>QAOC01047257.1:44670-72310 GCA_003255005.1 Begonia fuchsioides
CTGCCCAAGGCTCAGAGGTCAGATTGTACTGAAGCCCAAAATGTCAACATCTTCATCTTGGATGGTTGGGCCATGGAATGCATCAATCACACTAGTAATCTCGGCCACTTCATCCCAAAACAACCTACAAAATGAACAAACACATTAGGAAACCAATTGGGTTGGCCTTGGGTTAGAAAACTCGTGGCCAAGCCCAAGGTGGCGTTATCGCAAGGTAGGTTCTTGTTAAGGGCTTCTTGTTGCTCATCATGAACACACTCTCGAGTGCTCACTCCCGCAGGTTCCTCTTTGGCTAAGGCATCCTGAGGCATGTCATCCTTAGGCAAACAGATAGTGGACCAGGCAACAACCGCTTAGCCCGAGCCCCAAAGGAAGTTCCTGCAAATTTGAGTAGCTTTTAATTTGATCATTGCAGGGAGATTAAAGATAGACATCCAGAAACATTCCACTCCTTGTAGAACCGATTTTAGGATTTCAAGGTGACCTGCACGGGATAAGGATGTTGCACTCCAGCCGGTTACATAGTCCGTAAGCTTTTTGATGAAGGGAAGGTAGTGGTTGGAATGCAGATTCCATTCCGAAAGAGGAATACCAAGGTATTTGAATGGAAGGGATCCAGGCTTTAAGCCAGACATTTGGAGAATTTCATTGAGATCTTGTGGACAAATACAAGCAGCAAAAATACTAGATTTTTCCATGTTCATCTTTAGCCCGGAGACTGAACCAAAGTCGGATATGCAGTCAAGGAGTATCTTTACTGAAGTAGGGTCCCCACGGGCTAAAAGCACAAGATCATCCGCATAGAACAAGTGTGTGATCTCAAAATGCTTACACATAGGGTGATAGTTGAAATGAGAGTCATGAGTTCTAAATTTAATTAATTTTGAGAGGTACTATAGAAAAATGACAAAAAGGTATGGGGAGAGAGGGTCCCCCTGTCTAAGACCATTGCTGCCCTTAAAAAACCCTTAGAGACAACTCTTGATTGAGATGGAGTGGATAGTCATGGAGAAACATTCTGAAAGCAAGTTAACGAAGATAGGGGGAAAGCCCAAACTACCAAGAACATCTCTAAGGAAGGACCAATTTACCGAGTCAAAGGCTTTGGAAAGATCGGCTTTGATGATGCATCTCAGGGAGGCCTTTTTTACCTTGTATTTCCTCATAAGATCTTGCATCAATAGGATGTTTTCAGTGATCGACCTTCCTTTTATGAAGGTGGCTTGGCACAGGTCAATCAAACGGTGAAGAGACTTAGAGATCCTACGGGCAAGAATCTTGGAAATCACTTTATAAAATACTGAGCAACAAGAAATAGGCCAAAAATCTTTAACCGAGGGAGTGGATTGAGCTTTTGGAATAAGGGCTATATGCGCATGATTCCATTGCTTGAGGAGCATGGAGGATGAAAAAAATTCTAAGATGGCATTGGAGAAGAGGTCCCCGATTATAGTCCAAGTATCCTTAAAGAACTTTGACGTATATCCATCTGGCCCAGGAGACTTATCATTTTCAATGTTGAAAAGGGCCATTTTAGATGTTATTAAGGTCAGGTTTGGCAAGATTTCTCGAACAGCCAAGGAGGTTCTTGTAGTATTGCACAAATTCCTCATGAACTTGGTCGATTGAGTCCAAAGGAAGGCCATTTTGCTTTATGATGGAAGGAATGAAACATGTCAGTTTGAACCTTGTTTAGGCAATTTTGATTCCATCTCTTTATAATAATTTTCCACATTTTTCGAACCTTGTTTTAGTTCTTGCAACTTCCTACAAAGATCTCAATGATAATTTCTAAGAACATATCTCTTATGCATAAATGCTTTCATTTCTTCCCTGTGGAAACAGGTCTTTCATCATGCCTTCTCCAAATTCTCACGTTCATTTCATTGTGGCCAACTTGATTTTCTTTTCCTTGGTATAGTTGTAATAATCATAAATATGATCAACCTTTCTTACCCATTCCAATTCAGGATCACTTTTACCATGGAAAGAGGGAATCGTCATCTTGATGTTGCTTAGGTTGGCATCTTCTCAATTTTTTCTAGAATACTGCTCCTTTTTGTAACTGTTGCTCTCATTCTTGGACTCAACATTAATTAGACTTTCATCCCAACTCATTTCTCAATATAAGAAACAAAAGAAACTGTTAACAAATAAATAAGAAAATAAACGGACCTCACTACTCCCTCACGTGTTTACACTCTATCAATGTCACTCACACTTATATTTCTCTCAATTAATGGATTTTATAAAATAATCTCACAATCTTGCCATTTTCCTTTCAATTTTCTCTTTTAGTTCTTTATGTAAGAACCTAATTCAGGAGAAATATTCAGCAAGTAAAAACAATGAAGATCAAAATTTTAAGCCAAAAATTCAAACTTCCATGATTGTTAAAGTAAAACTATTTTGAAAGAAATAATGCGATCCAAGAAAAATGTATATATAATGATGAATGATAATAATTAAGTATTGCTCTAATGATGTAAGAGCAATAAAGACAATGAATAACTTTGAAGTCACCAAAATTAAAAGAAGTAACTTTGAAGCAAATATTGATGACAAAAGATAGTAAGCACTATTTGAAGTAATAAGATTTTTCTTTTGATAACAGTAGCAACAAAGACAAAAAGCAAAAAAAATGGTTCCTTTTTTTCACTTTTTTTTGCTTGTGCTTTTCCTTTTTTTCCACAATATTTTTTTTCACGTTTTCTTTTTTTAGCACGATTTTTTTGCTTTTTTTATAAAAAGATAGAAAGATAGAAAAGAAGGAAATAAGGAAGAATAAAAAAGCTTAGTTAAAGATAGAGACTTGAATAAAGGAGCCAAAGCTCTGATACCAAATGATGAGAACCAGGGGTATATCACACCCGAGACTATTCAACAATGCAGAAAAGATACCTAAATCGTCTTTGAATCAGTGCAAGGAATTTGACCACAATCAAACCTTGTTGACGGAACCTAAGTTATCAAACAAGGAGATTGACTCACACCAAACTTATCGATAAGAACCAAAGCTATAAAAGTTGATCTATCAAGAATTAACTTGATGAAGATCGAGTTATTCATAAAGAACTAAAGAGAAAATTCTCTCAAAACACTCAAGGTGAAGTAATCATAAAAGTTATATCTTTCATAACAACTTGGATGCCTTTAAATAGACTACATAACTTCTAAGTAAATTAGGAAATAAAAAATATATTAGAAAACTAAAATATCTTTGGGAAGATTTTGAAATCTGTAAAGATTCTCGAATCTGCAAAAATATTTACTAGTTGGTCAAGTAAAATTTAATTTACTTACTGGTCAAGTAAAATTTAATTTACTTTCTTTTCAAGTAAAAATTATTTTCTTTTCCCTTCAATATCTAGTAGTGTCATGGGCTCTTGAATGAATCACCTCAAAAATTGAAAGCAATTCCTTTAGCCAATTGTGAGATACCGAATCAAACAGTAGCTAGGGTTTGACTAGGCAGCTCTGAAAAATACAGGATTTTGAGGAGGGAGAAATTGAATTAAAAATTTAGGTTAGGGACGAATCTGGGGCTGACTTTTGGATGGGTGACAGATTGGTAAAGATGATGTTATTCTCCAAAATTTAAAAATAAATGATCGTGGGAACAGGAAGATATGCTAAATGAAACTCGGATGGTCAAGGCAAAATTTTAGGGTTTCACCGAATAGAGAATTCCAAATTGGGGATGATTTTGAATCACTCTTCTCAATGAATGGGGGCGTATTTTGGGACGAGGTAGAGGATGAATCTAGACAGAAGGATGAGGAAGAGATCTCTCAAAAGTTGAGAGAATTCATTTGGGGAAATGGGTTGTTTGGTCGGTACCCAAAAAACACACCAGAATTGAACACGAGGTGTTTGGATTTAGGAGAAAAGATTCTCAAAATGAGAATGGGATGAATGAAGGAGCTAGGATCCACAATCTCACCCTAAGACCATGAAATGGCTGGAGAAAAGGGGTATGGATTAATCGTTCGCTCGGAAAACGATTTTTCTCTTGGTGGCCGAAAAATAAGTTTTCGGAGACCGAGTCTTTGAAGCGGCAAACTTTAAAGGGGAGAGGTCAAATTTGAAAAGATAATTCTTTATTCAATCAAATTTGCCAATTACACTTGCATGGGGACAATTAAATAGAAAATTAAACTACAACATGCTTATCATCAGACGGCCTGGATCATCTCCAAGAACACTAATCCATGGCTTGAAAGATGGACCAATGAGGAGCCTATATGAGACGCTCTTCTTATGCTCCTCCTCCAGCTCATTAGGCTCCAAGGAAATGTCTTAAATATCCTCCCAAATGATAATTATCTAACCCTAGAAATCCCATGCAAATCCATGCAACCGACGTAAAAAAACTAGTTCGGGAAAACGAAAATCGAATGCAAAAACATAAAGGAAACAACTTTTATTCTTCAATTCTCCCAAAGGCTTTAGGAGTGCTATTCTTCTTGAGTGGAATTGGATATGAATGCTCCATATTTTTTCCAAGGCATTCAAATGTCGATTAAGCGTGAAGCCGATCGTGGATGGCTCTTCTTTGGCTCTTTGTGATGGCATCATTTGACAGAGCAAACAATTTTCAATTTAAACGTTCTACCACTTTCTGGAAACCTTGAAGGATTGACTACATTTATTATCAGGACGTTGTCTTCATTAGAGGGCAGGCCGGGTGTCCAATTGGCAGAGGAAGCTTTGGAGGTCCAGTTGTGCCGGATTAAATTGTGGTCCCCACGCTTTGTTGCTTGGGCCACTAAAATGGGGGCTTCGACTCCTTCCATCCGACCTCCATGCTTTGACTTCAAAGGAAAGAATTGGAGCTGAACAAGGTTGAATTCTTCAATGATATAGGGAGCTACAAAATTAGAAAACACATTAGAAAAACAATCATGGCAAGAAAATTTTTGGGCCCTCTATATCATGTCATTCTCACAAGGTTGATAAGGATTTATCCTCAAATCCAAAACCTTCTCAATCCTTTGATGAATCGTTTCCCCTAATTCTATATACTTGGTCATGTTTTGGTTTCATTTGATTATTTTCTTGATCAAAGATTCAATAGCCACAGTGTTCTCTCTATTCACTTCTTTAGGGCACCAAGTCTTCTCATTATTACTACATGTTAGAAGGATAAAAAGTTGTAAACCATTGAACCACCAAAAGAAGTTGATTACCCAAATTCGTCCATGTGTTTCTTCCTAAACTAAACGTTCATCCCAAGATAAAAAGAACATCCAAAACATAATGTTGGTTGAAAACTTTTCCATCTTAAAATACAAAATAAACCACACACTTGTATACATCTCCTTGTTCTCAATGACATAGTTAATCATAATCTTATTCCAAGGAAGCAAAACATTTTTAAAGGCCGTTGTACCAACTGCAAGATCACGAGTATTTAGTATCTCATCACACCAACCTTTTGTGTCCAATGACCACGGTTGATGTAGACAAAATGTATCAAAATTTAAAAAGCTTCTAAAATCATCATGTGTAATTCCAAATGAGTTGTCCATCATTAATTTCCCAATTTCACAACTAGGCAAAGCCACCTCATAATTTCCCAAGAAAAGTCCTTTAGTTCCAAATTTTGCATGCTCAAAAACAACCACGAAATTCTTCTTCAAAAAGTTAACGTCAACCTCACTAAAATATCTACTATCAATCCAATCAATCTCATGAAGATACGTAAGAACTTGGTCAAATGGATCATACCTTTTGGCCACAACCTTGTTCGGTTTGGCCATTTCATCCTCTTGGTCTACTTGGCTATTATGATGTATCAATAGGAGCTCTTCATGCTCCTTTGTATATTCAATGCAAGAAAATAAAGATGTTGCCAAGATTGAGCCATCAAACCTGAAAGGTTGTTTCAAAGTCTCAAGAGACTTAGAGCTTACACTTTCGAGCTTTTGGAGCTCCGTCTTGCTTTCGATTCCTCCTTTATTATGTGCTGTCAATGAAAGTTTAGCCATCACATCTTCTTGGCTAGGCTCGTGAAATTCTTCCAAGATATCATAACAGTGGTCGGGTTCCATCGAGAAGTGATTCTCCTCAAAACTGAAGTCTTCTTCCACTTGCTCGGTTTTTACTTCAACATTTCCTTTTACTTGTTGTTGGTGAGTCTTAGCATAATTTTCGGCAATATTGTAAAAGTATAAACGTGCTTCCAACAAAAATTCTTTTATCTCAACCAACAAGTTTAAGTTACCTGGTTCAAGGTGCTTCATGTAGTGGTTTTTTGCTCGAGAGTGAGGGAGTTTTCCATTTGGAAAATATTCCATTCTCATTAGATTCTTTAAGGCCTTCCAAGTTCTAACTTCATCTTATCCATTTATCATTCTCTCCTCTTTGAGATCTTGCCACCAATTATAAGCATCACCAACAAAACTACGTAAGGCTACATGAACTTTCTCTATATCTGAGTAGTCATTACATGCAAAATGTGTTTCAACTAAATCCCACCAACAATAATATTCTTCATCATCAAATGCCCCTCTAAAGGAAAAAATTCCAACCTCAGAATAATTTCTCACGTGATTATAGGCTGGAAACCATGAGGTTTGAAGTGAAACCGAACACTCATCAAGCTTCCCACGGCTTCTTGGTGCAATTGACATATCTTTTCGTTTTTATCTACTACCAGTAAGAACTATGGTTGGCTCCTCTTCAAGTATTTATTCTCAAACTCAAAAGTTATCCAAAAATGAGAGAAAATGGAAGAGTGGGAAAGGATGAATGGCTCTGATACCAAATGAAACGAAATGGAATGGGAGGAATGAAAAAAATGGGAAAACCGATTACGGTTTGACAAAAATCTACAAAAAAAACAGAATTAGGGTTTGGGAAGGGATGAGGATATCTCGACGAGAAAAAAGAATTTAGGGATGGAATTTCGAATGGAACTTTTTAAGGGGTTGAATGAATCACCTCAAAAATTGAAGGCAATCCCTTTAGCCAGTTGTAAGATATCGAATCAAACGGTAGCGAGGGTTTGAATAGGCAACTCTGAAAAATCCAGGATTTCGAGGAGGGAGAAATTGAATTAAAAAATTAGGTTAGGGACGATTTTGGGGCTGACTTTTGGACGGGTGACAGATGGGTAAAGATGATGTTATCCTCCAAAATTTAAAGAGGAATGATCGTGGGAACATGAAGATATGCTAAACGAAACTCGGATGGTTAAGGCAAAATTTTAGGGTTTCACCGAATAGAGAATTCCAAATCGGGGATGATTTTGAATCACTCTTCTCAATGAATGGGGGCGTATTTTTCACCGAGGTTGAGGAATAATCTTGACAGATGGATGAGGAAGAGATCTCTCAAAAATTGAGAGAATTCATTTGGGGGAAATGGGGGGTTTGGTCGGTACCCGAAAAAAACACCAGAATTC
Source organism: Begonia fuchsioides (assembly GCA_003255005.1). Lineage (NCBI taxonomy): Eukaryota > Viridiplantae > Streptophyta > Magnoliopsida > Cucurbitales > Begoniaceae > Begonia > Begonia fuchsioides. The sequence goes on from QAOC01047257.1 coordinate 52,079, forward strand.
AACCTGAGGTGTTTGGATTTAGGAGAAAAGATTCTCAAAATGAGAATGGGATGAATGAAGGAGCTAGGATCCACAATCTCACCCTAAGACCATGAAATGGCTGGAGAAAAGGGGTAAGGATTAATCGTTCGCTCAGAAAACGATCGGTGTCTCTCGGTGGCCAAAAAATAGGTTTTTGGAGACCGAGTCTTTGAAGCGGAAAACTTCAAAGGGGAGAGGTCAAATTTGAAAAGATAAATCTTTATTCAATCAAATCTGCAAATTAGACTTGCATGGGGACAATTAAATAGAAAATTGAACCAGAACATGCTTATCATCGGACGGCCTAGATCATCTCGAAGAACACTAATCTATGGCTTGAAAGATGGACCAATGAGGAGCCTTCATGAGACGCTTTTCCTACGCTCCTCCTCCAGCTCATTAGGCTCCAAATAAATGTCCTAAATATCATCCTAAAATTATAATTGGCTAACCCTAGAAATCCCATGCAAATCCATGCAACCGACGTAAAAAAAACTAGTTCGGGAAAACAAAATTCGAATGCAAAAAACATAAAGGAAACAACTTTTATTCTTCAATTCTCCCAAAGGATTTAGGAGTGCTATTGTTTTTTATTTGAATTGGATATGAATTTCCCATGTTTTTTCCAAGGCATTCGGACGTGGATTAGGCATGAAACCGATCGTGGATGGCTCTTCTTGGGCTCTCTGGGATTGCATCGTTTAATGGAGCAAACTGTGTTCAATTTAAACGTTCTACCACTTTCTTGAAACCTTGAAGGATTGACTACATTTTTTATCCGGACGTTGTCTTCATTAGAGGGCACGCCGGGTGTCCAATTTGCAGAGCAAGCTTTGGAGGTCCAGTTGTGCCGGATTAAATTGTGGTCCCCACGCTTTGTTGCTTGGGCCACTAGCATGGGGGCTTCGACACCTTCTATCCGACCTCCATGCTTTGAATTCAAAGGAAAGAATTGGAGCTGAACAAGGTTGAATTCTTCAATGATATAGGGAGCTACAAAATTAGAAAACACATTAGAAAAACAATCATGGCAAGAGAATTTTTGGGCCCTTCATGTCATGTCAGGTCATCACATGATCCGCATCAGTTTGGGGCTTAGGGTTTAGGGCATAATGCTAGGGGCATCAGGCTTAGGGCTTTGGGCCTAAGGCTTTTTTGTTTAGGGCTTACAGTTTGGGTTTATGGTTTATGAGTTTATGGCTTAAGGCTTAGGTTTTAAGTCTTAGGACTTCGACCTCAAGTTTTTGGTCTTTGGGCTTAGGGCTTAGGGCTCATGGGTTAGGGGTTAGGGCTTGGGGCTTAGGGCTTAGAGCTTAAATCTCAAGGCTTAGGGCTCATGGCTTAGGGCTTAAAGCTTAGAGCTTAGGGCTAAGAGCTTATGGCTTAATGCTTAGGTGTTAAGGCTTAGGGCTTAGGGCTAAGAGTTTAGAGCATTGGTTTTAGGCCTAAGCCTTAGGGCTTAAGGCTTAGTGATTTTTTTATTTTGGCCTTTGATATGTTGGCTTATGGTTTTTTGCTTAGGACTTTGGCTTTTAATTTTGAGCTTTTGGCTTAAGGCCTAGGCTTAGGACTATGGTTGAGGGTTTAAGGCTTAAAGCTTATGACTTAGGGCATAAGGCATAGGGTTTAATGCTTTAGGCTTAAAGCTTAGGAACATAGGTTAAGAGCTTAGAACTTTGTGCTTAGTCCTTAAGACTTAGAGCTTAGGGCTTAGGCCTAATGAATAAGAGTTTTTGGGCTTTGAGGTTAGGGCTTATTGATAAGGGCCTAAGCATTTGGGCTTATGCCTTAGTGACATGCCACAAGATTCCTTGCATAGAGCACCTCAAGGAGCCAATACCTGAGCTCGAGCTAAGGAGTTTTCTAATCAATTTGACCTTTTTTGTAGGAAATGATGAGCATAGAATATTTATGGAGGAACCTACCGCGGAAGACTTGGAGCAACCCAAACATCTCCTCATATGGGAAGCCTTGGAAATGGAGGCCAAGATCGAGCTTGGAACACCATGGAAAGAAGTGCAAAGCCGAGGCAAGGGAGGAGGAGGAACCAGGTACAAGCTGGGTGTAGGTCAGGCTTAGGTCAGGGCCCATGGAGCATGGCGCAAAGCTGATTGGAACTCTCACTCTCTAGTTTTATTTTATGTCTTTTTAATTTTGTAAAAGCAATTATTGAGGGTTTTTATGGGTTTGGCATGAGTTTCTATGGGTTTGGTATGGGTTTGAAGAGAGTTTTCTCTTTTGCATGGATTTTTGCTTTTGAGGGTGTTTCATTTGCAGCTGGTTGGAGGGGGAACCAATTTCGAGGACCACTCTTCCTTGGTCACCCCCAAATTGGGTAAATGTTGGGTTGTTCTTTTCACCCTTCCTTTTTGTGCATGCATCAAATCGGGTAAGGCTTTTGGATGCCATCTGATTAGGTTTTCCCTCTCTAATGTGAGAGAGACTAAAACCCTCCCATCACCAAGCATTGTAATGAGTTTAGTTTTCAATCTAAAGAGTTCTTTGCATCTTCTTCCTTGGCTTGTTTTCTACCTCCAAGACTCGGCTCTCCGGTGAGGAATATCCAGCAATATCCGAGAGCATTCTTCAAGGTTTTTGCTTCCCTTCCAAGCTAGGGTAAGCTATGCCATGCTACATGACTTCAAACACTCCCCTGTTGTCTTAGGGTAAGCGTGAAATTTATATTAGCTCTTCTTCATCTCCGGTGTTCTCCCATTTTCCGATCACCCCCATTTCCTTTTCTAATCATCCCCTTTTTGGCAACCGATATTCCCGTCTGTATATCTCTTGACTCCCCAAAGTTTTTACCCCCATTTTTTAGGTTAAGCTTTTCTCTCATTCTCTAATAACCACTTTGAATCTTAGTTGCAAACTCTGTATTCAACTCTAGAACCACCTTCTTCAATAACACTCATTTCTGGCCCTTTTATTTGCTTATTTCTCACCCGATATCTGTTTTGTTCCATATTCCATTCTTGAAACATATCTTTTGGTATCAGAGCCATTCATCTCTTCCCACTCTTCCATTTTACTATTGTCTTGGCTAAATTATTGAGTTAAGGAATGATGACTTGAAGTGGAGCCAACCATAACCATAACCGAGACCATATTCCACCCCAAACTCTGGTGACCCCTAACCCGGATGTTTCAGAGTCTAGCATACAAGGACATCTAGATGAGATTCATAAGATTTTTGAGATGGTATTCCAAAGGTTGGAGGCAGCCTTTCTTCCAATGAGGCCCCCTCCAACCCCTGCTCCAAGGAGAAGACTCGAGAATGGTATGAGGAGGCCTCGACATCAGGCAACCGACTTCGATGTAGGGTTCGGTTACAATGACCAACCCAACCATGGAGATGAGATGAGGAATATCAATGTAACCCAACTTTTAGATGTACAATTACATTATGTGAATATAATTTTTTATGGTTAAAGAATGAAATATGCTCAGAAAAGATGAATATAGAGATTAAATTACACCTTATAAGTAATGAATTGACGAATCACAATCAATATTGGTATTTACCTAATTTTGAGGTTTTAGGGTCTTAACATGGAGTTGATTTCTTCTAATGGAATTTAATAGATTAGTAGATGAAACTACAGCAACAATAATTTCTTGATTTAAAAATGTATAGAGAAAGTTATGAATCTTAGACCCCAANTAGATCTCTCCTCTCTAAATTTGTGTGAGAAAAATTAGGGTTTAAAATTAAAGTATGAGGTTTTAGTGTTTAGTACAAGAACTTTGGTATTTAAGGATTAAAAGTTCAAGGAGGAAGGAACACCACGAACTTAACCTTGAGGTACAGAGTTTGTTATTCAGCAGCACCTTCTTTTATTCTAGGTTAGATTATAAGTGATGGAAATGGCGTTATATGGTTAAAAATGCATGAAATTGTAAAGCTAGTTTATGGGTATACAAATTATAAGTCATGTTACCCGGTTTCTGGAATGCAAGTTTTACAAAATTTTCGAGTTATAGATTGGTCATGATGACTTCTAATGAAGAGCCAACACTTTAAGGTTGAAATTGGTACCTTAATTGTTTTGATCAGAGTGTTGTCGACAAAGTTATGGATACCACAAGTTTCTTGTGAAATAGGGTATTCCGAGTTTGGCTTATATTATTTTATTTTATGATGTTAAGGTATATAAGCAAGCTCATTGGATCATTAAGGATTCAGAATACCAAGCTAAAGCTAAGGAATCCAAGTAAGAAATCCTTGTAAGAATGATGTGTTTCATTACTTAGATATCCATTCAGTAAGAATGTCTGAGGAGTTATTGTTTTTATGATAATTTTATTAATGATATTCTATTGGGGTGTATCGCACCGTACACCAACCCAAGTGCTTTGGGTTTGATTGTTGCTTGATTTACATTGCTTGATGTTTATGTATTACCATAAGTCAAGAGTTAAGTTAAGTTAAGTATACTAGGAATGTTTATTACGGGTTACTTAGGAGATGTTTGATGCATTGTATTGCTTGTACATAGAGTAGGTTATCATGTCATGCATATGTGTCAATCATATCCATGCATCATGTTTTATGAAAGATACAAAAATCTTTTCGCATGCATGTTTTTAAAATGTTACCCAATGGATGATGAAGGTGGTATGGGACACATTCATTATCCAATGCATAAATGTATGTAAAGTCAAGATCAAGTTATGGGAGAAGGTGGAATTGGCTGCCTCATGGATGCCATATGGTGCCTATTCACCTTCATACAATGTGATGCCCACACATTTCAAGTTAAGTCAAGACAACAATAAAGAACGAAATGAATGTGCATGTTTTTTCAAGAAACGTCATGCTTACGTTAGGAATATAGGCTCATTCGATTACTTACTGAGCTTTCGGCTCATAGGTTATGCTTTGTGATGTAGGTGATGAAGATGAAGGTAAGGGACTTAGCCCTCCCTGTTTGATATAACAATCATGACGTGGAGGAGGCAGATCTGGTGTGGGAGGCTTGAATCGTTAAGTGTCGAATGGTGGAGTTGTCAAGATGTACATTTAAAGCATTTTGGAGTGTTTATATTTTGGAGATTTGAACAATGATGTGTTTATATTTTGATTAACAAAGTCTTATTTCCAGTAAATGTTGGGTTTACTATGATTTATTATTAAAGTATTCCTAAAGTATTCCTCTGTGTTTTCATGAAAAAGAGCTCAAGAAGAACATTTTTAAAGAAAGAAAAATTTTACCGCGATCATTTTTAAGTAAAGTTTTACGGAGTGTGACAATCAAGGTAACCATTCCACCCTTTAATTGATCTTGCAATGGTGATGCGTTCCTTGATTGGGTTGAAAAAGTAGATAAAGTGTTTGAATGTTATAACTACTCGGAACGCTTGAAATTACAATTGGTTTCTTGGAGTTAACCGGTTATGCTAGTTTATGGTGGGATAGTTTGAAGGCCCAAAGGAGGCGTGACATTTAGGATGATCCTACTTCGAGGGCAATTAAATTCTTCATGAGAAAGAGGTTTGTGCCGAGCCACTACAAACAAGAACTCTTTCTCCAACTCCAAACATTGAAGCAAGGAAACCTCTCGGTGGAGGAGCATTTGACCAAATTTGAAACCCTTAGGATTCAGAGTGACCTAGATGAGCCCAAAGAACAAATCATTGTAAGGTTCTTACGAGTTTTAAGAAGGAGATTGCAGACATAGTGGAACTACAACCGATTGATTTCATGGATACGGTCATTCAACTTGCCATGAAAGTGGAGAGGTAAGTGAAGAGGAAAAGAAAATGGGTGGTTAACTGATTTGCTGTCAAAACTGCCCCTCCTTACAAGCCCTTTTCTAAGGTCGAGGAAAAGCCCTCTTATGTGAAGCTTTGGTCCCAAAAGAAAGAAGGCGAGGGGAAACATAATGATGGAAGCAACCAGCCTCGAGCAAGGGAGATCAAATGGTTCAAGTGTCTTGTGAAGGTCTAACTAAATCTAACTTTTTCATGTCTAAGAAAGAGTTATTGAAGTCTATTTTGGAAAGAGGGCAGATTGTGATGTTGATGTTCTAGGAGAGGATGAAGGAAATTGAAGAGATTCCTAAGGAGGTCCGAGTACTTCTAGAGGAGTTCCAAGACGTTTTCCTTGAGGAGGTTCCACAAGGGTTGCCACCCCTTCAAGGCATTGAGCACCAAATCGATCTACAACCGAGAGTGGTGCTTCCTAATCAGCCATCTTATAGGTTGAACCTCAAGGAGGCCAAGGAGCTTCAATGACAAGTACAAGAACTCCTAGACAAGGGCTACGTTTGGGAATCCTTGGGTCCTTGTGTCGTGCCTGCCCTATTGGTCCCAAAAAAAGATGGTAGCTTCCAGATGTGTGTGGATAGTCTAGCCATCAATCAAATTACCATCAAGTATTAGTTCCCAACTCCTAGATTCAAAGACATGTTGGATGAGCTTAGTGGGAAAACTTATTTCTCCAAGGTTGACTGAAAGAGTGTTTATCATCAAATCTAGATGAAGGAGAGGAATGAATGGAAGACAGCTTTCAAGACCAAGTACGGTCTCTTCAAATTTTTAGTAATGCCGCTTGGGCTATCTAAGTCCCCTAGCACGTTTATTAGACTTATGCATTTAGTGGTTTATTTTGATGATACCTTGGTATATAGTATGGATTTTCATACTCATCTTGGACATCTTAGATTGCTATTTGAAACTCTCTGAGGCACTAGATTATTTGGTAATTTAAAGAAAAAGTTTTTGTGCAAGAACGGATCCACTTCCTAAGGTTCATTTTACTAAGAATTGTATGGAGGTAGATGACGCCAAGATAGAGTCAATTCGGGAATGGCCCACTCCTAAGAGTGTTTTGGATGTAAGGAGTTTCCATGGGCTTGGTTCTTTTTATCGGAGATTCTATAACAACCCTCATTTGTTTTTAGAATTTGTGACTTTAAGATGGAAGTGTTTAAGATTTTTTTTATGAATGTTGGTTAAATATTGAAGTATTAAGGTTTTGTGAATATTAGTAAATTAGTAAGTTCAAGGCGATGAAGAAAATAATGTATAAGGGGTATATGAGATGATGTTATTCGGAAAGGTTGGAAAATTTTATAGGTTCAGTCGACACAATGGTTAAGCGGTCGACACCTTAGCAACTCGTCAACACAGAATAACTCTCAGAATATGATTCGGTCGACACAATGATTAAGCGGTCGACACCTTCATCGACTTAAGTTTAAAATTCATCCAAAACTTGGAGAATCCCAATTTGTGGAAGTGAAAGAAAGGTTGTTTTTGCTTAATAAAGGATATAAAAGGCATTTGGCTGTCATTTTTCCTTCCAGCAACGATTTCTTCTCTATTTTCTCTGGGTTCTTACGTCTTGACCAAGGGAGAGTGAGATTGAGATATAGAAGAGGTATTGTGAGGGAAAAGAGTGAGAAAGTGAGTTATCTCAAAAGAGGTGAGGTGGAAAATTCTAAAAATTTGAGGAGGATGAAGTTCAAGGTATTTATCTATCCTCTGAGTTTCTTTTAGGTTTAGCAATGATAAAATGTTGGTATTGGTTAAATTAGTGGATAAAAAATGAATGATTTCATGTCAATTATTGTGAAATCAGTTAATTACGTACAAGATTAGGGTTTTGGAGATTTGGTCGAATTGTGGTACGAATTGGAGTTTATGTTCCTTATAAGAGTTAGAGTATACTCTTATAGTGATCTATATCCATTTGAATCACTCAATTCAGAGCTATGTATACAAAGTTATGATGTTGCAAGCCAGTAGACAGAAATAGGGGAGAACTGCTCGACACCTTATAGGTTTGGTCGACCAGATCTCGATTTAAAGAAATGCATGCTCTTTATTTTGTCAACATCGGTCGACACTTTATGTTACGTTAGTTTTTTGAAATTTCCGTCTTTTAAGAAGTTACAGTAGACTCTTTAAGGAACAATTTGACTCTTGGAGCATCACAGATGGATCATTATAGAGGAAGTTATAGTTGTTTGAAGTTGGAATAGAAAACAAAAGTTGAAAATCAGGAGTGTTGGAACCAATTTTGGAATTCTGTGTTATACATGAAGTTATGTTGCTCCATTGAAATTATGGTCTTCTAATGAACTTTAATAGACACCTTGAGTGATTCAATGTCACAAGAATCAACTCAAATAGATAAGTGGATTGTAAGTTATGACTTTATGCTATAAAACAAGTCATGTTACCTAATTTCTGATCTTTGAATGATCTATATGTTTAGGTCATGAATTGGATTAAAAAGGGGCTCGAGTTGATTAATCCAAGCTAGCTGCTAAGGTAAGTTAGTATTAAGATTGTTTGGCCCTTAAGTGGGACTGCATTGCAAAGAGTAGGATGTATGTTGGTTGTGTGTTGTATATTATTTTAATATTATGTTTGATGTAATGTAGTAATGTTTCATAGTCACATAGTCATGCATCATAGTTTTACAAAATGTCAACGAAATGACTTCATGCATTGTTTTACAACGTAGTTGGAGGTAAACGAGATATAATTGGTGGTATGGGACGCTAAATATAATTCGTCTCCAATGAATTAAGAACTTGAATATCATAACAGTAAAGCAAATGATTATTACATGCCTGAGCATTCCAAGCAGTACTGTAAGTTGGCCCATTACAAATTCTCATGCTTGCCTCTCCAGCTCATGCTTGCCTCTTAACCTCATGCTTGCCTCTCCACCTCATGCTTGCCTCTTCACCTCATGCTTCCCTTTCCTCCTCATGCTTGCCTCTTCACCTCATGCTTACCTTCTAAATTTATTTCTAATTCAGAAGACTTATCTTCTAAATCTTCTAAATCTTTTAAATTTTTATTGATGTTTTTTCCTATAGGAAGAATCATTCATTCTACTAGTAGAATGACGAGATGATTCTGGAATGGAAATCGAATAAGGTAATTTATTCGATGAATAAGACCTTAATAACGGTCTGTTAAAGTTAATATTAACTTTACCATCAGAGGTTTCTAAGATATTTTCTATTAGAAAATTTGATTTTTGTTTTAAAGGAACCGCGTTATTGATAGTCCAGCTTTCTGGAAACTCTATTTCATCCCAAGTAATTAACCTAGGGGCCGCTACGTTGGACATAGTTAAATTCGTATATATTAATACAATTTTTCCTTAAGGACTTATTTCCTTTATCTGATGAGCTAAGGCATTCATTACCTTATAATATATTCTATAAATTATCGCTACGGTTTCTGAACTGTATTCGAAATTTATCCTTTCGTTAAAATTCTAAGATTTAGCAATTTATTAAGATTTCTATTTGTAAGAGATAGAGTCAAATTTGGATACAAATTAAAATAGACTGGTCTGTGACACAGACTAGTCTCTATTACTCTCATTAATGATGGGGTCCAATCTAGACACCTAGCATCTCTAAGTGTTGCTTGAATGCAAGCATTCATACCTAATAAGGTTAGCGGTTTAAATGTTATTTGCACACAACCTATATGCATGAATTTATAATTATTTTTATAAGAAATTAAATCATGAGTTTTAATCAGATTTAAGATCTCATCGTTATTTTCCAAACATATTGTTTGTTCCATGGTTTTAATGACCATTTTAGCCTTTAAATTAAACATTCCGATTTTATATATCGTTTTTTGTTTGATAGTTGGTATTGACCATTTATTAAGCTGATTAGCTATTTCGTATTCTTCCATTGAAGAATTCTTAATATTGAAAGACGATGCAGAAGTGAAAGACATGGAAAATTAAATTATTACAAGCCACAAATACAGTAGACAAAGGAAGAAAGAGATGAGACTCTGGCAAATCAAAATTAAAACTCATCTCAAAATATTGAGATTATTATGAGAGAGATTATGAATGATGCGGTAGTCCACATACAATCAAAAATCTCGAAAAAGGCAGTAGTCCGCGCGAAGGCTAATCGAAAGAAATCTCTTGAATAACCACATGACTAAAAGAAATCCATATCCAAGCAACCTAAGAATCGGTAGTCCGCGCGAAGGCTAATCGAAAGAAATCTCTTGAATAACCACATAACTAAAAGAAATCCATATCCAAGCAACCTAAGAATCAAATATTAATAAAACATATCTGAAATAAATCTCTTGGTCAACGAATATTACTGGGATTTCAAGAAAACTTGTTGATTATGAACTCAGAGTCAACAATAGCAAGGGCATAAAGCTCTAACACGCCTTACTCGGCTAAACGAGCTACCCATTTGTGACTTAAGAGATCACAAATCATATTGTTTTCTTAATACCCAACCGTGACAAGAAGAGATTACAGACAGATATGAGAAATTAAATTCTATTCTTACACTAGATAAAGATTTACTATAGTTATACAGATCCAAAAAACTTAACTCGATTATCTCATAATAAGAACAATATTAAGTGAAGAGGTTTAAAGAAGAACTAACCTTCACCTCACCCAAACCGTCAGCCTACCATTGAATGACTCTGATACCAGGTACGCAGTAGGGCCCTGCTTACACCAACTGGGCTTAGGAAAGGAAGAGAAGAAACGAGAGAAGAGAGAGGAGAGCCAAGCTTAGAGAGAGAGAGAAGATTAGAGAGAGAAAATATTTCATAGAGAGAAAACAGTTGTACGTAACAACGGAGTGGCACTCTCCTTATATAAACAGAAAGAGAACAGTAAAAGCAAACAGTAAAAGCTAAAAGTCAAAAGCAAACAGTAGTCGGACATAATTGGCCGACGAAAGCAAAAGCAAAAAGACAAAAACAGTAAAAAGTATGTCGGTTATAATTTCCCGACAAACTTTACAAAAGGACAAAAGCAAATAGAAAAAGTCGGTCATAATTGCCGACACAAAATCAAATTTAAAATTCTGAATTATGACCGGATGATTCGTCAGACTCCACTACGAGAGGCTGCTTCATTTTGGATTTATGTTGAGAGACCAAATCTGTCAGGGAGTCCCAAAAGTCTCCTACTTCAGCAGACGGACTGTGCGGCTGAGCTTGACAACCCAGGCAATTGTAGTGATTATTATCATCTTCATTGGACGAAATACTCATTTTTTGAGGAAGCTGCATTGGCTTTGAAGGATTCTACAAAATCTGATTTGAGATGCTCCATGCATTTGGAGAATAATTCCTCTTCAGAAATAAGAGGATAGGTTCGACGAATTTGACTTTTAATTTCCTAAAAAGGATTAGCCGACTGAGATTTAGGAGGAGCACTGATTGGCTCTTCGGCTATTTGAAAGCAATTAATGGCCGGATTGATTTATGATACTTTATCATCAATAGAGTCATATTTTGACCACCATCGAGAATGAAAGGTCTGATAAATAGCGGGAAGACCGATTTTATCAACACCTTTTATTAAATCCCATTTAAATATCCAAGGGAATCCAAATTCAGAAAAGAACATTAAAGTTTCAAATCCCTAGAAAGAATTCTTTTTAAATCTTGGATTTGCTTTAGTCCAAGAGGTATACGCCGCCAAAATTGGATCCGGAAAAATGAATATTTGTGCAGAGTATTTATTCCACCACGAGAAAAACCAATTTGAAACTTTCTCTGTATTTGCATTAAAACACAACTTGATGAACCAAGTGTGCTTTAATTGAGCATTTTGGGATAGGAAGGCTTGATTCCAAGCTTCAATATAATCCCAGAAATTGTAATTATTTCCCGAACTTAATTTTTGAGATTTAGAAAGATCAAAACACCACATAGAGGGTGAAAGCACCTTTCTGATTAGGGCTTTACTATAACTGATACTGGGACTGATTCCAGACGATTTATTGAGATTGTGATAAATCTAAACTGATTCTGTTTCAATTAGAATCGCCTAATAAAACAATCAACTTTTTCTATTAGCAAACGGAGAATTATTTGAATGAAGATAGTATTGCTTGATTTTCCAGGGATCATTAATCTCCTTCGAATGTTCGAAATCGATTGTAAAAATAAATTTTATCTCTCTGTTTTCAAGAAAGATATGTTCTGTATTGAGAACTTCCGAGAATAAATCAGCTTTAGAAGCTGTAGTTTTCCCTTTATTGGGACGGGAAGATTCTCCCTTTTGTTTTCTTAATTTTGAGACTTTGGAATTATATATTCTCCATAAGTCTACTTCTTCCGTATTAGGAAGAGAGGGATATTGAGGCATTCCTCTCCCTCGGCCTCTACCTTGATTTGCCATCATGGCTGCTTCTTTCGAATTAGAAGAGAGGAATAGTGAGGCATTCCTCGACCTCTACTTCGACTTCGATTAGTCGTCCTGCAAATATTCACGGGATAAAAAGTCAGGTAGAGAATTATTACTACCTTTAATGTATTCAATATTAAAATCAAATGAAGATAATTCTGCTTGCCATCTAGCAAAAATTTGTTTGGAAGATAAATTTTTATAATAATCAGCTATATAATTTAGGCTGCCTAAAAACCTTTGCAATTGATTTTTATCCAAAATTATATATGGGAATTTAGAAGCAAATTCTATACTTCGATTAATAGGATTTATTGTTCCTTTATCAATATTATGACCAAGATATCTAATTGTTGTCTGAAATAATTTCATTTTTGGTTTAGAAATTACTAAACCATTTTTCTTTATAATGTTTTTTAAACATTTTAAATGTTTAAAATGTTGGCTGATATCGCTAGAATATACTAGAATATCATCAATATATACAATTATAAAATCAGAATAAGAATTGAATATATCATTCATAATATTCTGAAATTCAGAAGGAGCAATTTTTAGACCAAAAGACATTACGTTCCATTCGTAATGACCAAAAGGTACTGTAAAAGCTGTTTTATATTTATCATATTCATTAATTTGAATCTGCCAATATCCAGATTTTAAATCAAATTTAGAAAAGATTTTAGCATAGTATAAACGATCTAATAAATCTTTTTTATTGGGAATAGGATACCTAATCAATTTTAGGCAATCATTAAGAGGTTTATAATTGATTACTAAACAAGGAGTTCCTCGTTCCTTTTCTGCTGCATTATTCACATAGAAAGTTGTGCAGCTCCATGGGGAATAGGATTTTCTAATTAATCCTTTTTTTAATAAATCTTCTATTTCCTTTTGACAAAGGAGAAGTAAGTGAGGCTTCATTCGACTTGGACGTGATTTTGTCGGAATAGATTTTTCCGAAAAATCATCATTATAAGGAAGATTTATAATATGTTGTTTTCTATTCCTAAAAGCATTTGGAATATCACTGCATATATCAGGGATAAATTCTTTTTCTAATAAAGATATTTGATCTCTTATTTTATTATTTTTTAATTCTTCTTCAATTGTTAAAAATGATATTTCATTTTTAAGAAGATTAATTTGTTGCTCTTTATTATAAATAAGATCTTTACAAGTCACATTAATTTGTGAATTTTGAATAAATTTAAATACAATTTTTTGGTTATTATATTGACCATAAATTCCGGTTTGATCCCAAGGTAAGGTTTGGAATATAAATGGAATTCCTAAAATAACCATTTGCGAAAGATTTTTTATTAGAACAAAATTGTTCGGTATACAAATTCCATTATTACATATTAACGCATTTGTTAATTTAAAATTAATTGTCATTTTCTTCCCACTGGTGTTTGATAACGCTTGAGAAGTTTTCTCAAAATATTGGGTCGGAACAAGACCTTCTTGAATACAGCTTAGGTCTGCTCCAGTGTCGATTAAAGCTGGAATATTTTTAATTGAATATTCCTTATTAATTACTATGGTTATTTTAATAAACCATTTAGATAAATTCTTTGTTTTTAATATACTAATATAAGGTGTGGTTTCATCATCCTTATTTTCTGAAGGCACGATTGCTTCAGATCTTATAATTGCTTCAGTGAATTTTGTCTCTAAAGAAAAATTACTTTCCTGAAGATAAAAAACATCATTTTTTAATTTTGTAATTTCATTTTTTATAAGGTTAATTTCACCTTTTAAATCATTTATCGTAATTGACGACTTATGGACTCTATTTTCTAGTCGATTAAAGACTTCTTTTAGAGTATATGCTTCCTGAATTGGTTGCGAATTTTGGGGAATATTTTTATTATTATCTAGGAGTTTTTCTAGAAGTTTTCAATCCAAACAAAGCGAAGGAGGCTGAATTGGGGAAGAGCATGCATGGGAAAGTTAGTAAGTCCATCGAAAGAGCCACTCAATCCTATGACAAGTATGCCAACCGTGAACGAAAGTAGGCCAATTTCAAGGTAGGAGATTAAGTGTGGTTTCACTTAAGGAAGCAAAGGTTTCCCAAGCAAAGGATATCAAAGCTAGCATCAAGGGCTGATGGTGCTTTCAAGATATTAGAGAAAGTTAATCAAAATGCATTCAAACTTGAGCTACCAGGGGAATATGGAGTTTTGGCCACCTTTAATGTGCAAGACCTCTCTCCTTATGTAGGAGTTCAAAGTGAAGAAAAGGAAGGAAAAGATCCACCCTTACATTTGAGGACAAATCCTCAAGTACCAGGGGAGGATGACATGCCACGAGAACCATCGATGGGAGCCGAGCCTCAAGGAGTCATGACCCGATCCCGCGCCATGGAATTTTCTAACAAGTGTGCTCTTTTTGTAGGGGATGTCTTGCAAGGATTTAGACTCGAGCCCGCACCATGGAATTTTCTAACAAGTGTGCTCTTTTTGTAGGGGATGTCTTGCAAGGATTTAGCGTAATGAACCCAACATTAAAAGATATGGAAAAGCCCAAGCAACCCTCATTTGGAGACCTAGCTCGGGATGCCATGGAGGTTGGATGGAAGAAGGAGTCGAAGGCCCCATGCTAGTGGTCAAACCAACAAAGCATAGAGAATACAATTTGATCTGGCACAACTAGACCTCCTAAGCTTGCTCCGCAAATTTGACAACAGGCACGCAATCTAATGAAGACAACGTTTTCATAAGAAATGCAGACAATCTTTTAGGTTTCCACAAAGTGGTAGAACGTTGAAATTGGACACCATTTGCTCTGTTAAATGATGCAATCACAGAGAGCCTGATATGTTTCAAGTATGGAATGGGGAACAAAATGGATATTGGGTGAGGAATAAACGAGAAAAAGGGGGCCGGATATGGGTCTTAAAAGGGAAAGTGTTCTCGGGTTGCATATGGAGTTTACAACTGATATTTGGAAGGGTTTTTAGTGAATGAGATTGGAGCTTCACCTTAAAAAATGAGGGTAAAATCTTTTGGGAGTCGAGAGATATGCAGACATGAGTATCGAGTGCTAGAAAAGGGGGTGGGAAATGAGGTTGATCGGAAAATTGGAGGTAACCAGAGATGGAGAAGAGCTAATATGGATTACACGCTTACCTTGAGACCACGAGGGAGTGGTTGAAGTGGTGTAGCATGGCCTAACTCACCCTAGCTCGGAAGGGAAGATAAAACCTTAAAGGATGCTCTCTGATGTCGCCGGATATTACTCACCGGAGAATCAAGTCTTGGAGGTAGAAAACAGGCCAAGGAAGAAGATGCAAAAAAATATTTTGATTCAAAATAAAGTGATTACAATGCTCGGTAATGAGAGGGTTTTAACCTCTCTCACATGAGAGAGGATCAACCTAATCGGATGACATCCAAGAGCTTTACCCGATTTGGTACATGAACAAAAAGAAAGGTTGAAAGGATCACGCAACATTAACCCAATTTTAGGGAGAACCAAGGAAGTGGGGTCCCCAAAATTGGTCTGGAGCAAGAGGAGCTAGCTTGATTTCTCTCCTTTCAAACTTTAAGCAATAATGTTTGGTGAAACCTCATGAAGGACTCGCCAATCATATTGCCATGGCCTTCCAAAAAAAATGTGGCTTGCACTCATCAGCACCACATCACAACGCACTTTATCCTTGTATCCACTGATTGAAAACTCTAAGTTAACTTGCTTGGTCATCTTGATGTCTTCTTTTTCGTTCAACCATCCGGGTGCAAGATAGTCTCGAGCCCATACTTTTCCACAAGATCCCAAGATGCCACATTGTTACAACTCCCACCATCTATGATAAGAGAGCAGACATTTCAGTGAATACGACACCTACTATGGAATATGTTCTCCCATTGAAAATCATCACTTCGGACTTGGGAGGATAGAACTCTTTGGATCACCATCAAAATGGGTCCTTCTTGATAATGAAAATCTCCTCCTCGGGTTCTTGCTCCTCACTAGCTTCTTCCAACACTTCATCCTCACTCACCCCTTCATTGTTGTCCTCCCTAGGAATCATGACCCTTTTGTTTAGGCATTAAGAAGAAATATGGCCTAAGCCAAGACACTTAAAGCATGTGATCTCCCTTCCTTAAGACCAATTGCTTTCATCATTAGGTTTCCCCTTACCTTCTTTCTTTTGGGACCAAGGCTTCACATAAGGGGCCTTTTCCTCAGCCTTAGAAAATTTTGTGAAGCCACCTCATGCTTGCCTCTTCACCTCATGCTTGCCTCTCCAGCTCATGCTTGCCTCTTCACCTCATGCTTGCCTCTCCACCTCATGCTTGCCTCTCCACCTCATGCTTCGTATGAAGGGAAACATAAGGTTAAAGCTGAAGTTGGAAGTTTAGTGTGAGAGGTGCAAATCAAGTGTGTTTTGTGAGTTTGAATCACAAGAAGGAGCATCACGAAGTTAGGCTAGGGTATAATTTTTGTTGATTTAAGTGTTCTTCTATCCTCGATATTGAAGTTATAAGAGTTCGAGTATGGTTTTGATTAATGGAAATTCCATGAAGGTGTTACCATGTCCATACAAAAGCTGGATTAATATGTCCGATTTTAAAGATTTGGATTTTATAATATTGTTGATTACGAAATTGAATTTAAAGTCTTTTGATGAATTATAGTAGGTACCTTAAGGGTGATTTCGGTTACTTATTCATGAGAATTGGAGTTTGATATCTTAAGTTATGGCTATTGTAATTTTGGAGAAAAACAGGGTAAATTTGGGAAATTCTAATGTAAGCATCTGTGTGATGTTAAGGTTGTTTGGAATCAAGTAAAGAAAGTGAAGGAAATAAGAAGTATTTTGTGAATCTTCCATGTCTTTGGCCCTTTGGGGACTACATTGCAAAGAGTAGGATTAAGGTTGTATAATTAGAAATAAATAAAATTGAACACAGATTGGTTATGATTATGGATAGGTAGAATAAGAATACTCTTTTTGGGGTGTATCGCACTGTGCACCGGCGAAAGTGTTTGGGTTTGATTGGTGTTTGTTTGAAATTGTTTGATGGTTGCTAGGTTTAAGTAAAGTAATGAAGTAAGTTTATGTTCAGTATAGT
This sequence comes from Begonia fuchsioides, assembly GCA_003255005.1. Taxonomy (NCBI): domain Eukaryota; kingdom Viridiplantae; phylum Streptophyta; class Magnoliopsida; order Cucurbitales; family Begoniaceae; genus Begonia; species Begonia fuchsioides. The sequence continues at coordinate 69,353 of QAOC01047257.1, forward strand.
TAAGAGATAACAATTATCTTCATTTGGGACGTTTGTTTATGTTGATTGGGAGATGTTTTATGCATGCTTTATGTTTATGTTATGAATGTCACGTTTTGCACTTATGCCATTTTCATGCATCATGTCTTACAAAAAGAACGAAAATATTTTCTATGAATGTTTTCAAACGCCACCCAACCGAATGGTGAGGATGGGATGGGAGAAACCCGTTGGTGCTTACTCTCATTCTTAAAATCCTCAAAGTTCTATGCAGGAATGTATGTAATGAATGAATGACGTAGAACCACGAGGTTGATGTGCCCGGGACTCACCCACAACCGGAAGGAGCAACAACTCGAAGCTGTGCAAGACATTTAGCTAATATGTTTGTTGATTTTGCAGGTACATTTTTCCCTACATTCGAGCTCCTAGATATTCCTTCACATCATGATCAAGAACTCCCCAAACATTTCTTACAATGAAAGTATAAAGAAGAGAAGAAGTTAGCCGAAAATCCAAGATCTTCCTTGCCAAGTTCACCACCCGGGACATAACTACACTCGGTTTCGAGGACAATGGAGACCGTATGCACCACTACTTGGGGAGATGAAGTCTTCCAAGGAATGACCAAGTAATGTTTGATTTTTGTATTTGTGAAATACTAAAATATTTGGGATGTTTTGATGTAAACAATTGGTTCGGTTTGAACCAATTTCGTTGAAATTTGGGTTCGGCTTGGTCCAAACCAAGCCCCATTTGATGGAGCTTAGATACAATCCTAAGTCTCTATTTTTCATTCTTCTTTTGTTATGTTAGGAACGTGGAGTTTTTGCTGAAGACTCCATTGTCTTGGTTTAGGAGGTTTGGTGGGACCCATTCTCACCTAACTCCTATTCTTAGCCACTCATTAGTCCTAATTTTAGGTCTTTAATTGTTTTTGTCTTTTGTGAAAGTTTGTATGGGTATGAATCCCTCCTCCCACGTCTGATGAAGGGAGAAAAAAATAGAAGAAATTTGCAGAAGCAAAGTGCTCTCAATCTCCATTTCTTTCTCACGGCAATTCAAGGTTTTGGTGAGTAATATCCTCAACCTTCTCTTCTCTTGGTGTTGGTGATCTTGCTAGGGTCATTAAACCTTATTTCAACCTTATTTCAACCTCCCCATAGCCTACCTTCCATTTGCGTTTTCATTTGTTTGTGTTGGTTGTGTTGTTTGCTGTTTTTGAACCTTCCCGAGTGGACTTTGAACTCCAACAGTCTATTCCATGCCATTTTCTGTTCCCGTGAGCATAAGCCCCAAATTTATAGCAGTGAGTCCCACCTTCATGGCCTGAAACATTGGTTCTTTCCGTTTAGCCATAGCCACCTCCCTTTAAAAGTTATGCTTGTGTTTTCCCACTGCTTCCTACCCGAGTTCTTGAAGTCGGGCAATTCTGTCCATTAATTTTCTATCCAGCATAACTCCTAGCCTACTAGTGCTTTTTCTGTGAAACTGCTTGCATTGTCTTCCCCTTTGATTGAAGTTGTTTTCTGTTTATTTTTATGATCCCAGACTCCCTGTATTGGAAGTTGTATAGAAGTTTCCCCATCACCCCTGCACTGTTTTCTTCCTGTTTGTCTGTTTGTGCATCTGAAAGTGTCTCTGTGTATTTTAATGTTCCGCACGTGCTTGTAACTGCAATTCGGGTCAAACTTTGTCCACACCCTTAAGTTTAAGTTGGCTGAGTTTTATAACCTAAACCTGTATGTGTTTGGAGAACTAAGCGTTGCACTCCCCTGTTCTGCCTTACTCCCTGTCCTTCCGGGCAGATTGCAATCTTCACCCTTATTTCTGGCACCTCCGCATCTTGGAGCGTGTCAGAGGTGGAAAGCACGGTCACGAGGACCAAGTAAAACCATGAGGTGGAAAGCCGAACATGTAAATGACTGGTAGAACCACGAGGTGGAAAGCTCGTTCACGAGGACTAGGTAGAACCACGATGTCAAAAACCGGATTGATAGTGGTCCAAGCAACAAAGCATGGAGAACACAATTTCATCTAGAACAACTGGACCTCCAAAGCTTGCTCCTTAAATTTGACAACAGGCACGTAGTCTAATGAAGACAACGTCTTCATAAGAAATGTAGACAATCTTTTAGGTTTCCACAAAATGGTAGAACGTTGGAATTGGACACCATTTGCTCTGTCAAATGATGCAATCACAGAGAGCCTGATATGTTTCAAGTATGGAATGGGGAACAAAATGGATATTGGGTGAGGAATAAACGAGAAAAAGGGGGCCGGATATGGGTCTTAAAAGGGAAAGTGTTCTCGGGTTGCATATGGAGTTTACAATTGAGGTTTGGAAGTTTTAGTGAATGAAATTGGAGCTTCACCTTAAAAAATGAGGGTAAAATCTTCTGGGAGTCGAGAGATATGCAGACATGAGTATCAAATGCTAGAAAAGGGGGTGGGAAATGAGGTTGATCGGAAAATTGGAGGTAACCAGAGATGGAGAAGAGCTAATATGGATTACACACTTACCTTGAGACCACGAGGGAGTGGTTGAAGTGGTGTAGCATGGCCTAACTCACCCTAGCTCGGAAGGGAAGATAAAACCTTAAAGGATGCTCTCTGATGTCGCCGGATATTACTCACCGGAGAATCAAGTCTTGGAGGTAGAAAACAGGCCAAGGAAGAAGATGCAAAGAACTCTTTTGATTCAAAATAAAGTGATTACAATGCTCGGTAATGAGAGGGTTTTAACCTCTCTCACATGAGAGAGGATCAACCTAATCGGATGACATCCAAGAGCTTTACCCGATTTGGTACATGAACAAAAAGAAAGGTTTAAAGGATCACGCAACATTTACCCGATTTTAGGGGGGGACCAAGGTAGAGTGATCCCCAAAATTGGTTCCCCCTCCAACCGGCTGCCACTGAAACACCTTCAAAGGCAACAACCCATGCAAAAGAGAAAACCCACTCCAAACCCATACC
>QAOC01047274.1:0-49764 GCA_003255005.1 Begonia fuchsioides
TCTCACTCAATCATAACTTATCCTCACTCTTTTCCCTCACAGTTCTTCTTTTCTATCTCAAGCTCTCTCTCTCTTTATCAAGGAACGAAACTGAGAGAGAAAGGGGGAAAAATCATGGTTGGAGGGCAAGAATGACAGGCCATGCCCTTTTATGTCCTTTATTAAACAAAATACATATTCCTTTTATGTCCACCAATGAAAACTCTACACGTTTTGGTTGACCATGCCTTATACTTTCTTAATTAAACAACTTCAAGTTCTCTCTCACGTCCATCCATCAGAATCCTCACGTTTCGGCTGACTTTTCAACTTGAATTGGTGAGAATGTGTCGACCCCTCGTAAATCCTTGGGTCGACATAAAAGTAACATTGTGTCGACCCCTCCAAATTCCTGGGGCCGACATAAACATGAATTTGTGTCGACCCCTCCAAAATCCTGGGGTCGACATAAACATGCATTTGTGTCGACCCCTCCAAAATCATGTGGTCGACATAAACCTATGAAGGCAGTAGTGAAGGCAGTTCTTTCATATATCTAACCAACTCATTTCATTACTTAAACCTAGTAACCATCAAACAATGGACTTCAAACAAACACCAATCAAACCCGAACACTTGGGCCGGTGCACTGTGTGATACACCCCAAACATAATATTCTTATCCTAATTATTCGTAATCGTAACTCATCCACGTGTTTCTAAATTTTCCAATGTTCATAAAGAAAAAAATCTTAAACACTTTCCTTTTAAAATCATAATTTCTTAAAATAATAACGAGGGTTGTTACAGATTATTGCTTGATGTAGGATAAGTACAAAATGGTAAGAAGAAATCATATAAGAGATGAAGTCATTAATCGTCAGTCAGATATTGTTGATCGCCAATTTCAACAATTAGAAAGATCAATGGCTTGAGAAGAACAAGCGAATCCCCATGTGGCTGGGGGAGCCCTAGTGTTATTTGTAAAGAAGAAGAATGCAACAATGAGAATGTGGATCAACTATAAAGAGTTGAATAAGCTGACAGTAAAGAATAGATGATTTTCAACCAACTCATTGGTGCACGAGTTTTCTCAAAGATAGACTTACCTTTTGGTTATTATCAGCTTAAAGTGAAGTGTGAGGATATCCTAAAGACACTATTTTGTACAAGGTAGGGGAATTATGAGTTTCTGTAATGTCCTTTGGATTAACAAATGCACCTACAACATTTATAAACTTAATTAATATAGTGTTTTGAGAATATTTAGACATATTTTTAATCATCTTTATCGCTGATATCCTTATCTATTCTAGAAGCAAAAAAAAACACATGTGAAGCATTAGGAGATTGTTTTAGATAAATTGAGGTAGCACAAGTTATATGCAAAATTTTCCAAATGTGAATTTTTACTAGATCGAGTGAATATTCTCGGCCATGTTATCATCAAAGATGCCATATCCATGGATCCAGCAAAGATTTAAACATTCAAAGATTGGCCATAACCAAGGAATGTTGGAGATGTAAGGAGTTTTCTTGGGCTTGTAGGCTATTATCGAAAATTCATTGAATGATTCTCAAAAATTGCTACGCCTTTAACTTGATTAACCAAGAAGAGCATGGAATTCTTGTCATCAGTTGATTGTGAACAAAGTTTTTAGGAATTAAAAAATAAACTAACTACACCCCAATATTAAAACTTCCAAATGAAGATGGACACTTTAGCATTTACTGTGATTCATCGAAGATAGGCCTTGGATGTATGCTTATGCAAGAGGGGAAGGTGATTGCATATGCATAAAGACAATTGAAAGAATATGAGAAAAATACCAACACACGATTTAGAGCTTACTGCTGAAGTTTTACTCTCAAGATATAGAGGCACTATCTATATGGAAAGTCATGTGAAGTATATTCTGACCATAAAAGTTTGAAATATTTTTACAAAGAAAGAGCTTAGTATGCGATAACAAAGATGATTTGAATTCGTCAAGGATTATGACTTTGAAATTAAGCACCATCCAAGAAAAGCCAATGTTATTGCAGATGCATTAGAACAATAGGATTTAAGCAACTAACATTATTGGCTTTATCGGTTGCATTACAATTGAGATCCAAATATTTGATTTGGAGCTTATAACAGAAGTGACCAGCAAGATCGATGCATTAACGGTTAGATATACCATTTTAGATGATATCAAAGAGGCACGATTGAGCGATCCAAGGTATTTGAATTATGAGTAAAAAATGAATCTTGATGAATCTTTTGATTTTCATTGTTCAGAAGATGGTACAATAAAATTCAAAAACCGATGGTATGTGCCAAAAGATTTAGATTTCATGAGAAATGTGTTATTTGAAGCACATTCATCTACACTCTCAATACATCCTAGAACTATGAAAATGTATTTAGATTTGAAGTTACACTTGTGGTGTCCAAATATGAAAGAAGACATTGCAAATTATTTTAACTTGTATCTAATTTTCCAACTAGTAGAAGAAGAACACCAACGTCCAACAGGAACTCTTAAATCCTTGCCTATCCCAGAGTTGAAGTTGGAACATATTTCAATGGATTTTTTTTTGGACTACTACTATAAAAGGACATGACAACGTATGAGTAATTATAGAACGCTTAAAAAAATGTGCCCATTTTCTACCACTAAAGATAGTGAAATTTCATGGAGTACTGGTATCAATTGAGTTAGATTTAGATTCAAATTTTATATCAAAGTTTAGGAGATGTTTACACAAAGCAATGTGCACAAAGCTTAATTTTAGTGCCGCATTGCAACCTCAAACTGATGGGCAAATTGAGAGGACAATCCAAACAATAGAGGATATGTTAAGAGTATATGTATTTGACTTTAATACTACATAGAGCAATATTCTAGCATTAGTAGAATTTTCTCACAATATGACATGCCGGAGGATACCTTGCACAGAAACACACCTCAAGGAGCAGTCACCCGAGCTCGGGCCAAGGAGCTTTCTAATTTGTTTGTCTTTTTTGTTGGTAATGTGGAACTAGGAGTAACCATGGAGGAACCAACCTCGAGAGATTTAGAGCAAACTAAGCATCTACTCACTTGGGAAAGCTTGGAGAAGAAGGTCGGGATTGAATCATCGTCGAACCTGGAGCATCTCGGGGGAGGAAGCACTACCGAAGCAAAGGAAAGAGGAGATCGGGGTCTAAGCCGGGTCTAGGCCGGGTATAGGTCGGGCCCCATGGGTCTTGGTGCAAACCCGACCTATCCTCCAAATCATGTAAGCGAGTGTTTACCTGTTGATTGGGCTCTCGTCTCTCATGCATTAGAGGTCAAAACTCCCCTTCATCTATGTATTGTAGTTAGTTGAATTTTGAATACAAAAGTGCTTGGCATTTTCTCTCCTTGCCTGTGGATTTTCTGGCAACCAAGAGTCGGCTCTCCAGTGAGTAATATCCGGCGACTTTCGAGAGATTCTCTTAGGTTTTGGCTTCCTTTTCGAGCTCGGAAAAGCTAGGCCTTGCTACACGACTTCAACAACATCCCCGTGGTCCTAGGGTAAGTCTGTAATCCCCATAGCTCAACTCCACCCCTCCGGTAACTCACATTTTCCGGCCATCCATATTCTTCCTACTATAACCACCTTTTTGGCACCCGATAATCCCCTCTGCATATCTCCCTATTCCCAAGAGCTTTTACCCTCATCTTTGGAGGTTAAGCTCTTACCTCATCCACAAATCATCCCTCAAAATCACAGTTGCAAACTCTTTTTGAAACTCGAGAACTTCCTGTTTCAATATCACCTATTTTTGGCCCATTTTTCCTATTCATTTTCATCCGAACAAACTTTGTTTTTCCCTCACCATTCTTGAAGCTTGTCATTTGGTATCAGAGCCATAAATCCCTCCCCACCTTCCCTTCCCTCTATTTTTGAGCCATTTTCAATATTAAAGTATGATGACTCGAAGTGGGGTAAACCACAACACAAACCGAGACCAAGTTCCACCACAAAATCCCCCTTCGGTGACCCCTAACCTGGAAGTCCCGGAGTCAAGCATACAAGGGCAATTCGATGAGATCCATAGGAATTTTGAAATTTTTTTTCAAAGCCTGGAGGTGACTAACCCTCCAAGGAGGCGCGCTCCTACCCCGGCCCCAAGGAGAAGACCCGGAAATGGAATGAGAAGGCCTCGGCCACCAACAACCGAGGACTCCGATGAAGAGTTTGGTTTCAATAACCAACCCTCCCAAGAAGATGAAATGAGAAATATCAAGGTAACTATTCGCCCCTTTAATGGCTCTTGTAATGGTGATGCATTCCTTGATTGGGTTGAGAAAGTTGATAAAGTATTTGATTGCTATAACTATTCGGAACAGTTGAAGTTACAATTGGTTTCTTTGGAGTTAACCGGGTATGCTAGCCTATGGTGGGATAGTTTGAAGGCCCAAAGAAGATGTGATGGAGAGGATGATATTCATACTTGGAGGGCCATGAAGCTCTTCATGAGAAAGAGGTTTGTACCGAGCCACTACAAGCAAGAACTCTTCCTCCAACTCCAAACTTTCAAGCAAGGAACCCTCTCGGTAGAGGAGTATTTGACCGAGTTTGAAACACTTAAGATTCGGTGCGACCTAGATGAACCCGAAGAGAAAATTATTGCAAGATTCTTAAGGAAGGAGATTGGATACATAGTGGAGTTGTAACCTATTGATACCATGGACTCGATCATTCAACTTTCCATGAAAGTGGAGAGGCAAGTGAAGCGAAAAGGAAAGGGGGTTAACCGATTTACCCCTAAGACCACCTGTAACAACCCTCAATTTTTTTATCTTAGAATTTGTGATTTTAAGTTATAAATGTTTAAGAGTTATTTCATGAATGTTGGGTAGTTATTGATGAACTCAAGTGTTGTGGATATTAGGGAATTAGTAGGTTGAAGGTGATAAAAAGAATAATGTCTAAGGAAAAATTGGATGCAGTTATTTGGAAATATTAGAAAATTAGGAACACGTGAATTGGCTATGATTATGAATAATTAGAATAAGAATACTCTGTTTTGGTTTGATTGGTATTTGTGTTTGATGGTTGCTAGGTTTAAGTAAAGTAATGAAGTAAGTTGGGTTAAATATACTGAAGGAGTATCTTCATGTAGGCTTTGGTCGACCCCAGGATTTAGAAAGGGTCGACACAAGTGTGTATTTTAGGTCGACCCCAGGAATAAGGAGGGGTCGACTCAATTGACACTTTCAGTCGACCCCATGATTGAAGAGGGATCGACACAATATGTGGCTTCGGTCGACCCTAGGACTTAGAAAGGGTCGACACAATTGGACTATTCCAGTCGACACAATATGAACTTTGGGTCGAAACATTCATACATGTCGTTGAAAAGTCAGCCGAAACTTGGAGGATTCTGATGGATGGACGTGAGAGAGACCTTGATGTTGTTTAATTAAGAAAGTATAAGGCATGGTCAGCCAAAACATGTAGAGTTTTCATTGGTGGACTTGAAGGAAATATTGTTTATGGTTAATAAAGGACATAAAAGACATGGGCTGCCATATCTTTCTCCCAGCCATGAACCCTCTTCCATTTTTCTCCCGTTTGGTTTCTCTAAGCTCAAAGGAGAGTGAGATTCGTCAAAGAAGAGAGGTGTTGAGAAAGAAAATGGGTGAGTTTAGACGTCCGTGAGTGAGTGAGTGAGTAAAGAAAAACTTAAAGTGTACTAGTATATTCAAGGTCTAAAGTTGAACACTTGTAAAGGAGTTAATGTAGCTGGTTCCAAGAACGTTAATCATGCTAATGTGGTGGCCAAGAATCCTTGGAAATTTAGATGTGGCTTATGAGGTATAAGAAATCTCTAATGAGAAATTCTTTGAACCGATAATACCTCAATCAAGTAAAAGGATCAAATGAGAATAAACTCAAGGGAGGTAAAGCAAAAAGTATGTTGAATTATATTGGCAGGAAATTATAAGATTACATGGAATTCCTGTTTCCATTGTATCTGATAGAGATCCAAAGTTTACTTCGAGATTTTGGAAGAAGTTTAACAAAGCCATGGGAACAGAGTTAGCATTTAGCACAGCATTTCATCCTCAAACAGATGGCCAGACTGAGAGGACTATACAAATCCTCGAGGAAATGTTGCGTGCATGTGTTATGGATTTTCAGAAATCATGGAGCATGTTGTTACCCTTCGTAGAATTTTCATATAACAACAGTTATCAATCGACTATTGGTGTGGCTCCATTTGAAGCGTGGTATGGAAGGAGATGTAGGTCTCCATTATTTTGGAATGATGCCGGAGAAATTAAAATCTATGGACCCAAAATGATATAACAAAGGATGAAGGCTGCCCAAGGTTGTCAAAAAGCTACGCAGATCGGCGACGAAGAGCACTAGAATTTAAGGAAGGATATAAAGTGTTTTTTTTTTAAAGTTTCGCCATTCAAAGGCATGATGAGATTTGGGCAGAAAGGGAAGTTGACACCGAGATTTATTGGACCATTTAATATATTGAAGAGAGTGGGGAAACATGGCCTATATGTTGCAATTACTAGAATACTTGGCAGGTGTTCACATTGTGTTTCATGTGTCAATGTTATGGAAATGCATTTGTAATCCATCCCAAGTGATCGAAGCAGAGAAAATAGAAGTAGAGCCAACTATGAGTTATGAGGAGCAGACAATAGGGATACTGGATACAAAGATGAAGGTGTTGCGGAAGAAACAAATATCTTTGGTGAAGGCGTTGTGGCGAAACCAAAATATCGAAGAAGCTACGTGAGAAAGAAAGCAAGACTTGCTAGAAAAGTTACCAGAAATGTTTGAGGTCTAAATTTTAGGACAAAATTTTTATTAAAGAGAGTAGAATGTAACGACCCTCATTTTTATTTTATTTTAGAATTTGTGATTTTAAGATATAAATTTTTAAGAGTTATTTCATGAATGTTGGGTAGTTATTGATGAACTCAAGTATTGTGGATACTAGGGAATTAGTAGGTTGAAGGTGATAAAAAGAATAATGTCTAAGGGAAAATTGGACGAAGTTATTTTGAAATATTAGAATTTAGGAACACGTGAATTGGCTACGATTATGAATAATTAGAATAAGAATACTCTGTTTTGGTTTGATTGGTGTTTGTGTTTGATGGTTGCTAGGTTTAAGTAAAGTAATGAAGTAAGTTGGGTTAAATATACTGAAGGAGTATCTTCATGTAGGCTTTGGTCGACCCCAGGATTTAGAAAGGGTCGACACAAGTGTGTATTTTAGGTCGACCCCAGGAATAAGGAGGGGTCGACTCAATTGACACTTTCAGTCGACCCCATGATTGAAGAGGGATCGACACAATATGTGGCTTCGGTCGACCCTAGGACTTAGAAAGGGTCGACACAATTGGACTATTCCAGTCGACACAATATGAACTTTGGGTCGAAACATTCATACATGTCGTTGAAAAGTCAGCCGAAACTTGGAGGATTCTGATGGATGGACGTGAGAGAGACCTTGATGTTGTTTAATTAAGAAAGTATAAGGCATGGTCAGCCAAAACATGTAGAGTTTTCATTGGTGGACTTGAAGGAAATATTGTTTATGGTTAATAAAGGACATAAAAGACATGGGCTGCCATATCTTTCTCCCAGCCACGAACCCTCTTCCATTTTTCTCCCGTTTGGTTTCTCTAAGCTCAAAGGAGAGTGAGATTCGTCAAAGAAGAGAGGTGTTGAGAAAGAAAATGGGTGAGTTTAGACGTCCGTGAGTGAGTGAGTGAGTTATTTCAAGAGAGGTGAAGTAGAAAAATCCCAAGTAAATTTGTGAAGGCTGAAGTTCAAGGTATTATTCTATCCTCTAAGTTTCTTTTAGGTTCAGTAAGGATAATATGATGATATTGGTTGACTTGATGGATAAAAATGAAGGATTTCAAGTAGAATGTTTGAAAATCAGTTGATTGTGTGCAAGGTTAGGGTTTTTAGATTCGGTCAAATTGTAACACGAATTAGAGTTTATGACCTTCATAAGAGTTAAAGTAGACTCTTAGAGTGATTTATTTCCATTAGAATCACTCGATTCAGAGTAGTGTAGAAAACGTTATGAACGTCGCATGTCAGTGTACAGAAACTGTGAAAGTTTATGCCGACCCCTTGTAGTTTGGGTCGACCGATAAGAGCACACAGTCTCTGTTTTGTCGACTTGGGTCGACCCCTGAAAGTTTATGTCGACCCAATCACTGTTTAAACAGTGAATGCCCTCTGTTTCATCCACATAATTCGACATACTTTAGTTTTCTGAATTTGATGTCTTCTAAGGAGTTATAGTAGACTCCTTAAGGAAAAATTTGACACCTTAAGTATCAGGAATGGATCATTATCGAAGATTTTATGGTTGATTGAAGTTAATGGATTTCGTTACTTGCGTTTTAGGTTTTCAAGCGCAGCAACATATTGATTGAGTTTTTCAATAAAGCTAAGGACCTAATGAAACATCCCATTTTTCTTTACTTAAAAATAATCGCGGTAAAATTTTTCTTTCTTTAAAAATGTTCCTCTTAAATTATTTTTCATGAAAACACAGCGGAAAACTTTAATTATAAATTGTAGTAAACCCGACATTTGCTTAAAATAAAATGTTGATAATCAACATATCATCAATTGAGATACCGCAAAACTCATATATCACATAGTTTAATCAAAACATGTAATATACATAATAATTATTTTATATAGCATCATTCGTCAACATAAAAACTTTTAAAAACATATCCTTGTTAAAAAATAAACACTCTAAAATACTTAATTTACATCTTGACGTTTCCAACGGTCGGCACTTAACGATTCAAGCTTCTCGCACTGGATCCGCCTCCTCCACGGCGTGATTATTACATCAAACAGGGAAGGCTAAGTCCCTCACCTTCATCTTCATCACCTACATCACAAAGCATAATCTATGAGCCTAAAGCTCAGTAAGAAATCTCATGAACTTACGTGCCTAACATGCTCGTGCATTCGTAAAAACATGCAATTCATTTCGTTCTTTATCGTTCTCGTTTACTTGACCTGGCTCTCCACCTCGTGACCGCCCTGACCACAGACCCCACCAGGTAGCCCCCAGGCCCTCTCGACCTGGAAAGCACAGGCCCTCTCGACCCGACTTTCACCTGTGTTCCTTGATCAAAAGCTCCACCCCGTGGTTCCACCAAGGTCCATTACATTCTTGGGTACCACCCCGTGGCATCACCTAGCCCTCTCGACCAAACTTACCACCCCGTGGCTTCATCCCAATGTTTCAACTTTACATACATTAATGTATCGAATGTCGGAGATGTCCCATACCATCCCGATATCCGGTTGGGTGACATTTTGAAAACATGCATGGAAAACATTTTCGTTCTTTTCTTAAAACATGATGCATGGACATGATTCATACATATGCATGACGTAGTAACATAATTTAAGTGCAAGCAACATATCATATCATACATCTCCAAAGGCAACATTAATAAACATTCCTAGTAAACTTGACTTATGATAGATAATACATAAACATCAAACAATGTCAATCAAGCACCAATCAAACCCAAGGCACTCGGGTCGGTGTACGGTGCGATACACCCCAACAAAATATCTAAGAAATCAAACATATTATCCAAATGCCCTATCTTTTGTGATGTAATCCCCCAATGGGCCAAACTCATGCAATAATTTCTTACCTTAAGTCCTTAGCTTTATTGAAAAACTCAATCAATATGTTGCTGCGCTTGTTCAATCAACCATAACCTAAAATGCAAGTAACGTAATCCATTAACTTCAAGTGTTAATCCATTAACTTCAATCAACCATAACTTCTTCGATAATGGTCCATTCCTGACGCTTAAGGCGTCACATTGTTCCTTAAGGAGTCTACTATAAATTCTTAGAAGACATCAAATTTAGAAAACTTAAGCATGTCGAGTTATGTCGACAAAACAAAGGGCCTTCACTGTTTGAACAAAGATTGTGTCGACCTAAACCATCTGGGATCGACATAACTTAGCATATTGTGTCGACCGCTTATTCGTGCGGTCGACCGATTCACTTACAGAGAGTTACTTTGTGTTGACCACTCATTCATGCGGTCGACCGAATCATTTACAGAGACTTACTTTGTGTCGACCGCTCATTCATGCGGTCGACCAGTGCTCTCCTAGTTTCCGTCCACTAACTTGTAAAATCCTTAACTTTCTCTACACAGCTCCAATTTGAGTAACTCAAACGACTGTGGATTAATCTAAAGGTCTACTATAAGTCTTATGAAGAACATAAACTCATATTCATAGTACAATTCAACTGAATCTCAAAAACTCTAAACCTGTTTGTAAATAACTGATTTTCTAACCTCCTACTTGAAATCCTTCATTTTTATCCCCCCCAACCAAACCAATACCACCATTTTATCTTTACTGAACTTAGAGGAACTTAAGAGGGTATAAAAGATTACCTTGAACTTCAGCCTTCACGAAATAATCAAGCTCTCCACTTCACTTCTCTTGAAACCTCTTACTTTCTCACTCAATCATAACCTATCCTCGCTCTTTTCTCTCACAGTTCTTCTTTTCNCTTTCCAAATAATATCATTATTTATACTCCCTTAAACCTCATTTTCTTCATCACCTTCCACCTACTAATTCACCAATATCCAAAATACCTTAACACCATAATATTTAAGCAACATTCTTAAAAATAAAACTTAAACGCTTTCATCTTAAAGTCATAAATTCTTAAAATAAATAAAGAAAATGAGGGTCGTTACACCTGACGTAAGTAATCCATGCATGTGTTTGGCCCTTGTGGGACTACATCACAAAGGATAGGGCATTTGGATAATATGCTTGATTTCTTAGATATCCATTAAGTTAGAATGTGTTAAGAGTTGTTTGTTTTTATGATAATGTTATCGATGATATTCTGTTGGGGTGTATCGCACCGTACACTGACCCAAGTGCTTTGGGTTTTATTGGTGCTTGATTGACATTGTTTGATGTTTATGTATCATCTATCATAAGTCAAGTTTACTAGGAATGTTTATTATGGTTGCCTTTGGAGATATTTGATGTGATATGTTGCTTGTACTTAAATTATGTTACCATGTCATGCATATGTATGAATCATGTCCATGCATCATGTTTTATGAAAGATACGAAAATGTTTTCCCATGCATGTTTTTTAAAATGTCACCCAACGGATGATGAAGGTGGTATGGGACACATTCATCATCCAATGCATAAATGTATGTAAAGTCAAGATCAAGTTGGTATGATGAACGTGGTATGGGGCATTGAACATCAAATAGATTTGCAACCGGGAGTGGTGGTTCCCAATCGGCCCTCTTATAGATTGAATTCCGAGGAGGCCAAAGAGTTACAACGACATGTCCAAGAACTTCTTGATAAAGGGGTCATTCGGGAGTCCTTAAGTCCATGTGCTATCCCGAACCTCTTGGTACCAAAGAAGGATTGAAGCTTCTAGATGTGTGTGGATAGACGAGCCATCAATCAAATCACTATTGAGTATAGGTTTCCGATTCCTAGACCTGAATACATGTTGGATGAACTTAGTGGGGCAACTTATTTCTCCAAGGTTGATTTGAAGAGTGGCTACCACCAAATTAGAATGAAGGAAGGCGATGAGTGGAAGACGGCATTCAAAACCAAATATGGGCTCTTCGAATGCTTAGTCATGCCTTTCGGTTTATCTAACACCCCTAGTACTTTTATGAGGCTCATGCATTATGTTTTGAAGGATTTCTTGGGAAAAATTATAGTGGTATACTTTGATGACATATTGGTGTTTAGCTTGGACTTTACCACTCACCTTACTCACCTTCGGATACTATTTGATACACTCCGAAGAGTCAAGTTGTTTGGAAATCTGAAGAAGTGCTCTTTCGTGCAAGAGAAGGTACACTTCCTTGGTTTTATTCTCTCCAAGAAAGGTATGGCTGTTGATGAAGAGAAGATGGTGGCCATTCGTGATTGGCCAATCCCTAAGAATGTTTCGGAAGTTCGAAGCTTCCATGGCCTTGCATCATTCTACCGGCGGTTTATCCAAGGATTTAGTTCCATTGTTGCCCCTTTGACCGATTGTACAAAGAAGGGGAAGGAGTTTGAATGGACTCCTAGTTGCCAAAAGAATTTTGATTCAATCAAGGATAAATTATGTAAGGCGCCCGTATTGGTGCTTCCTATACGTTTTTGAAGTTGAGTGTGATGCTTCGGGGTTAGGCATTGGTGCCATTCTCATGCAAGAAGGCAGACCCATGGCTTACTTTAGTGAGAAGCTCAAGGCTGACGTGATCAACTATTCTACTTATGATAAGGAGTTCTATGCGGTGATCCGAGCACTCAATGTATGGGAACATTATCTTCTTTCTAAGGAGTTTATCGTCCACACAGATCATCAAGCTCTTAAGCACCTCAAGAGCCAAGGTAAGATGAATTGGAGGCATGCTAAGTGGATGGAATTCCTTGAGCGGTTCCCTTACATCATCAAATTCAAGTGTGGAGAGACTAATGTGGTGGTTGACGCCCTCTCGAGGAGGTTTGTTCTCCTTACCGAGCTTACTACTAAGTTCTTTGGTTTTGCTTGGATCAAAGACGCGTACAAGGGGGATGAAGATTTTGGTTCATGGTATGAACGTTGTTTGAAGAAGCAAGAATGCAGTTATTATATTATGAATGGTTATCTCTTCAAGGGGGGTAAACTTTTCATTCCCTAGGACGGAATCTGAAAGATTCTTATTAAGGAGGCCCATGGAGGAGGATTGGCTAGCCATTTTGGTGAAAAGAAAACCGTGGAGGCCCTTCAAGAACATTTTTATTGGCCTCATTTGTTCCGGGATGTGCATAAGGTCGTGGAGAGGTGTATTATATGCACGAGACCAAGAGTAGGGTCCTTCCTCAAGGGATGTACATGCCCTTGCCTATTCCGAGCCATCCATGGGTTGAATTAAGCATGGATTTTCTCCTAGGCTTCCCCAGTCTTGTAGGGCAAAGGACTCCATCATGGTGGTCGTGGATCATTTCTATAAGATGACACATTTCCTAGCTTGTTCCAAGACCGATGAAGCTAGTCATTGATGTGCCGTCCAAATGTGAGCGGCGCATCGTGGTCAGAAATGTGCGCACACGTGACCCGGGTAAGGCACCGTGCACGGCGGTCGGACAATGGGTTCGGGCGAATTTAGGAGTTGGGGTGCATAAGTGTAATGGGATGGAAATGATGGAGATTGAAGGTGGAAATAGGGAAATGGCTAGGGAAAATATGAGGGTGGTTCGGGTGAAGAGATGTGGGCTGGAATCGGCGGTGGAGGAATTTTGAAGGCTCGGGAGATGGGATGGGAATTTAGGAAGGGTGTGGTCGGACGATTCAAACACTTGAGAAATCAAAGTGTTGGAATCGGTAGACCTTGGATGCTCTCGGATGTGACTCACCGATCGGGCACTCAAGGGGTGACGGAGCTTGGCCGGATATTACTCATCGGAGAAGGAACCGTCGGAAAGAGCTTCAACCGTTAGGGGGAAGAAGGTGCAATGCACAACTTTTATTAAAATTCTCTCTGCCTCAAAGTGGAGGCCGATTACATTATTTAAAGAAATAAAAAGGACTAAAAAGAGGGAAAAGCTTTCGGCCCTTGGATTGATCAAACGCTTCGGATTAACTTTGGGGAAGATTCTCGTAGATTGTAGGCGCTCTTCCTCGGCTAAAAACTTGATCCGTTAAGGATTCGCGGGCGTATTTGGAAAGGATCTTTGATTGTTGCTGATGATCGGGGAGCGTGTGGCTATAGCGTTTAAAGATGATCGTATCCGGGAAATTAAGGGATCTGTATGGGCCATGTTGAATTCAAACCTTTGGATGAACCTAGGCTGACCAAGTGTCAAAGTTCATGGCTGAACCTAGATGCGGATCTCAGGATTTCAGTCGATGGCTTGGGGATTGCGCGGCAAGTTCAAAATGGCAACCCGCAGTTGACCATATCTCGGCCATTGAGAGATTCGCGTGGGCCATTTTGAAATGTAGTTGTCTACTGTTCCTCCATGAACCTGTTCTTTGCTGGTTGAAAATCTCGGATATTTCGCCGGTGGCTCGGTGAACGGTCAATGGCGCGTGCGCGGGTGTATTCAAAGTTGGCCGGTTGAACCTCTTTCCGAATATCACGGGATTTGTTCGTGCCATTTTGAAAAGAGGTCTTCTAGCTATCTTGTACTATCCGAATGTAGACATTAGCACGGTTAATTCGGTTGTAAAGCCTTAATTGACCGTTGATGTCTTCATGCATGCGTCGCAGGTGTCTAAGTTGCGGGCACCGCAAAATCCTCACGTGCAAACTCAAACCTTGTCCTTTCCTTGACCATATAATTGAGTATCTTGATATTTGAAATCAAGTTGCCGATGGGATTTGGTCAAGGTCTCCGAGTTGGCCGATGGTGGGCCGTGGCTTGACCATGGTTCGGTCACGGTGGGCTTCCTTCGGTGGATTGGGCATCCTTCTTCTTTGGGCGTCCTTGCCTTCCTTTTCTAAGTCTTTTTTTACTGAAACAAACTAATGTGGCTGGGCTCGACATTGGGTGGGCCGAGGACTTAGTCTTCGCGGGAGAACGCGTGATCCAAGGGGATTGGACCGTGTGTTCTCTCACGTCGGCCACTTATTTCCTTAGGGCCAAGATTCTAATGAATCTCGGCCACGTCGACGGCCTTTAGTCTGCTGGTCATCGAGGGGTGGTCGGTAGGTGGGTCGGTGGACGCTTCAGGATCAGGGATGGCCGAACACCAAGTGATGGAATGCTTGGGCCGTTCCCAATCATACTCGGAAGGAGTTTCTGAGGCTAGGTTATATGCAAAACGAGCAACTAAGTTAGTAAAATCGTCCGGGCTCGTCGGGCTGGTCGGGGCTACGTCCATGATGGGCTCCGGTTGCACATCAGTCATGTGGCCTGATGTGCCGTCCAATAATGGCCGGCGCACCGTGGTCGGAAATGTGCGTACACTTAACCCGGGAAGGGGGTAGTGTACGGTGGTCGGAAAAATGGTAAGTGCGAAATGGGATTTTTGGCAGCGGAAGTAAAGGGAGATGGAAATGATGGGGAATGATGGGGAAAATAAGGGGATGGCTCGGTTAGATATGGAGGTGGCTCGGAGAGGAAGATGTGGGCCGGAATCGGACGGTGGAGGAAGGTGATGGCTCGGGAAATGGTGGCGGAATTCGGGAAGGATAGAAATGAAGGGAATGGTCGGACAATCTAAACACTTGAGCAATCAAAGTGTTTAGAGAGGTAGACCTTGGATACTCTCGGATGTGACTCACCGATCGGGCACTCAAGGGGTGACGGAGTTTGGCCGGATATTACTCACCGGAGAAAGGTTATCGGCCTTTGGATGAGTTGAACGCCTTAGATCACTTGAGAGAGGTCTTCGGGTGCTCCTTTGAAGTTTGAACTTAGTTTGACCGAGGGGAGGCTCCGAGTGGGTTAGCTTTAGCCTTGTGAATATTAGCTCGGGCCAATCTGAATTGCTGACCTTGGTTGACCTTTGTTTGACGTAAGAAGAGTAGTGGCGGTCTCATTTGAATTTAAATCACCGGTTGACCGATGATGACTCGTGGGCGCGTGCTGCTCGTTCAACTTTCGTGCTCTTCGGGATTCGCTCGTGCCAAATTCAAATAATGTCTTCAGATAGCCCTTTGACGTCCAGATGCATGTGCGCGCCGAGTAGTTTTTGAAAATAGAATCTGGTTGGTTGTAGATGGTCGAGGAGCGCGCTCGGCTTGTTCAAAATCACGACCGCGGTTGACCTGATCTTGGACACCATGGGATCCGCGCGGGCCAATTTGAATTTAAACCTTCGGTTGAACCTAGGCTGATGGAGTGAAGAGATTCATGGTCGAATCTGGACGCGGATCTTTTGGTTTCCGCCGTTGGCTCGGAGGTGTGCGCGGGAGCTTCAAAAACACCGACCATCGTTGACCTATCTCGGACAATGGGGGATCTTCGCGGGCCATTTTTGAAATGTGGTTACCCGACGACACGCCATGTTTTTGAACAGTCTGAACTTGGTCTCCGTTTGTTGAAAATCTCGGATATTTCGCTGGTGGTTCGGTGGACGGTAAATGGACGCGCGCGGGCGCATTCAAATGTTGGCCGGTTGAACTCTTCTCCAAACTTAGAGGGTTTTGTCCGTGCCATTTTTGAACTGAGTCTTCCGGTCATCTTTTGTTGTCTTAATGAAGACTCGAGCACGATTAATTCAGCTACAAAGCTTTTGGTTGTCTTGATGTCGGCGCCGTGCATGTCTAAGTTCCGATCATCGAAACATCCGCATGTGCGAATCCAAGTCTCTTCTTTTCCTTGATCAAATAATTGGAAAACTTGAGTTTTGAAGTCAAGTTGCCGAAGACTTTTGATCAAGGTCTCTGAGTTGACCGACGGTGGACCGTGACTTGACCTAGGCTCGGTCACGGTGGGCTTCCTTCGGTGTTTTGTTCTTTCTTTCTCCTTGGGCTTCCTTTCCTTCCTTCTCCAAGTATTATTTGCTAGGTAAAATAAAATGTGGCCGGGCTCGGCATTGGGTGGGCCGAGGACTTGGTCTCCGTGCGAGGGCGTGCGATCCATAAGGTTTGGACCGTGTGTTCTTGCACGTGGGCCACTTATTTCCTTGGGGCTGAAATCCTAAGGGATTCCAGCCATGTTGACGGCCTGTTTCTCGTGGGTCGTCGCAGGGTGGTCGTGAGGTGGGCCGGCGGGTGCGTCATGGCCGGGAGTGCTCGGGTGCCATGTGAACGAGAGCACGGGCCGTTCCCGATCATGTTCGGTAGGCGTTCCCGTGGCTAAGTGTCCTGCAAAATGAACAACTAGGTTAGAAAAATGGGTTGAGCTCGTTGGGCTTGTCGTGGTCATGTGCATGATGGGCTCCGGTTGCACATCATCCTCCCGGGGTACTTGAGGATTTGTCCCCAAATCTACTTGTTCCTCCTCGACTTCATCATGCTCCTCGTCATCTAAATATGGAGGTAAGTCTTGTACATTGGTAGTTGTTGTAATGCCATACTGGCCCGGGAGCTCGAGCTTGTATGCATTTGGATTGATGCGTTCGGCCACTCGAAAAGGGCCCTCGGCCCTTGGTAATAATTTGGCATGCTTGTGTTTGTAATACCAAAGTTTCAGCCATACCAAATCTCCCACTTGAAAGATCTTTTCTTTATGGCCTCGGTTAGCCATTCTTGCATACTTCTCATTCTTTTTCTCAATGGTTTTCTTCACCTTCTCATGTAATTTTTGGACCGTCTCGGCTTTACTAAGGCCATCGGGATTGATATACTCTTGATTCGGCAAAGGGAGCAAATCCAAGGGTGTTGATGGGTTGAATCCATATGCTACCTCAAATGGTGTCATGCCGGTCGTGTTGTGTCGGCATCGGTTGTAAGCAAACTCAATGTAAGGTAATTGAGTGTCCCATGCCGAGATTCTCGTGTCCACCACGCTCCGGAGTAATGATCCAAGTGATCGGTCGACCACTTCCGTTTGTCTGTCGGTTTGTGGATGGAATGCGGTGCTGAATAGTAGCTTAGTCCCGAGCTTGGCCCATAACGTTCTCCAAAATGTGCTAAGAAATTTTCCATCACGGTCGGAGACAATGGAATGCGGTATTCCATGAAGGCAGACAATCTCTTTGAAAAATAATTTGGCAATTACTGTTGCCTCCGCGGTTTTGGCACACTCTATGAAGTGTGCCATCTTTGAAAACCGATCCACCACCACAATTATTGAGTCTTTGCCTCGGCTTGTGCGCGGGAGGCCTAGTACAAAATCCATGCTAAGTGCTTGCCATGGATGATCCGGTACCGGTAATGGGAGATATAATCCTTGAGCTAAGGTTCGGGTTTTGGCCTTTTTGCATGTATTACACCGCTCCACGAATCGGTGCACGTCCCAAAATAAATGAGGCCAATAGAAATGCTCCTTAAGCATTTCCCATGTTTTCTTCTCGCCAAAATGTCCTGCTAGGCCGCCTCCGTGAGCCTCGGTGATGAGAGACTCGCGGATGCTTCCCTTTGGGATGCAGAGTCGTCCTCCTCGGAAAAGATATCTGTCATTGATGTGGTAACCCGATAATTCTCCTTGTGATGCCGCTTCAAATCTCGGGCCAAAATCGGGATCCTCCTTATAGCTTTGCTTGATCCAATCGAATCCGAAGAATTTCACCTTAAGCTCGGTGAATAGAGTACTCCGCCTTGACAAGGCATCGGCCACCATATTTGTATCGCCCTTTCTATACTTGATAATGTATGGATATTTTTCCAGGAATTCAATCCATTTGGCATGCCTCCGATTGAGCTTTCCTTGACCCTTAATAAATTTAAGGGCTTGATGATCGATGTGAATGACGAATTCCCGTGGTAGTAGGTAATGTTGCCATACGCCGATTGCCCGAATTAAGGAATAAAGTTCCTTATCATACGTGGAGTAATTAAGCGTCGCCCCCTTCAATTTTTCGCTAAAATAAGCAATGGGACGGCCCTCTTGCATTAGGACCACTCCAATGCCCGTCCCGGAGGCATCGCACTCCACTTCAAAAGATTTGGTGAAGTCTGGAAGAGTAAGTATCGGTGCTTCACAAAGTTTGGTCTTGATGTGGTCAAAACTTGATTGACAAAGTTTTGACCATTCGAACTCCCTTCCTTTCTTCGTGAGTTCGGTCAATGGTGCTACTATAGTGCTAAAACCATTAATGAACCGCCGGTAGAAATTAGCTAGTCCATGGAAACTCCGTACATCCGAGACACCCTTTGGTGTGGACCAATCTCGGATGGCCTTCACTTTTTCGCCGTCTACTTCCACGCCATTCTCGGACAAGATGAAACCGAGGAAGTGTATCCGTGTTTGGACGAATGCACACTTCTTTCGGTTGCCAAAAAGTTTGGTCCGCCGAAGAGTAATGAAAAGCCGCTCTAGATGCTCCAAGTGGCTCGGTATGTCAATGCTGTAGACAAGAATATCATCGAAATAAATGATGATAAACTTGCCTAAGAACTCCCGGAGAACATGGTTCATCAACCTCATGAAGGTGCTCGGGGCGTTGGTGAGTCCGAATGGCATAACGAGCCATTCGAACAATCCGTACCGTGTCTTGAAGGCGGTCTTCCATTCATCGCCCTCTCGCATGCGTATTTGGTGGTAGCCTTTCTTAAGGTCCACCCGGGAGAAGATCTTGGCTCCGCTAAGCTCGTCTAGGAGATCGTCGAGCCGTGGCATTGGAAATTGGTATTTTATGGTGATGTCGTTTATCGCCCGACTATCCACGCACATACGGTGGCTCCCATCTTTCTTCGGCACAAGGAGTGCCGGGACCGCGCATGGGCTAAGGGATTCTCGGATATATCCCTTGTCAAGTAACTCTTGAACTTGTTCTTGTAGAATCTTGCTTTCCTCCGGATTTAGGCGATATGGAGGTCGGTTTGGTAATGAAGCACCGGGTTGTAGATCAATTTGGTGCTCGATGCCCCGGAGTGGTGGTAGACCGTTGGGAAGTTCCTCCGGAAACACGTCTTTGAAATTCTCGAGCAACGGTTGCACAATTTCGGGAATAACTTCCTCGGTGTTTTCATCGGGCTCTCGGTGTAAGAGCACAATGATCGGGCCCTCGTGTCCAATGGTGCGTGCCAACTCCTTTTGGCCCATAAAGAGTGTAGCTTTGGCCGTGGCTTCTCTTCGCTCGGCTTCATCCTTCGCCATTTGTTCGGGCGTCATGGGGGCTAGGATGATGTTGCGCCCGTTCATTTTGAAGGTGTATTGGTTCGTAAACCCGTCGTGCATCGCATGCCGGTCGTATTGCCATGGTCGGCCGAGGAGGAGATGAGTGGCGCTCATCGGCACCACATCGCAAAGGACCGTGTCTTTGTAGCCGCCAATCGCAAAATCTACCCGAGTTTGTTTGGTTACTCGGACGTCTTCACGATCGGTTAGCCATCGGAGCTTGTACGGGGTCGGATGCTCGGTGGTTGGGAGGGCGAGCTTCTTCGTTAGTTCTCGGGAGGCTACATTGGTGCAGCTCCCTCCATCAATAATCACGGAGCACACCTTGTCCTTGATAAGGCACCGGCTATGGAAGAGTGTCTCCCGTTGATAGCCCGGGGATTGCGGTTGGGAAGAGAGAACCCTTCGGACCATCATGAGTTTCGGGCCATCGTGCGCGTGGAAAATTTCGTTGTCGGCCGGACTCGGCTCTTCCTCGGGTGGTTCGGTCGCTTCTTCTTCACTTACAAATTCCTCGGTCTCCTCGAGGATTGTCATGACACGCCGGTTTGGACATTGAGCCGTAATGTGCCCACGTCCAAGACATTTGAAGCATCTAATCTCACGGGTCCGTGGCTGGTCGCCTATCGTGTCGTTGGGCTTGGTGTCCTGGTTCGGCTTCGGGGTCAAGCGTTGTGTGATGGCTTTCCCCTTTCTCTTTAGCTGTCTTTCGACCCGTAGAGCCATTTGAATTAGAGTGTCAAATGACTCTAAAGGCTGCAACTCCACCACGTCTCCTATGTCTCGATGTAGCCCTCGTGTGAACCGGGCCATGATTTGCTCTTCGGGTTCGGCTAGGTCGCACCGAATCCGGAGAGTTTCGAAATCCGTCAAACATTCGTCAACGGATGAGTTACCTTGCCGAAGGTCCTGAAGTTGGAGGAACAATTCTTGCCGATAGTGACTTGGTACGAACCTTTTCCGCATAAGGTCCTTCATTGTGCGCCACGTGGTGATTTCGCCCTCTCGGTCTCTTCTTTGTTGGGCTCGAAGGCTGTCCCACCACAATGATGCATAGTCCGTGAGTTCCAATGATGCGAGCTGGACTTTAAGTCTCTCGGAATGGTTGTAAAGATCGAATATTTTATCAACCTTTTCAACCCAATCCAAGAATCGATCTCCATTGGAGGCCCCGTTGAACGTTGGAAGGTTAATCTTCGGAAGTCTCCATTCTTCATCTCGATCCGAGTGATGATCCGAGATGTAATCTTCATCGGACGCGTCCGAGTCATGATGGTCCGTCAAGTTAGAATGTCTTAAGAGTTGCTTGTTTTTATGATAATGTTATCGAGGATATTCTGTTGGGGTGTATTGCACCGTACACCAACCCAAGTGCTTTGGGTTTGATTGGTGCTTGATTGACATTGTTTGATGTTTATGTATTATCTATCATAAGTCAAGTTTACTAGGAATGTTTATTAAGGATGCCTTTGGAGTTGTTTGATATGATATGTTGCTTGCACTTAAATTATGTTACCATGTCATGCATATGTATGAATCATGTCCATGCATCATGTTTTATGAAAGATACGAAAATGTTTTCTCATGCATGTTTTTAAAATGTCACCCAACGGATGATGAAGGTGGTATGGGACACATTCATCATCCAATGCATAAATGTATGTAAAGTCAAGATCAAGTTATGGGAGAAGGTGGAATTGGCTGCCTGATGGAGGCCATATGGTGCCTATTCACCTTCATACGATGTGACACCCACACATGTCAAGTTAAGTCAAGACAACAATTAAGAACGAAATGAATGTGCATGTTTTTCAAGAAACGTCATGCTCATCTTAGGCATATAGGCTCATTCGATTACTTACTGAGCTTTAGGCTCATAGATTATACTTTGTGATGTAGGTGATGTAGGTGATGAAGATGAAGGTGAGGGACCTAGCCCTCCCTGTTGAATGTAACAATCATGCTGTGGAGGAGGCGGATCCGGTGCGAGAAGCTTGAATGGCTAAGTGCCGACCGGTGGGGATGTTAAGATGTAAATTAAAGCATTTTGGAGTGTTTATCTTTCAACAATGATGTGTTTTAAAAGTTTAAGTTTTGTTAAATGATACTCTATCAATAATTATTATGTATATTACATGTTTTGATTTAACTATGTGATATATAAGCTTTGCGGTATTTCACTTGATAATATTTTGATTATCAATGTCTTACTTCTAGTAAATGTTGGGTTTACTACGATTTATAATTAAAGTCTTCCGCTGTGTTTTCAAGAAAAAGAATTCAAGAGGAACATTTTTAAAGAAAGAAAAATTTTACCGCGATCATTTTTAAGTAAAGTTATACGGGGTGTTACATTTTGAAGGAGATTGGATTTGAAGAATTTTCTTTCAAGGTAGCCCTCTCGGTGATCCCTTTTTCGGCTCTCTAGCTTCCGGCATTTTGTGAGTCATATCCGAATTCTAGGAACTAGCTTGGTCTTGGCCTTCTTCTGAGCTACAAGGCTAAACCGTGCAACACTCTCCAACTACCTCGTGGACCTCAAGGTGAGAGTGTAATCCCCGAGCTCTTCCTGCCGTTTAATCGGTCTCCTCCACTCTTTCACTGGATCCTCCCATTTTGCTCCCTTTTTCAAACACCCGGAAACCGGAGATTCCCTTGAGCTTCATCCCTAATTTTTGGAGAATAAGCTCCTATTTCATCCCGGGACTTACCATTAAAATCTCAGTTCCTAAGCTAGTATCCAACCGGAGATCCGCTCCTCTCATTAATACCCATTTTTGGTCCCTTTTCTTGTTTATTCCTCACCCGATATCCATTTTATTTATCATTCCCATATTTGAATCGTGTCACTTGGTATCAGAGCAAGTCATCTGTTCCCACCCTTCCACTTTCCTTGTATTTTTGTTGTCTTGTGAAGTGAAAGAATGATGACTCGGAGTGGAGCAAACAACAACCTAAACCGAGACCAAGTTCCTCCACAAAATCCCCCTCCGGTGACCCCTAACCCGGAAATCCCGGAGTCCAGCTTACAATAGGAAGTTTGAAGCCATTTTCCAATGGTTAGAGGCGGGTTATCCTCCCCCGAGACAACCTCAAACCTCTGCTCCTTGGAGAAGGCCCAGAAATGGCTTGAGAAGGCCCCGGCAACAAGACCACGATGAGTCCGAAGAAGAGCTTGAGTTTAATGAGCACCACCACTATGAAGATGAGCTAAAAAACATCAAGGTGACTATTCCTTGATTCAATGGATCTTGTGATGGAGATAGTTTTCATGATTGGATTGAGAAGGTGGACAAAGTGTTTGAATGTTATAACTATTCAGAGAAAGTAATGTTGCAATTGGTTTCATTGGAACTTAATGGTTATGCAAGCCTTTGGTGGAATAGTTTGAAGAACCAAAGGAGGAGAGATGGAGAAGAAGACATTCCCACGTGGAGAGCTATGAAGATGCACATGAGAAGACGGTTTGTACCGAGTCATTATAAGCAAAAATTGTTTCTTCAAATGCAATCATTGAAGCAAGGGCCTAACATGGTGGAAGAGTATCTCACTGAGTTTGAGACACTAAGATTAAGGTGTCACTTAGAGGAACTAGAGGAGCAAATTATTGCAAGATTTGTAAGGGGGCTCAATAGTGACATCAGAGACATAGTTGAGCTCTAACCGATGGATAACATGGATGTGGTGATTCAACTAGCCATCAAGGTCGAAAGGCAATCGAAGAGGAAGGGCAAGGGTGTGGCTAACCGGTTTATTCCTAAGGCCACCCTCCCTTACAAGTCAATGCCCAAGAATGAAGATAAGTCGGCCATAGTGAAGACATGGAACCAAAAGAAAGAACTAGAAGCAAAATCGGGTAACATGGATGCTAGACCGAGAGCGCGGGAGATTAAATGTTTCAAGTGCCTTGGGCTAGGCCATATAGCAGCTCAATGTCCGAACAAGTCATGGTTCTTAGAGAAGGGACCAATGAGGTGGAAAGTGAAGATGACATCATGGAAGAGGCTTGTGCAGCCACCGAACCCGAGGAGGAAGTGTCCCGGCTCAAGAAGGGCCCCTCCTAATAGTGATCCGAAGGGTTTTAACCTCCCAAACCCGAGTTAATGAATTCCAAAGAGAGAACATGTTTCATAAATCGTAGTAAACCCAACATTTACTTGAATAAGACATTGATAATCAAAATATCATCAAATGAAATACCGCAAAGCTTATTTAACATATAGCTTAATCAAAACATGTAATATACATAATAAATATTTTTATAGAGCATCATTTAACAAAACTAAACTTTTAAAACACATCATTGTTCAAAGATAAACACTCCAAAATGCTTTAAATTTACATCTTGACATCCCCACCGGTCGGCACTTAACGATTCAAGCTTCCCGCACCAGATCCGCCTCCTCCACAACATGATTGTTACATTAAACAGAGAGGGCTAGGTCCCTCACCTTCATCTTCATCACCTACGTCACAAAGCATATTCTATGAGCCTAAAGCTCAGTAAGTAATCAAATGAGCCTATATGCCTAACATGAGCATGACGTTTCTTGAAAAACATGCACATTCATTTTGTTCTGTATTGTTGTCTTGACTTGACTTGACATGTGTGGGCGTCACATCGTATGAAGGTGAATAGGTACCATATGGCCTCCATGAGGCAGCCAATTCCACCTTCTCTCATAACTTGATCTTGACTTTACATACATTTATGCATTGGATGATGAATGTGTCTCATACCACCTTCATCATCCGTTGGGTGACATTTTAAAAACATGCATGAGAAAACATTTTCGTATCTTTCATAAAACATG
Organism: Begonia fuchsioides; assembly: GCA_003255005.1. Classification (NCBI taxonomy): domain Eukaryota; kingdom Viridiplantae; phylum Streptophyta; class Magnoliopsida; order Cucurbitales; family Begoniaceae; genus Begonia; species Begonia fuchsioides. Next base: position 24,568 of record QAOC01047274.1, read on the forward strand.
ATGCATGGACGTGATTCATACATATGCATGACATGGTAACATAAATTAAGTACAAGCAACATATCATATCAAACATCTCCAAAGGCAACCATAATAAACATTCCTAGTAAACTTGACTTATGATAGATAATACATAAACATCAAACAATGTCAATCAAGCACCAATCAAACCCAAAGCACTTGGGTCGGTGTACAGTGCGATACACCCCTAGACGTGAGAACTTAGAGTGGAAAGTAGAAGAACTTAAGAGGATATAAAATATTATCTTGAACTTCAGTTCCCACGAGAGCTTTATAGTTTCCCTCATCTTCTCTAAGATAACTCACTTTTCTCTCAACTTTCTCTCACAGAACTTCTTTTTCTTTATGAGCCTCCCTCTCCCTAATCAAGACGTGAGAACTTAGAGTGGAAAGTAGGGAGAAGGAACCATGCTGGTAGGAGAATGGCAAGCCATGCCTTCTTACGTCCTTAATTAAACAAAATCAACCTTCTCTTTATGTCCACCGATTGGATTTCCCCACGTTTTGGCTGACTTTTCAACGGCATGTATGAATGTGTCGACCCAAACTATTCCCGAGAGTAATTTGTGTCGGCCAAAAGTGTTTCCCGAGAGCGACTTGTGTCGACCCCTCTTCAATCATGGGGTCGACCGAAACCACATATTGTGTCGACCCCTGCTAATTCTTAGGGTCGACCGAAAGTGTCAATTGTGTCGACCCCTTTTAATTCGTGGGATCGACCTAAAATACATACTTGTGTCGACCACTCCTAAATCCTGGGGTCGACCAAAAATTACATGAAGATAGTCCTTCCATCTATTTAACCCAGCTTACTTCATTACTTTACTTAAACCTGGCAACCATCAAACACAAACATCAATCAATAATCATAGCCAATTTTCCATTAGACATTATTCTTTTTATCACCTTCAACCTACTAATTCCCTAATATCCACAATACTTGAGTTCATCAATAACTACCCAACATTCATGAAATAACTCTTAAACATTTATATCTTAAAATCACAAATTCTAAAATAATAAAAAAAATGATGGTTGTTACACATAGTGCCACCCGTATGACCCCTTTTGAAATTGTCTACGGGTTTAAGCCCTTAACCCCACTTGATTTGCTTCCCTTGCCGACCACCGACGTTATTAATCCTAATGGAGCCAAGAAAGCCGAAGAGGTGAAGAAAATGCACAAAAAAGGTGAGTAAGGCTATTGAAAGAGATAACCGAACTTATGGTAAGTATGCCAACCGGGGAAAGAAGGAAACTAACTTCAAGGTGGGAGATCTAGTTTGGTTACACCTTCAGAAAGAGATGTTCTCGAAGCAAATAAGCTCAAAGTTAGCTCTGAGGGCATGGTCCTTTTAACATTGTGCAGAAGATTAACGCGAACGCCTACAAACTGTTACCCGGGGAGTATGGAGTCTCGACAACCTTCAACGTGCAAGGTCTATCCCCATTTGTTGGGAATGAAGATGATGATCGGGATGAGGAAAGGCAATTGGGAATTTGAGGACAAATCCTCAATTACCACCGGAGGATGACATGCTCCGGACCAACCTTCAAGGAGACGACCCGCCCAGAATTGTGACCCGAGCTCGAGCTCGAGCTCGGGCTTATGCTAACAAGGGTGTTCTTTTTGTAGGTAGTTTGCTGAAAGGAGTCATTGATTGGGAGCCCATCTTGGAGGACCAAGAAACACCAAAGAATCTCATTGCATAGACCATCTCGAAGGAACCCAAGGGAGAAGGTAAAAAAAATCATCAAGACCCGGAAAGACGGAAGGGAGACCAATCCAGCATGAAGGAAGCCTTCCCCAAGAGGGGGAACACTTTATTTTATTGTCATTTCATCTTGTGTTCATGTTAGACTTTAGTGGACTCTTGAACTCATGTTTTTTTTAAGACCCAGTTGGTTTGGAGTTTCCATGGGCTGCATGGAAACTGGGTTTAGTTGGGTTTTGTTGTAGTTTTTTTTAGGCAGCCGACCTTCCCTCTCTCTCTCTTGAGTGGAAGGCATGTCTGATGGCGTGGCTGCAAGCTTGGTGGGGGACTAAGACAAGCCCTACCCAAATCGGGTAAAGTCTAGGAATGGTCCCCTCCCATGCACTTTTGTGTTTTGTCCCTTTTCGGGTAAGGCAACTTGTTGCCTCCCGATTGGTCCTTTGCCTTGGCTGTTTTTTTTTTGTATGTTTAAGCCCTCACTTTAGGCATTTGGAAGGAGATTGGATTTGAAGAATTTTCTTTCAAGGTAGCCCTCTCGGTGATCCATTTTCAGGCTCTCTAGCTTCCAACATTCGGTGAGTCATATCCGGTGTCCGGGAACTAGCTTGGTGTTGGCCTTCTTCCAAGCTAGGAGGCTAAACCATGCTACACTCTCCAACAACATCGTGGACCTCAAGGTCAGAGTGTAATCCCTGAGCTCGTCCTCCCGTTTAATCGCTCTCCTCCACTCTTTCACCGGATCCTCCCCTTTTGCTCCATTTTTCAAACACCCGAAAACCACCCAGAAAGCCCTCTGCACAACTTCCGATTCCCTTGAGATTGATCCCTCATTTTTGGAGGATAAGCTCCTATTTCATCCTGTGACTTACCATTAAAATCTCAGTTCCTAAGCTAGTATACAACCGGAGATCCGCTCCTCTCATTAATACCCATTTCGGACCCTTTGCTTGTTTATTCCTCACCCGATATCCATTTTATTTAACATTCCCATATTTGAATCGTGTCAAGTTCTCAATCCAAGTGGAGTCAAGAAGGCTGAATTGGTAAAAGCTATGCATGAAAAGGTGGGCAAGGCAATTCAAAGAGCAAATGATTCTTATGCCAAGTATGCTAATCTGGGGAGGAAAGCAACAAATTTCAAGGAAGGAGACTTAGTATGGTTACACCTAAGGAAGGAGAGGTTCCTGAAGCAAATGGGATCCAAACTAGCACCTAGAGCCAATGGACCCTTCAAGATTTTGGAGAGGGTTAATGCCGACGCCTACAAGATAGAGCTACCCGGAGAGTATGGAGTATCGGCCACCTTCAATGTGCAAGACCTTTCCCCTTATGCTGGAGATGAGATGGAGGAACAAGAGGAACGCGGTCCCCCTTATATTTGAGGACAAATCCTCAAATACCCCAGGAGGATGACACCAGAGGATACCTTGCACAGAAACACACTTCAAGGAGCGGTCACCTGAGCTTGGGCCAAGGACCTTTCTAATCCATTTATCTTTTTTGTAGGTAATGTGGAACTAGGAGTAACCATGGAGGAACCAACCCCGAGGTATTTAGAGCAACCTAAGCATCTACTCACTTGGGAAAGCTTGGAGAAGAAGGTCGGGATTGAATCATCGTCAAACTTGGAGCATCTCGGGGAAGGAAGCACTACCGAAGCAAAGGAAGGAGGAGATCCGGGTCTAAGCCGGGTCTAGGCCGGGTATAGGTCGGGCCCCATGGGTCTTGGTGCAAACCCGATGATGTGCCACGAATTAGCACATCTAGAAGCGGAAGGCTCTAGCACCATGGACTTGGTCTCGGGTTTCTAAGCCAAGGCCGAGTCTATATTTTGTCTAACAAATGTGCTAATTTTGTAGGTGCCAACATGCAAAGGATGATCCAACCATCCTTGGTGATAATAGGACCATTTTTTGTTTCGGCCCAGGATGACCTCCGGGACTTGTGCGGCTGTTTCGAACGCCTTCCGGACCTGATTTAGCCAAGCATGCTTCTACAAAAATGTGACCAACATCCTAAGGTTTCCATCATGGGGCAGATCATCAATTTTGGAAAAAGATTACCCGGTCAACCATCGTCATTACAGAAGCCTCCAGAACAGGTAGCGGCCCGAGAGCATCCAACCCATGGAGCCCGATCCATGAACATGTTTGGTCCCAACGGAAAGGAAGGCTGAATTTCATCTTTGTCCTTCATGGGAGCAGCATCTAGCAGCCCATGGAATTGCCCAACCATTAGCCCAAAAGATACAAGTGTTCAAGTCCATTTGACTATGGACATTCCATCATTGGTTTGGCCCATCTATTAGGTTTTTGGTTTTACGTAAGAACCATGCAAGAACATTGTCATCTTTTAAATGCATGTATAGGTGGATGTGGGTGCAAGTGGGAACCCTAGGAAGCACCAAGGAATGGAGGATACCTTACCTTTGAGGTCCATTCCCTTGGTTGGTATCAAAAGTCCAAGAGGGGCCCACATGCCATTCTTTTATGTTTGCTAAATACTTAGGCATGTAGGTGGTAATTATGTGGTTCATGTAGCTCGTGGGAAGAAAGGTTTCTCTGCATTTTTGAGATAGAAAAGATTTTGGAAAAATTGAAGTAGCTTTGAAGCTCTCAACCCACTTTTCTCACGGCTTCAAGGGATTTTGGTGAGTAGTATCCAATCTTCTTTGTTGTCTTGGTGTTGGTGATTTAGCTAGGATCACTAAGCCTCTATTCCAACCTTCCTCCTCACTTGATTAGGATTAAGGCAAGCTTGGAAGTCCCATAGCCCTCACTCCATCCCATTTGTTTTCGGATCTTTTGCTGTTTTGGTGTTACTGTTGTTGTTGTTTCATTACCAAGTGGAATTTGTGCATCAAAAGCCACCCCGTGCCAACTTGTGTTTTCCGTGTGCTAATTTTATGAAATTTTGGCTGTTAGTTCCTCCTTAATAGCTTGAAATGGTGGCTTATCCATTTCACTCCCAGGGCTGATCAATTAAAATTTGTGCATGCATCTTTCCACTGCCCTTCACCCGAGTGACTGAATCTTGGCAGTTCTGTCGACGAATCTTCCATCTCTAATATCTTTTATTCTACCCATTATTTTTCCCTCAAACCAAATGAATTTCCTTCCTCTTTCGTTGAAGGTAATTTCTGCGAATTTACACCTTCCCAGACTCCCTGCATTGGTAGTTGTGTAGAGATCATCCCATACCTTCTGCACTGCCTAAGACAGTTTTGTCTGTTTGTGCACCAGAAAATCATCCCGTGCCATTTTAAGTTATCCACGTACTTTCACTCTGAAAATTTAATCAAAGTTAGCCCATTCCCTTAAGTTTAAGTCCGCCAAATATTAGCCCAAACGCACGGGTCCATCTGTGGCCTCGTCCAGTATTCTCCCCTGTTTCTGCTGACCCTACTGTTCTCGACAGATTACAATTGTGTTCTCATTTGCCTTATCTTTCCCGACACCTCCTCCTACCCCGAGCGTGTCATTTGGTATCAGAGCCAAAGATCTCTTCCCACGCATTCCTTTTCATTTGATTTGTTTCAGGTTGCAAGATTAAAACATGAGACATTATGGAGTAACCCGTGAAGCAACCCGAGGCATTGTTCCACCGCATGAGCGATCATCGATGACTCCCATTCCAAGATGTGCCGAATCAAGCCTCCAAAGTCAACTTGAAGACATCAACCAGAGGCTAGACCTTTTTATACAACGTTTGGATAGAACCATCTCTTTTATAACTTCAGACTTTTCTTTTTTTCTTTTCGGCAAAAAACATTTACTTAGGGTTTTATGGGTTTTGTATGGGTTTTGCATCGGTTTGCATGGGTTTCCTTTTTGCTCAAGAGAGGCCCTCGGTTGGCAGCCAAAGGAGAGAACAAAATTCAGGGACCACCTTCCCTTGGTTCCCCCTTTTCTTGTAATGTTTGGGTGGTCCTTTCCCACTCACTTTTTGTGCCACTCTAATTCGGGTAAGCAAGTGTTTACCACCCGATTGGGCTCTTATATCTCATGCATTGGAGGTCAAAGCTCCCCTTCAGCTAAGGATTGTAGTTAGTTGAATTTTGAATACAAAAGTGCTTGGCATTTTCTCTCCTTACCTGTGGATTTTCCGATAACCAAGACTCGGCTCTCCGGTGAGTAATATCCGGCGACTTCCGAGAGGTTTTCCTAGGTTTTTGGCTTCCCTACCGAGCTAGGGAAATCTAGGCCTTGCTACACGACTTCAACCACATCCCCGTGGTCCTAGGGTAAGCTTCTAATCCCCATAGCTCAACTCCACCCCTCTGGTAACTCACATTTTCCGGCCATCCCCATTCTTCCTCCGATAACCACCTTTTTGGCACCCGATAATCACCTCTCCATATCTCCCGATTCCCAAGAGATTTTAACCTCATCTTTGGAGGTTAAGCTCTTTCCTAATCCACAAATAATCCCTTAAAATCTCGGTTGCAAACTCTATATGCAACCCGAGAACTCCCTGTTTCAATATCACCAATTTTTGGCCCATTTTTCTTATTCATTTTCATCTGAACCAACTTTGTTTTCCCTCACCATTCTTGAAGCTTGTCACAATAATAGTTATCAACCTACTATCCATATGGCACTATATTAAGCTCTATATGGTAAAAAATGTCTATATCCGTTGTGTTGAGATGAAGTGGCAGAAGCCGAGATATTAGGCCCTAAAATAATAATCAGAGCTGACAAAAGAGTTATGCCGATCAACGAAGAAGGGAGTTAGAATTTATTTAGGGTGATGAAGTATATTTGATGGTTTCCCCATTTAAATGAATAGTAAGATTTGGAAGAAAGGGCAAGCTTAGCCCAAGATTTATTAGCCCATTTCTCATTAAAAAAGGTTGGAGGAAGTACATATGAACTAAATCTACCATTATCAATGGCCGGAGTGCACAATGTATTTCATGTATCTATGCTAAGGAAGTGATTAAGAGATCCATCATAAGTGGTAGAATAAGAAGAAATCAAAATTTGACCAACATTGGAGTATACATAGCAAATACTTTGAATTCACAATTACTTGACCAAAGAACTTCGAAATAAAATGATTCCTTTAGTTAAAGTTCTTTGGAGTAATGACCAAGTAGAAGAAGGAACATAGGAAAAGGAAGATGATACGAGAAGTCAATATCCTCGTCAGTTTTATGCTTGAAATTTTAAGGAAAATATTTTTGTAAAGAAGGTAGAATGTAATACCACTGTTAATGTTAAGTGTTTTGAGCTATTAAATGGTGCAATTAGAAATTTTTTAAAGTGATATATGCTGAATTAAGAGTAAGAAATGAAGGCGAATTGGAATATGACACATATCACTATAAGATTAGTGGCTAATCATGATTTAGACATAACTAGAATATAATACTAGTGTTAATGTTGAGTGTTTTGAGCTACTAAATGGTGCAATTAGAAATTGTTTGAAGTGATATATGCTGAATTAGTAGTAGTAAAGGAAGGTGAATCTGAATATGACACATGTCACTATAAGATTAGTGGCTAATCATGATTAAGACATAACTAGCAAAAATTATCGAGTCATTATGGTTTAATAATCATGTTTAATTAAGTTAATCATGATGATTAGCTTAAAAATATGATAAATTAACTAGTTAAGCTAAGTATGATTTAAGTGATGATAATGAAGGTATTTTAGCCATTTAAAGAACAAGTAATTGTAAAATGGTAAAACTAAAAGTGTTTAGGGTTCAAGGGACTATGTTCAGGGTTCTAGAATTTCAGGGTACCAAGGTTAAGGTTTCCATGGTTCAAGGTAGTCAAGGTTCAGGGTTTCTAGGTTCATCGTTCAGGATTCAAGATTTAGGGTTTAGAATTCATGGTTCCAACGTTCAAGGTTCTAGGTTCAAGGGTTCAAGGTTCAAGGGTTTAGGGTTCAGGGTATAAATGTTCGAGGGTTAAGGGTTCAAGGTTTTGAGTTCCAAGATTCAATTTTTAAAGGTTTAGGGTTCACATGTATATGGTTCAAGGGTTTTATGGTTCAGGGTTCGAGTTCATGGGTTCTTGAGTTTCAAGTTCTAGGTTTCAGGGTTTAAGGTTTAATGTTCCAGGGTGCGAAGGTTTAGAGTTCCATTGTTCGTCAATGGCTCTAGGCATCAGGGTTTAGATTGCCACAATTCAAGATTCCGAGGTTAAGGATTTATAATTGGGGGTTCAAAGGTTAAGGCTACAGAGTTCAAGGGTTAAAGGTTTAAGGGTCACTTGGTTCAAGTGCTAAAGTTTTAGGTTCTAGAGTTCCAGGTTTAAACAATTTAAGGGTTATGGGATTCTATGGTTCCATGGATCCAAGGATCCATGTTATAGGGTTCAGGGTGCAAGTACTCAACATTCAGGGTTCATGATTCTAGAGTTCCAAGGTTTTAGGGTTGCAAGGTTAAGGGTTACGAGTTCAAGGTTCCAAGGTTTATGGATCTAGGTTTCTTGGGTCCTAGGGTTCAATGATCAAAGTTAAGGGTTCCAAGGTTTCAGGTTCCAGTGTTTATGACTCATAGTTATAGGATTCAAGGTTCCAGGGTTCAAGGTTCTATAGTTCTGAGGTTCCACAGTTGCAGGGTTCAAGGTTCAGGATTCGGAGTTTAGAGTTCAGGATTCATGGTTCTAGGGTTTAAGGGTATAAGGTTCTAGGGTTTAGGGTATAGGGTTCAAAGATTCCAGGGTTAACGGTTAAGGGTTTCAAGGTTCAAGGGTTATCGAGGTCCAAGATTCTTGGGTTAAGGGTTTTGTGTTTAGAATTCAGGGTTCCAGGGTTAAGAGTTTCAAGGTTCACATGAAATTAATGTTTGATTTTAATGTATTTCTTGTCTAATTTACGCTTAACTTTCATGTGAATTTGACAACAAATGCAGGTTGCTTAGTAACTAAGTAACATTTGAATTTGATGTGTTTGTTCTTTGTTCTAATTAAATTTCATGTAAATATGATTACTAAATGAGGTTTATTTTATGAATTCAACAACAGAAAAATGTTGCTTTGTTCCTACTTGGCTCAATTGTGAAGGACTTAATTAAATGAGAATAGATATGCCAAATAAGTTTGATGGTATGAATTTAAAATCCCAAAAAGAGTCATTTGATGACTAAGTTTCACTTTGATGTGTTCATTTTCTATTCACAGTATTGGTTCATTCGAGAATGGACAACTCATTTTCACGTGAATATATCTAGTGAATAACATTTATGGTCTGAATTCCATAACTGAGAAAGGTTACTTAATAACTTAGTGATTGCATGACTTTTTAAATGAAAAGGAATGTTCTTTCTCTATTTCTAGTTTTTATTCATTCAAATAATGACGAATGAGTCTCATTTAAATATGAGTTATGAATATGGTTGAATGTATGAATTAGACAATTGAGTAAGCTTGCTTAATGACTAAGTAATGTTTGTGTTTTACTTTAATGTGTTCCTTTTCTATTACTTTTTGTTGTTTCATTAGAATATGAACAGTTGAGTTAATATAAATATGGCCTATGAATAAGGTTCATTGTATGAATTTGGTAGACAAAGAAAGTTGCTTGGTGACTAAGTAACATTTGATTTTCATGTGTACCTTCTCCAACCTTATTTTTTTATCATTTGAACGTGTGTGACTGAATTTGATGCAAATATAACTATTTAAGAAGGTTTATTATATGAATTCGACGACCTAAAGAATGCTTCTTTAGTGACTAAGTATCGTTTGACTTAGATGTGTTCTTCTAAATTACTAGTTGAGTTTCACGTAAATATGACTATTAAATAAGATTAATTGAATTAATTTGACATCTAATGAAGGTTTCTTGGCAACTAAATAACTTTTGACTTTGTGTCATTTCTTTCCTACGCATAGTTTTGGTTCATTCAATTATAGGCCATGTAGTTTCATGTGAAGCTGACACGTTATTATGATTAATTTTACTAACTCAGTAATTGAAAGAGTTTGTTTAGTGACTAAGTAATGTTTGATCTTAATCTATTTCTTTTATATTTCATGGCTAACTTTATTGTCAATTTGACAACTAATGAAGGTTGCTTAGTAACTTAGTAACATTAGATTTTGACATGTTTCTTCTTTATTTCTAGTTTTTGTTCATTTCAATATAGAGAGTTTGACATCCCTCGGGTTACACCATCCCTCAATGACCCAAGCGACGCTATAACCCAGGCTCGGGTATTTTCTAACAAGTTTGTTCCTTTTGCAGTGGAGGCAATACAAGTACTCAATATATTGGAGCCTACCTTGGAGGACAAAGAAAGGCCAAATCCATTCAATTTTGATGTCAAGACACAGCCCAAGTGGTCCATGAAGGGGGGAGCATGTTCCCTTTGAAATACAAGATGTAACACTTAGCTTTAGTTTAATTTTTTGCAAACAAACTTTGTGTTTATATTTGAAATTTTGTGCATGGCCATGTGGGGCCCATTTAGGGGCAAACTTGGCTGTCTTTTGGTGGAGAAGTGACCAAATGCTAGTTGTCAAAGCATCCAGGCATGGGGACCACATTTTGGATTCGGCTCAGTTGGACCTCCGAAACTATTTGGGCCTTTTTGAAGATCTTCTCGGCCTTAAATCAAAATGACAGCTTTTGTAGAAAGGTAGTTGTTATCTCGAGCTTTCAAGAACGTAGTTGAACGTTAAACTTGGACACTGTTTCCCCATCAAACGATGCAAACACCGAGAGCACATGTCCAAGATGAGTCTTACCCGAGGAGAACACTTTCCTCTTTTTGAAGTCCACAAGCCTCAAGACATTGGTCCAAGCCCGGTTGCAAGGGATAAGGACGTCTTACTCTCAGCCTTTTGAATGTGTTTGTTTTAGCTTTACCAACTTACTTTTAGGGTTATCGTTTACAAAATGGGTTTCCATGGGTAAGTCATGGGTTTCCATGGGTGTGGTGTGGGTTTTATCTTTTGCATGGGTTTTTGCTTTTGGGAATGCATGGGTGGCAGCCGGCAGAAGGGGAACAAATTTCGTGGACCATACTCCCTTGGTCTCCCCCAAATCGGGTAACTTCTAGGAAGACCACCTAGCTGTTGTTCTTCTTTGTTTTGCCACTTCGGGTAATGTTTTTCTTTTGAATTTTGGGAGCTCATCCTCCCGAGCTTGGGGGTGATTTAAGCTCACTTTGATCTCAGTTGTAAGTAGTGAAGTTTGAAATTAAAGATTGCATTTTGCATCTCATTTCGTTGGTGGTTTCTCCTTGTCCAAGACTCGGGTTTTCCGGTGAGTCATATCTGGCATCCTCCGAGAGCTCCACTCCGGTTTTGGCTGCAATTCAAGCTTGGATTAGCTAGGCCATACCACACTCCTTCAACCACGTTCTAGTGGAATAGATGGTAAGGGTGTGAACCCCAAAGCTTCTCCTCTGTTCCGGTTTATCCCTCCGATTACATCTTTCCGATCTTCCTTTCCCGAGAGCTCATTTTGAGTACTCTAGCAATTTCCTTTATATCTTCCGATTCCCTCATCCATTTACCGTGATATTTTGACCCATAAACCCAATCACTTCCATCTACCTTCCCTCCAAATTTCAGCTTCTAACCCAGTATGGCGCCGGAGATCATGCAGGAGACATTTGACCCTTTTTTTGCTTTACCTGAACCGACCTTACCCATTATTCCCTTCTTTTCTCTCCCAATTTCTCCATAACCGACCCAACCACCATTCCCATAGCACATCAGAATTGAATTTCATGTAAATATGAATGTTTGAGTGACGTTTATCGTCTAAATTCAATAACTTAGCAAGGGTACTTAGTGACTAAGGTGAATGATATTTTTTTCTCATAATATATTTTCTTAATGATTATATGATTTTTGTAACTAAAGAAGGATATTATTTCTCTATTTCTAGTTTTTTTTTCATTCAAATAATTACAACTGAGTCTCATGGTGAATATAAGTTATCAATACGGTTGATTGTATGAATTAGACAGTTGTGGAAGCTTGCTTAATGACTAAGTGATGTTTGTGTTTGACTTTAATGTGTTCCTTTTCTATTACTATTTGTTGTTTTATTCGAACATGAACGATTGAGTTGGTGTAAATATGGCTTGTGAATAAGGTCAATTGTATGAATTCAATAGGTAAATAAAGCTCAGCGACTAAGTAACATTTTATTACAATTTGTATCTTCTCTAATCTTAGTTGTTGTTCATTTCATTATGACTCACTAAATTTCATGTAAATATAATTATTTGACAAGTTTTATATCATGAATTTCACATCCTAAGGAAGGTTTCATAGTGACTAAGTAACGTTTGACTTTGATGTGGTCTTCCCTAATCCTAGTTTTTCTTCATTTGAATATGGAAAGTTGAGTTTCATGTAAATATGAGTACTGAACAAGGTTGATTGTATGAATTCGAAACTTGACGAGGTTGCTTGGCAACTAAGTAACCTTTGACTTTGTTTTTTTTGTTTTTCTATTCATAGATTTTGTTCATTCCAATATAGGCTGCTGAGTTTAATGTGAATATGACACGTAAATATAGTTGATTTTATTAATTCAGTAATTGAAAAAGGTTGTTTAATGACTAAGTAATGTTTGATTTTAATGTATTTCTTGTCTATTTTACGTTTAAATTTCATGTGAATTTGACCATTAATGATGGTGGCATGGTAACTATGTAACATTTGATTTTGATGTGTTTCTTATTTATATCTAGTTTTGTTGATTCCAATATGGACATTGTGATTTCATGTAAATATGACTGCTGATAAGGTTTATTCGTAGTTTGGCTATGTTATGTATGTCTTAATTTCATGCAATTTATATGTTGAGTATGTTTGATGGTATTATTGACATTCGAGAAAGAGTTGCTTGATGACTAAGTTTGAATTTTAGGTGTTCATTTTATATTCCTACTTGTAGTTGATTTGAGTATGGATGACTAAGTTCCATGTGAATATATTTAATGAATAACGTTTATCTTCTGAATTCAATAACTTAGAAAGGTTACTTAGTGACTAAGGTGAATGATTGAGTTTCATGAGAATATATTTGCTTAATGATTATATGATCTTTGTAACTGAAGAAGAATGTTCTTTCTCTTCCCTAGTTTTTGTTCATTCAAAGAATTACAAATGAGTCTCTTGTGAATATAGGTTATCAATACGGTTGATTGTATGAATTAGACAATAAAGGAAGCTTTCTTAATTAGTAAGTGATGTTTGTTTTTTACTTTAGTATGTTCGTTTTCGATTACTATGTGTTGTTTCATTTGAATTTGACTATGAATGATTGAGTTCATATAAATATGGCTTGTGAATGAGGTTGATGAATTCAGAAGATAAAGAAAATTTTTTAGTGACTAAGTAATATTTCCTGTCAATGTGTATCTTCTCTAACCTTAATTGTTGTTCATTTGATTATGACTGCCTGGATTTCATTTTAATAGACCCTTGTCCGTGATCAAAAAGCTCAATCCAATTGCTCAAAATTAAGATACCCGATTTCAGTTTTGCATACAAGAACAAGCAAAAATGATGACCTCCTTCAATGGGCAGGTGATGATGGCTCTCTAAGGTGGCTCCTCTGCATTTTCTCTTCCCAAGGGTGGCCATTTAATTGTGAGAAGGACGTGCTTGTAGCTGGTGGCTTGTGGAGTTGGTTTACATCACCTTTTGATAAAAATAGAAACACAAAATAGAAACTCACTCACACAAACTCCAAGCAAAAACCATGCCCCAAACAAAGGACAACCTAGGAAAGTTTGACTCCAAAACTGACTTAGGAATCTTTCTAGGTTACTCATCATCTAGCAAAGCCTATAGAGTCTTCAATAGCAGAACCTTAGTGGTTGAAGAGTCTATGAATGCGAAGTTTGATGAATCTCCCAATCCGATTGGCAACGTGGGCGAAGATGATGATTTGGAAAATGCCATGGACTCTTTATCTCTTAAGGATAACGATAAAGCATCTTTAGAAGTCTCTCCTACGGATCATCCTTCTAACTCTAACACTTTAGATCCACAAGATGACATTGTGAGAAGTCTTCCTAAGGAATGGAAATATGCAAAAAGTCATCATAAGGAAGATATTATTGGTGATCCTAGCTTAGGAGTCAAAACTAGAGCCTCCCTTAGAAATCTTTGTGGAAATGTAGCCTTTATCTCTCAAACCAAAACTAAAAAGTTTGATGAGGCCATTGTTGACGAAAATTGGATATAACCATGAAGAGTTAAACAAATTTGAGAGAAGTCAAGTGTGGGAATTAGTTCCTAGACCTAAGTATCGCACTATCATTGGCACAAAATGGGGTTTCAAAAATAAGTTAGATGTAAATGGTGTGGTGGTTTGGAATAAAGCTAGATTGGTTGCAAAAGGATACAATCAAGAAGAAGGAATTGATTTTGAGGAAACTTTTGCACCAGTAGCACGAATGGAGTTAATTCGCATGCTTTTAGCTTATTCTTGTCATAAAGACTTCATTCTCTTTCAAATGGACGGTAAGAGTGCCTTCTTAAATGGTTACATTATAGAAGTTTATGTAGAACAACCTTTGGGTTTTGAAGTCTTTGACAAGTTAGATCATGTCTACAAACTTAACAAAGCTCTCTATGGTTTTAACAAGCTCCTCATGTTTGGTATGATAGGTTAAAGAACTTTCTCTTGGAGAGAGAGTTCAAAATGGGTAAATATGACTCAACTCTCTTCACCAAACATTTTGGTGATGATTTGCTTACTATCCAAATCTATGTAGATGATATTATCTTTGGAGCATCCAACAAAGATCTTTGTGATAGCTTTGCTTCCCTCATGCAAGATGAATTTGAAATGAGTATGATTGGGGAGCTTAAATTCTTCTTAGGACTTGAAATTAAGTAATCTTTAGATGGTACATTCATTTGTCACGAGAAATATGTCAAGGAATTACTCAAGAAATTTGGTATGAACTCCTGCAAATCCTCTAGAACTCCTATGAGTACCACTACCAAGTTAGATAAGGATGAAAATGGTAGAAAAGTTGACATTAAGAAATATCGTTGAATGATTGGCTCTCTTCTCTATTCAACCGCTAGCTGACATGATATTCTGTTTAGTGTATGTCTTTGTGCTATCTTTCAAGCCGCTCCTAAAGAATCTCACTTAAATGCCGTTAAAAGGATATTCAAATACTTAAGTGACACCGTTGACTTAGGCTTGTGGTATCCTAAAGGTGTCTCTTTTGATTTTTTAGGATATTCAGATGCAGATTATGCAGGTAGTTTAGTTAATAGGAAAAGCACTACCTGTACCTGTCACTTCTTAGGAGAATCTTTAGTTTCATGATTCTCAAAGAAACAAAATTCGGTAGCTCTTTCAACTGCCAAAAGCTTATATATTGCTGCCGGTAGTTGTTGTGCTCAAATGCTTTGGATGAAGCAAACTTTAGAGGACTACAATCTTACCTTCTCCAGGAGTCCTATCGAATGTGACAATACAAGTGCCATAAACATCACAAAGAATCTGATTCTTCATTCTAGAACAAAACACTTAGAAATTAGATATCACTTTATCAAGGATCATGTCCGAAGAGGCAATGTCACCTTAGAATTTGTAAATTCTTGTGACCAATTAGCAGACATATTTATGAAGCCCTTGGATGAGAAGACGTTTTGTGGCATTAGAATTCAATTTTTCTAGAGAATCATTTCATTCTCTCAATCTTTGTACTCACACTTGAATATTCACTTGGTGATTGAGAGAGTCGGTTAGGAACTGCATTAATTGTATTATCTTGAGCAAAATTTGTGAAGAGGGGTGACACCTCTCTTAAAGAAGAGTCATTGTAAAGGTTTGATTGACACCCGTAAGTCAATCGGAGTGAGCTCAAAGGATTGAACGGGAAGAATCTTCAAGGAGGTACCTTGGAGCATGGCTGCAGGCAATGTTGGCCGAACCGCGTTAACAATCTGATGTCAATCTTTCTCTCTCTCAACTCAACTCAATTGTTTATCTTTTCCGTATTAGAGTTTTTAGATTGACTAAATCCTACGCACGAACTTGATCAAGTTTAATTAGCGTAAAATGTTAATAACCTAATTCATCCCCCCCTACTTAGGTTAATCTCGATCCTACAGTCCTCATCAACCTCCATGCCATCTTTAGATAGAATAAGCCGAGAAAGTGCACTTTTTCTTTTACAAAAAAGCACTTCTTCAAGTTGCCAAACAACTTGAATTCTATGAGGGTATTGAACAACAACCGTAAGTGGTTTAGGTGAGTAGCATAATCCGAGCTATACACCAAGATGTCATCAAAATAAACCACGATAAACTTCCCCAAAAATCCCTTAAGGACAAAGTGCATAAGCCTCATAAACGTGCTAGGAGCATTAGACAAACCGAAAGGCATGACTAACCATTCAAAGAGGACGTATTTAGTTTCGAAGGCCGTTTTCCACTCATCGCCTTCCTTCATCCTAATTTGATGGTGGCCACTCTTCAAGTCCACCTTTGAGAAGTAGGTTGCCGTACTTAATTCGTTAAGCATGTCTTGAAGTCTAGGACTTGGAAACCTATTGTAACGACCCTCATTTTCTTTATTTATTTTAAGAATTTATGACTTTAAGATGAAAGCATTTAAGTTTTATTTTTAAGAATGTTGCTTAAATATTATGGTGTTAAGGTATTTTGGATATTGGTGAATTAGTAGGTGGAAGGTGATGAAGAAAATGAGGTTTAAGGGAGTATAAATAATGATATTATTTGGAAAGGTTAGAAAATCTCCAAAGTATTTTAAAACACTTTGGGTCGACCCCAAGATTTAGGAGGGGTCGACACAATTGACACTTTCGGTCGACCCGAGGAATTTGGAGGGGTCGACATAAAGTGGTGTTTATGTCGGGGTCGACACAAAATGTAGTTTCGGTCGACCCCAATATTTAAAAGCGACCCCAGGAATTTGGAGGGTCGACACAAAGTGGTGTTTATGTCGGGGTCGACACAAAATGTAGTTTTGGTCGACCACAAGATTTAAAAGGGGTCGACACAATTGACACTTTCGGTCGACCCCAGGAATTTGGAGGGGTCGACACAAAGTGTAGTTTCGGTCGACCCTATGATTTAAGAGGGGTCAACACAAGTTGCTCGGGGAACACTTTTGGCTGACAAAAAAGGACTCTCAAAAATGGATTATGTCGACCGATTTGAACTTTATGTCGACATAAACATACATGCTGTTGAAAAGTCAGCCGAAACGTGGAGGATTCTGATGAATGGACGTGAGAGGCATCTTGATATGGTTTAATTACAAAGTTTAAGGCATGGTCAGCCAAAAACTTGGAGAAGTGTTATTGGTGGATGTAGGAGGAAGATTGATTTTGTTTAATAAATGACATAAAAGAGGCATGGGTTGCCACTCTTTCTTCCATCCATGATTTCTTCCATTTTTCTCTCTGAGTTTCGTGCCTTGATCAAGAGAGAGTGAGCTTGAGATAGAAAAGAAGAACTGTGAGAGAAAAGAGTGAGGATAGGTTATGATTGAGTGAGAAAGTAAGAGGTTTCAAGAGAAGTGAAGTGGAGTGCTTGATTATTTCGTGAAGGCTGAAGTTCAAGGTAATGTTTTATACCCTCTTAAGTTCCTCTAAGTTTAGTAAAGATAAAATGGTGGTATTGGTTTGGTTGGGGGGGATAAAAATGAAGGATTTCAAGTAGGAGGTTAGAAAATCAGTTATTTACAAACAAGTTTAGAGTTTTTGAGATTCAGTTGAATTGTATTATGAATATGATTTTATGTTATTCATAAGACTTATAGTAGACCTTTAGATTAATCCACAACCGTTTGAGTTACTCAAATTAGAGCTGTGTAGAGAAATTTAAGGATTTTACAAGTTAGTGGACGGAAACTTGGAGAGCACTGGTCGACCGCATGAATGAGCGGTCGACACAAAGTAAGTCTCTCTAAATGATTCGGTCGACCACATGAATGAGCGGTCGACACAAAGTAACTCTCTGTAAGTGAATCGGTTGACCGCACGAATAAGCAGTCGACACAATATGCTAAGTTATGTTGATCCCAGATGGTTTATGTCGACACAATCTTTGTTCAAACAATGAAGGCCCTTTGTTTTGTCGACATAACTCGACATGCTTAAGTTTTCTAAATTTGATGTCTTCTA
The DNA here is from genome assembly GCA_003255005.1 of Begonia fuchsioides. NCBI lineage: Eukaryota > Viridiplantae > Streptophyta > Magnoliopsida > Cucurbitales > Begoniaceae > Begonia > Begonia fuchsioides. The sequence continues at coordinate 42,412 of QAOC01047274.1, forward strand.
AGAAGTTATATTAGACTCCTTAAGGAATAATTTGACGCCTTAAGCATCAAGAATGGACCATTATCGAAGAAGTTATGGTTGATTGAAGTTAATGGATTAACACTTGAAGTTAATGGATTATGTTACTTGCATTTTAGGTTTTCAAGCGCAGCAACATATTGATCGAGTTTTTCAATAAAGCTAAGGACTTAAGGTAAGAAATTATTGCATGAGTTTGGCCCCTTGTGGGACTACATCACAAAAGATAGGGCATTTGGATAATATGTTTGATTTCTTAGATATTTTGTTGGGGTGTATCGCACCGTACACCGACCCGAGTGCCTTGGGTTTGATTGGTGCTTGATTGACATTGTTTGATGTTTATGTATTATCTATCATAAGTCAAGTTTACTAGGAATGTTTATTAAGGTTGCCTTTGGAGATGTATGATATGATATGTTGCTTGCACTTAAATTATGTTACTACGTCATGCATATGTATGAATCATGTCCATGCATCATGTTTTAAGAAAAGAACGAAAATGTTTTCCATGCATGTTTTCAAAATGTCACCCAACCGGATGTCGGGATGGTATGGGACATCTTCGGCATTCGATGCATTAATGTATGTAAAGTTGAAACAATGGGATGAAGCCACGGGGTGGTAAGTTTGGTCGAGAGGGCTAGGTGATGCCACGGAGTGGTACCCGAGAATGTAATGGACCTTGGTGGAACCACGGGGTGGAGCTTTTGATCAAGGCACACAGGTGAAAGTCGGGTCGAGAGGGCCTGAGCTTTCTGGGTCGAGAGGGCCTGTGCTTTCCAGGTCGAGAGGGCCTGGGGGCTACCTAGTGGGGTCTGTGGTCAGGGCGGTCACGAGGTGGAGAGCCAGGTTAAGTAAACGAGAATGATAAAGAACGAAATGAATTGCATGTTTTTACGAATGCACGAGCATGTTATGCATGTAAGTTCATGAGATTTTTTACTGAGCTTTAGGCTCATAGATTATGCTTTGTGATGTAGGTGATGAAGATGAAGGTGAGGGACTTAGCCCTCCCTGTTTGATGTAATAATCACGCCGTGGAGGAGGCGGATCCAGTCCGAGAAACTTGAATGGTTAAGTGCCGACCGGTGGTAACGTCAAGATGTAAATTAAGTATTTTAGAGTGTTTATTTTTGAACAAGGATATGTTTTTAAAAGTTTAATGTTGACGAATGATGCTATATAAAATAATTATTATGTATATTACATGTTTTGATTAAACTATGTGATCTATGAGTTTTGCGGTATCTCAATTGATGATATTTTGATTATCAACGTTTTATGTTAAGCAAATGTCGGGTTTACTACAATTTATAATTAAAGTTTTCCGTTGTGTTTTCATGAAAAATAATTTAAGAGGAACATTTTTAAAGAAAGAAAATTTTTACCGCGATTATTTTTAAGTAAAGAAAAATGGGATGTTTCGGATATGGTATCAGAGCGCACCGGGTTTTAAAACCGATTCTCTAGATTACTTAACGATGCAAGCTTTCGCATGGAGACGCTTCATCCACTGTAAGTATGTGTTGTATGTTTTTGGCCTATTATAGGTCTACATTGCAAAGGTTACGTATTTTATGACTTTTAATTGATGGCACCAATTTCAAGTCATTTGAGGATTTGTTGTGTGCCTTGTATTGATTGATTGATAAGTTTTATGAGTTTTCTTTATGGAGATGTTTATATGACTTTTAATGGATTAGTTTAGATGTTCTTGTATTAAGGATATGATTGTATGTTATATGTTATGTACGTCATGCATCATGCATCATGTTTTCTACGAATGAATTTTTATGCATGAAAACTACGAATTATGATGAGTAAATCATAGGGGGATGGTGGATTGGGTGTTAGTTTGCCCACGGGGGTCTTTGATGCCTACATTCATCCCCGCAATATCTCTATTGATTCAATGAAGATACGTAAGATGCAGGAGAATAAAGACGCCCTCGGCAATGGTTATGGGTCTAGTGCTACCGTGAGCTCAATGGAGTTGTGCGGTAGGTCGTTTATCTCCTAACGATGTATGTAACTCCTAAGATCAAGTTTTGTGGATGGTCGTCATATGGGGGGCGGATCCACACCATTAAAATGAAATAATATGTGCAACCTTCATGATGGAAAATGATGCTCACTTTTGGTGAGTATGAGACTTCAAGAAACTACCACGATTTATACTCCAGTGACAAAGACGTTCTTGCTATGGATTCGACAAGGGAAACAAGATTTAAAAATGAGAAGGACATAGAGTAATTAAAATGACAAGCTTCAAGATGGGAAAAGGAGAGAAAAGGGCTTGGGTGAGAAGAAAATGTCCGAAATATGGGTGATATTGAAAAGGGGAGTTCTCGGGTTGCATACAGAGTTTGCAACCGAGATTTGGAAGGAAGATTTGTGGATGAGGGGGAGCTTAACCTCCGAAAATGAGGGTTAAAGCTTTGGGGAAACGAAATTTGTGCAGAAGGGAGTGTCGGGTGCAAAAAGGATGGTTACCGGTGGGAAAATGGGGATGGCCGGAAAATGGAAGTTCCCGGAGGGGTGGAGAGGAGCTATGGGGATTACACACTTACCCTAGGACCACGGGGATGTGGCTGAAGTTGTGTAGCAAGGCCTAGCTTTCCCTAGCTCGGAAGGGAAGCCAAAACCTAGGAGAACCTCTCGGAGGTCGCCGGATATTACTCACCGGAGAGCCGAGTCTTGGGTGCCGGAAAACACAGCCAAGGAATTATGCAAGAAGCACGATTCTCATTCACCAAAAACTCCTCCAAAATGCCTCCAAGGAGGACTTAAAAACCCTCAAAATTCTGAGAGGGAGAGGGACCAATCGGATGGTCAAAACACAACTTACCCAATTTGGCACAAAACACAAATTGCAAGGGGAAGGACCACCACCTAAAACCTACCCTATTTGGACGGACAAAGTACAATTGTCCCCAAAGATTGTCTCCAACGTTCACCTTGGAGATTATTCTCCTCCCAGGTGATAGAGAGAGAAACAAGTTGAAACAAATATCATGAGACCCACGAAAACCCATGAAACCCACGACTTACCCATGAAACCCATTAAGTTGTTTCCCAGGTAGCTTTCTGGAACTGGACTCTCTGTAATGGCTTCGGTTGACTAAGAAAACGGAGTCCAATTTTGATGTTAGACCTTTCTATGGAAAGCTTGGGAAGTTGGCTACATTTCTACAGAAGACGTCGTTTTTATGTAATGCCTAGAAGATCTTTAAAAAGGCCCAAACAGCTTTGGAGGTCCAACTAAGCCGAATCCAAAACGTGGTCCCCATGCTTGGATGCTTTGACAACTAGCATGTGGTCCCTTCTCCACCAAAAGGCAGCCAAGTTGGCGCCTAAATGGGCCTCACATGGCCATGCACAAAACTTCAAATATAAATACTAAGTTTGTTTGCAAAAATTAAACCTAAAGCTAAGTGTTACATCTTGTATTTCAAAGGGAACATGCTCCCTCCTTCATGGGCCACTTGGGTCATGGCTCGACTTCAAAAGGGAAGGATTGGGCTGCTCCATATCCACCTTGGTTGTCCTCTAATTTCTCATTTCCTTCAAATGGCTCTTGGGCCAAGGTTGAAATCTCCAAAGAAATAGGAAGCTACAAAATTAGCAAACACATTAGATAAAAATTTGTAACATGACAATTTTTGGGTCGCCCATATCATGTCATTAAATATGCCTAGAGTATTGACTAGGGTGTGCCTCGTGAATCTAGAAGATTGAATGTAAGGGTTTTGAGAAGAACTAGTAAAGAGGTAAGGGATAAATATATCTAGAAGTAGTTTTGAGGTTTATCAAAATTTGCTCCACACTTAGATGAGTAAAGAAAAGACTTAAAGTGTACTAGTATATTAAAGGTCTAAAGTTGGAAACTTATAGAAGAGTTAAAGTACCTAGTGCCAAGAATGTTAATCATGCTAATGTGGTGGCCAAGAATCTCGGAAATTAGATGTGGTTTATGAGGTATAAGAAATCTCTGACGAGAAATTCTTCGAACTGAAAATAACTCAATCAAGTAAAGAATGACAACCACTAAGAAGAACAAAAAGGATCAAGTGAGAATAAACTCAAAGGAGGTAAAGCAAAAAGTAATTTTAAGGTTCTTCCCAAGCCAAGTTATGCCATAGACTTAAAGGAGGCATTTTGGAAAATGTGTTATCGGCACATGATGATTTATTGAATGCAAAGAGAATAGGGCATCTAGTGAGAAACTATCCCTAGATGAAAAGTAACAACCAAGAACAAATTCAAAGATGGAGATATTAAGTAAGCTAACGATAAGAGATAAGTGTATGTCATCAAAGATTTATAACTTATTCGATCAAAATGGACGATAGTTCAAGATGACATTCATGATGAATATATAAACATTATGAGTTTTTGGAAGATATTTTTTTTTTAGAGTGACAAAGGCACCAGTAGTTTTATGGACGTAACAAGTTGATGTTTCAAACATTTTGGACAAGTATGTGAAGATGCACATCCAAAAGATAATAAGATTAGTCAGAATTTTAATCTCCATTGTTTTGGAATGACCATGAGAAAAATTTTGAAATATGAATGACAGTTCATCCCCGAACCGGTAGTCGAATAAAAAGGGCAACTTAAATTTAGAAGACACAATGGAAGCATGAGTGCTAAAGTTTCAAAGTGTCATAGAGCAAGTCGTTGCCCTTAGCGCAGTTTACTTATACTCATTTCTACTAAGCTACAATTTGTACAACCTTTGTAAGGTGAAGTATGATGAGAAGTGTAAATTACCCCAAATTAGATAACACTAGTGAAGTAAATTATATGATCCAAATATGTTCTAACAACTCAGAGATCAATATGCATGATTAGGAAAAGGTTTTGAGTGTCACAAGACCAACGTGAGGGCTATGCTAGCTTAGACAGGACTCAATTTTGGTCGAGAAAACATGGAATCCTTTAAAATTTCATCATTTAAAAGAGTAAGTGTTTTGGTACAAAGGAGGAAGACTCATCCCAAAAGCTATAGGACCTGTCTCAATTATAACTGAGATTGAGAAACAGCATACAAATTAGGAATTTCCATAAACTATGTAAGGATTATACAAGGTAGTTCTCATATTGATGTCAAGAAAGTCATGTGGATCCCAATTAAGTGGTTGAACTAAATAACATTATGATTATGTCAACCTTAATATAAGAAAAGGGTGTGGTAAGGATGTAAAGATCCTAAATTTAATGATCGATGAACTAAGAAGAGAGAAAATTCTTTTGATCTAAGCGCTACAACAGAACCACTAGACAGAGAAACCACTTAGGAATGCCAAAGAGATATGGAAGGGGGCCATCCTGAGTGGTTTAACCTACAGTTTTGAAGATATGTTGCGCGCGTGTATTACAGATTTTCAGAAAAATCATGGAGCATGTTGTTACCCCTAGTAGAATTTTGGTATAACAACAGTTATCAATCGACTATTGGTATGGCTCCATTTGAAGCATTGTACGAAAGAAAGAGTAGGTTTCCATTATTTTAGGATGAAGTTGGAGAAAGTAAAATCTATGGACCTGAAATGATATAACAAACAGTAGAACATGTGAAAACCATACGACAAAGAATGAAAGTTTCTCCAGAAAATCAGAAAAGCTATGCAGATAGGAGACAAAGAGCATTAGAATTTAAAGAGGAAGATAAAGTGTTTTTGAAGGTTTCACCATTCAAGGGTATGATGAGGTTTGGCGCACCAAAATTCATTGGGCCATTTAACATTTTGAAGAAAATGGGAAACATGGCTTAGATGTTGCAATTACCATAAAACTTGGCAGGAGTTCGCAATGTCTTTCATGTGTCAATAATTAAGAAAATGCATTCGCGATCCATCCTAAGTGATGAAAGCAGAACAGATAGAAATAGAACCAACTATGAGTTATGAAGGGCAACCAATAAGAATACTGGATACCAAGATGAAAGTATTACGGAATCGGCATATACCTTTGGTGAAGGTGTTGTGGCGAAACCAGAATATCGAAGAAGCCACCTGGGAAAGAGAACAGAAAATGAAGGAAAAGTATCTAGAAATGGTTGAGGTCTAAATTTTGAGGACAAAATTTTTATTAAGGAGGGTAGAATGTAACGACCCTCATTTTCTTTATTTATTTTAAGAATTTATGACTTTAAGATGAAGCGTTTAAGTTTTATTTTTAAGAATGTTGCTTAAATATTATGGTGTTAAGGTATTTTGGATATTGGTGAATTAGTAGGTGGAAGGTGATGAAGAAAATGAGGTTTAAGGGAGTATAAATAATGATATTATTTGGAAAGGTTAGAAAATCTCCAAAGTGTTTTCAAACACTTTGGGTCGACCCCAAGATTTAGGAGGGGTCGACACAATTGACACTTTCGGTCGAACCCAGGAATTTGGAGGGGTCGACACAAAGTGGTGTTTATTTCGGGGTCGACACAAAATGTAGTTTCGGTCGACCACAAGATTTAAAAGGGGTCAACACAATTGACACTTTCGGTCGACCCCAGGAATTTGGAGGGGTCGACACAAAGTGTGGTTTCGGTCGACCCTATGATTTAAGAGGGGTCGACACAAGTTGCTCGGGGAACACTTTTGGCTGACAAAAAATGACTCTCGAAAATGGATTATGTCGACCGATTTGAATTTTATGTCGACATAAACATACATGTTGTTGAAAAGTCAGCAGAAACGTGTAAGATTATGAGGAAGATTGATTTTGTTTAATAAATGACATACATGTTGATTTGGTTTAATTACAATGTTTAAGGCATGGTCAGCCAAAACCTTGGAGAAGTGTTATTGGTGGATGTAGGAGGAAGATTGATTTTGTTTAATAAATGACATAAAAGAGGCATGGGTTGCCACTCTTTCTTCCATCCACGATTTCTTCCATTTTTCTCTCTGAGTTTCGTGCCTTGATCAAGAGAGAGTGAGCTTGAGATAGAAAAGAAGAACTGTGAGAGAAAAGAGCGAGGATAGGTTATGATTGAGTGAGAAAGTAAGAGGTTTCAAGAGAAGTGAAGTGGAGAGCTTGATTATTTCTTGAAGGCTGAAGTTCAAGGTAATCTTTTATACCCTCTAGTTCCTCTAAGTTCAGTAAAGATAAAATGGTGGTATTGGTTTGGTTGGGGGGGATAAAAATGAAGGATTTCAAGTAGGAGGTTAGAAAATCAGTTATTTACAAACAGGTTTAGATTTTTTGAGATTCGGTTGAATTGTAGTATGAATATGAGTTTATGTTCTTTATAATACTTATAGAAGACCTTTAGATTAATCCACAGCCTTCTGAGTTACTCAAATTGGAGCTGTGTAGAGAAAGTTAAGG
>QAOC01047325.1:3960-29698 GCA_003255005.1 Begonia fuchsioides
GGCAATGGCTATGGGTCTAGTGCTGCCGTGAGCTCAATGGAGTTGTGCGGTAGGTCGTTATCATCTCCTAACGTCAATCAAACCATGAGATAGAGTTTTGTGGATGGACGTCATATGGGGGGCGGATCCACACCACGAAAATGAAATGTTTTGCATTTCTTTCAAATCATGTCATGTAATGCATCATTCATGTTTTATTTACACTACTTACTGAGCTTTAAGCTCATTAGTTAGACTTTGCAATGTAGGTGAAGATTTGAATGTTGAAGAAATTTTACATGATGATTGTTAAAAGAAAGAGGAGCAGAGCGTCTACCGTGAAGCCTTGCCGTTGTTAAGCGAGATTTTGACCGGTGGAGTAAGCTCACTAAAATACATGTATTTTGAAAAGGATTTATAAAATGGTTATTTTGAACTACAAATATGTAACGTTTGTAAAGTTTTTGTATTTACAAAATGTGACTTGTGTTTAATGAATTATGAATGTATGATTTGAAAAAGTTAGCTTCCGCTATGTATGTATGAAAATAAATGTAAAAGCAAGATAAGAGAATTTTAAATGAAAAGCTTTAAAAAAAAAAACAAGATGTTACAGGGTCGACACAATTGAACTTTGGGTCGACACATTCATACATCCGTTGAAAAGTCTGCCAAAACATGGGGAAATCCAATCGGTGGACGTAAAGAGAAGGTTGATTTTTTTTAATTAAGAAAGTAAGAAGGCATGGCCTGCAAATTCCCCTACCAGCATGGTTCCTTCTCCCTATTTTCCACTCTAAGTTCTCACGTCTTGATAAGGGAGAGGGAGACTGAGAAAGAAAAAAGAAATTCTGTGAGAGAAAAGTGAGATATCTCAGAGTAGAGGAGGGAAACTCTAAAGCTCTCGTGGTGATGTGCCCGGGACTCATCCACATTCGGAAGGAGCAACAACTCGAAGTCGTGCAAGACTTTCAGCTAAATGTTTGTTGATTTTGCAGGTACATTTTTCCCTACATTGGAGCTCCTAGATATTCCTTCACATCATGATCAAGAACTCCCCAAACATTGCTTACAATGGAAGTATAAAGAAGAGAATGAGTTAGCCGAAAATCCAAGATCTTCCTTGCCAAGTTCACCACCAGGGACATAACTACACTCGGTTTCAAGGACAATGGAGACCGTATGCACCACTACTTGGGGAGATGAAGTCTCCCAAGGAATGACCAAGTGATGTTTGATTTTTGTGTTTGTAAAATACTAAAATATTTGGGATGTTTTGATGTAAACAAATTGGTTCGGTTTGAGCCAATTTCGTTGGGATTTGGGTTCGGCTTGGTCCAAACCAAGCCCCATTTGATGGAACTTAGGTCCAATCCTAAGTTTCTATTTTTCTTTCTTCTTTTGTTATGTTAGGGACGTGGAGTTTTTGCTGAAGATTCCATAGTTTTGGTTTAGGAGGTTTGGTGGGACCCATTCTCACCTAACTCTTATTTTTAGCCACTCATTGTCCCTAATTTAGGTTTTTTTTATTTTTTTCTTTGGAGGGAGTATGAAACCCTCCTCCTGGGTTTTTTCTAAAGGGCAGAAAAGAATAGAAGAAATTTGTAGAAGCCAAGTGCTCTCAATCTCCATTCCTTTCTCACGGCAATTCAAGGTTTTTGGTGAGTAATATCATCAACCTTCTCTTGTCTTGGTGTTGGTGATCTTGCTAGGGTCATTAAACCATATTTCAACCTCCCTTCCTCACTTGTTAGGATCAAAGGCGAGTTTGGAACCCCCATAGCCCACCTTCCACTTGCGTTTACATTTGTTTGTGCTTGTTGTGTTGTTTGCTGTTTATGAACCTTCCCGAGTGGACTTTGAACTCCAACAGTCCATTCCGTGCCATTTTCTGTTTTCCTATGAGCAAAGCCCCAAATTTCTGGCAGTGAGTCCCACCTTCATGGCCTGAAACAACGGTTCTTTCCGTTTAGCCATAGCCACCTCCCTTTAAAAGTTATGCTTGTGTTTTCCCACTGCTTCCTACCCGAGTTCCTGAAATCGGGCAATTCTGTCAATTAATTTTCTATCCAGCATAACTCCTAGCCTACCCGTGTGTTTTCTGTGAAACTACTTGCATTGTCTTCCCCTTTGATTGAAGTTGTTGTCTGCTTATTTTCACGATCCCAGACTCCCTGCATTGGAAGTTGTGTAGAAGTTCCCCCATCACCCTTGCATTGTTTTCTTCCTGTTTGTCTGCTTGTGCATATGAAAGTGTCTCTGTGTATTTTAATGTTCCGCACGTGCTTGTAAGCTGCAAGTCTGACCAAACTTATTGCACGCCCTTAAGTTTAAGTTGGCTGAGTTTTATAACCTAAACCTGTATGCGTTTGGAGAACTAAGCGTTGCACTCCCCAGTTCTGCCTTACTTCCTGTCCTTCCAGGCAGATTGAAATTTTCACTCTTATTTCCGGCACCTCCGCATCTTAGAGCGTGTCACGTGGGAACTGAAGTTCAAGGTAATATTTTATATCCTCTTAAGTTCTTCTAAGTTTAGTAAGGATAAAATGATTGTATTGGTTGGGTTGGTGGATAAATAGGAATGATTTCATGTTAACTGCTGTGAAATCAGTCATTTGTGCGCAAGGTTAGGGTTTTTGAGATTTGGTCAAATTTTAGCACGAATTATAGTTTATAACCTTCATAAGAGTTAAAGTAAACTCTTAGAGTGATTTATAGCCATTAGAATCACTCGATTTGGAGCTCTGTAGAAAAAGTTATGAAAGTCGCAAGTTAGTGTATGGAAACTGTGAAGAGTTTGTGTCGACCCCTTGTAGTTTGGGTTGACCGATAAGAGCACACAGTCTCTGTTTTGTCGACTTAGTTCGACCCCTGAAAGTTTATGTCGACCCAATCACTGTTCAAACAGTGAATGCCCTCTGTTTCATCCACATAAGTCGACATGCGTTAGTTTTCTGAATTTGATGTCTTCTAAGAAGTTATAGTAGACTCCTTAAGGAACAATTTGACACTTTAAGTATCAGGAATGGATCATTATCGAAGAAGTTATGGTTGATTGAAGTTAATGGATTTCGTTACTTGCGTTTTAGGTTTTCAAGCGCAGCAACATATTGATCGAGTTTTTCAATAAAGCTAAGGACCTGAGGTAAGTAATCCATGCATGTGTTTGGCCCTTGTGAGACTACATCACAAAGGATAGGGAATTTGGATAATATGTTTGATTACTTAGATATCCATTAAGTTAGAATGTCTTAAGAGTTGTTTGTTTTTATGATAATGTTATCGATGATATTCTGTTGGGGTGTATCGTACCATACAACGACCCAAGTGCTTTGGGTTTGATTGGTGCTTGATTGACATTGTTTGATGTTTATATATTATCTATCATAAGTCAAGTTTACTAGGAATGTTTATTATGGTTTCCTTTGGAGATGTTTGATATGATATGTTGCTTTTACTTAAATTATGTTACCATGTCATGCATATGTATGAATCATGTCCATGCATCATGTTTTATGAAAGATACAAAAATGTTTTCCCATGCATGTTTTTAAAATGTCGCCCAATGGATGATGAAGGTGGTATGGGACACATTTATCATCCAATGCATAAATCTACATAAAGTCAAGATCAAGTTATGGGAGAAGGTGGAATTGGTTGCCTCATCGAGGCCATATGGTGCCTATTCACCTTCATACGATGTGACGCCCACACATGTCAAGTTAAGTCAAGACAACAATAAAGAACGAAATGAATGTGCATGTTTTTCATGAAACGGCATGCTCATGTTAGGCATATAGGCTCATTCGATTACTTACTGAGCTTTAGGCTCATAGATTATGCTTTGTGATGTAGGTGATGAAGATGAGGTGAGAGACCTAGCCCTCCCTGTTTAATGTAACAATCATGCTGTGGAGGAGGCAGATCCAGTGCAGGAAGCTTGAATAGTTAAGTGCCGACCGGTGGGGATGTTAAGATATAAATTTAAAGCATTTTGGAGTGTTTATCTTTGAACAATGATGTGTTTTAAAAGTGTTACATTGATGCTCAAGGGTTTATGTTTAGGGTTTTGGGTTCTAGGGTTCAATGGTCCAGTAGTTTAATGTTAAGGGTTCAAGAATTTAAGGTTCAAGGTTTAACATTCTAGTGTTACAAGGTTCAGGGTTCACATTCTATGGTTTAGGGTTCAGGGTTCTAGGGTTCAAGGGTTAAGGGTTCAAGGGGTTCTAGGTTCTAAAGTTTAGTGTTTAAGGTTCAGTAGTTAAAGGGTTTTAGGATTCAAGGGTTCCAGGGATCCTAGGTCCAATATTTAGGGTTTAGGGTTTAAGGTTAAGGGTTCCAAGGATCTAGGGTTACGAGTTTAGAGTTCGTGGGTTTAGGGTTCTAGGGTTCTAAGGTTCTAGGGTTCAGGGTTAAAGGTATCAATGTTTAGTGTTCCAACGTTCAAGGTAGTTCTATGATTAAGGGTTCTAAGGTTCCAGGGTTCTGGGTTAAAGGTATCAATGTTTAGTGTTCCAAGATTCAAGGTAGTTCTATGATTAAGGTTGAGGGTTCCAAGTTGAAGGGTTCCAATTTGCTAGTGTTTAAGGTTTAGGGTTTAGGAGTTAGGAGTTAGGGTTTCAGGGTTCTAGGCTTCTAGAGTTTAGTGTTCCAAGGTTTAGGGTTCAAAGGTTTTAGAGTTCAAGGGGCTCTAGGTTCAAGGGTTCATGGGTTTTAGGATTCAAATGGTTATAGGGTTTAGGGGTCATGGTTCAAGGGTTCTAGGGTTTAAGGGTTTAAAGTTCCGATGTTCTAAGGTTAAGGGTTTAGGTCTCTATGGTTTAGGTTTCTAGGGTTCAGGGTCCAAGGTTTCAAAGTTCAGGGTTCAAGGTTCAAGTTTTAGGGTTTAGGGTGTAGGTTTCTGGGTTTCAAGGATCCAGGTGACATGATATGGGCGACCCGAAAATTGTCATGTTACAAATTTTTATCTAATATGTTTTCTAATTTTGTAGCTTCCTATTTCTTTGGAGAATTCAACCTTGGCCCAAGAGCCATTTGAAGGAAATGAGATATTAGAGGACAACCAAGGTGGATATGGAGCAGCCCAATCCTTCCCTTTTGAAGTCAAGCCACGACCCAAGTGGCCCATGAAGGAGGGAGCATGTTCCCTTTGAAATACAAGATGTAACACTTAGCTTTAGGTTTAATTTTTGCAAACAAACTTTGTATTTATATTTGAACTTTTGTGCGTGGCAATGTGAGGCCCATTTAGGCGCCTAATTGGCTGCCTTTTGGTGGAGAAAGGACCACATGCTAGTTGTCAAAGAAACCAAGCATGGGGACCACATTTTGGATTCGGCTAAGTTGGACCTTCAAAGCGCTTTTGGCCTTTTTGAAGATCTTCTTGGCCTTAAAGCAAAATAATGTCTTCTGCAGAAAGGTAGCTAGTTTCTCAAGCTTTCCACAAAGTGGTCGAACGTTAAAATTGAACGCCATCTGTTTTGTCAAACGATGCAATCACCGAGAGCCCATGTCCAAAATGAGTCTTACCCGGGAAGGACACTTTCCTCTTTTTGAAGTCCACAAGCCTCAAGACATTGGTCCAAGCCCAATTCCAAGGGATAAGGACGTCTGACTCTCAGCCTTTTGAATGTGTTTGTTTCAGCTTTACCAACTTACTTTTAGGGTTAGGGTTGCTAAATGGCTTTTCCATGGGTTTCCATGGGCAAGTCATGGGTTTCCATGGGTGTGGGTGGGTTTTATCTTTTGCATGGGTTTGGAGTGGGTTTTCTTTTTGGCCAAGAGAGGCTCTTGGTTAGCAGCCAAAGGAGAGAACCAAATTTGGGGACCACCTCCCCTTTGGTTCCCCCTTTTCCGGTAATGTTTGGGTGGTCATTTCCCCCTCTCTTTTTGTGTCACTCAAAATCCGGTAAGCTAGTGTATGCCACCTGATTAGAGCTCTCATCTCTCATGCATTGGAGATAAAAACTCTCTATCACCGAGCATTGTTGTTAGCTGAATTTGAATAAAAAAAGTGCTTGGCATTTTCTCTCCTTGGTTGTGGATTTTCCGGCAACCAAGACTCGGCTCTCCGGTGAGTAATATCCGGCAACTTCCGAGAGGTTCTCCTAGGTTTTGGCTTCCCTTCCAAGCTAGGGAAAGCTAGGCCTTGCTACACGACTTCAGCCACATCCCCGTGGTCCTAAGGTAAGCGTCTAATCTGTAACATCCCGTTTTTCTTTTCTTTACTTAAAAAAAATAATCACGGTAAAATTTTTCTTTCTTTAAAAATGTTCTTCTTAAATTATTTTTCATGAAAACACAGCGGAAGACTTTAATTATAAATTATAGTAAACCCGACATTTGCTTAAAATAAAACGTTGATAATCAAAACATGTAATATACATAATAATTATTTTATATAGCATCATTCGTCAACATCAAACTTTTAAAAACATATCCTTGTTCAAAATAAGCACTCCAAATACTTAATTTACATCTTAACATTCCCACCGGTCGGCACTTAACGATTCAAGCTTCCCGCACCGGATCCACCTCCTCCACAGCATGGTTGTTACATTAAACAGGGAGGGCTAGGTCCCTCACCCTCATCTTCATCACCTACATCACAAAGCATAATCTATGAGCCTAAAGCTCAGTAAGAAATCTCATAAACTTACATGCCTAACATGCTCATGCTTTCGTGAAAACATACAATTCATTTCGTTCTTTATCGTTCTCGTTTACTTAACCTGGCTTTCCACCCCGTGACAGCCCTGACCACAGACCCCACCAGGTAGCCCCCAGGCCCTCTCGACCCGGAAAGCACAGGCCCTCACGACCCGGAAAGCTCAGGCCCTCTCGACCCGACTTTCACCTGTGTGCCCTGATCAAAAACTCCACCCCGTGGTTCCACCAAGGTCCATTACATTCTCGGGTACCACCCCGTGGCATCACCTAGCCCTCTCGACCAAGCTTACCACCCCGTGGCTTCATCCCATTGTTTCTGCTTTACATACATTAATGCATCGGATGCCGGAGATGTCCCATACCATCCCGACATCCGGTTGGGTGACATTTTGAAAACATGCATGAAAAACATTTTCGTTCTTTTCTTAAAACATGATGCATGGACATGATTCATACATATGCATGACGTAGTAACATAATTTAAGTGCAAGCAACACATCATATCAAACATCTCCAAAGGCAACCTTAATAAACATTCCTAGTAAACTTGACTTATGATAGATAACACATAAACATCAAACAATGTCAATCAAGCACCAATCAAACCCAAAGCACTTGGGTCGGTGTACGGTGCAATACACCCCAACAAAATATCTAAGAAATCCAACATATTATCCAAATGCCCTATCTTTTGTGATGTAGTCCCACAAGGGGCCAAACGCATGCAATAATTTCTTACCTTAAGTCCTTAGCTTTATTGAAAAACTCGATCAATATGTTGCTGCGCTGGAAAACCTAAAATGTAAGTAACATAATCCATTAACTTCAATCAACCATAACTTCTTCGATAATGACCCATTCTTGATACTTAAGGTGTCAAATTGTTCCTTAAGGAGTCTACTATAGCTTCTTAGAAGACACCAAATTCAGAAAACGGAAGCATGTTAACCTATGTCGACAAAACAGAGGGCCTTCACTGTTTGAACAGTGTTTGGGTCGACATAAACCGTAAAACAGAGACGGTGTGCTCTTATCGGTCGACCCAAACTACAAGGGGTCGACATAACTTAGCATATTGTGTCGACCGCTTATTCGTGCGGTCGACCGATTCACTTACAGAGAGTTACTTTGTGTCGACCGCTCATTCATGCGGTCGACCGGTGCTCTCCCAGTTTCCGTCCACTAACTTGTAAAATCCTTAACTTTCTCTACACAGCTCCAATTTGAGTAATTCAAACGGCTGTGGATTAATCTAAAGGTCTACTATAAGTCTTATGAAGAACATAAACTCATATTCATACTACAATTCGACCGAATCTCAAAAACTCTAAACCTGTTTGTAAATAACTGATTTTCTAACCTCTTACTTGAAATCCTTCATTTTTATCCCCCAACCAAACCAATACCATCATTTTATCTTTACTGAACTTAGAGGAACTTAAGAGGGTATAAAAGATTACCTTGAACTTCAGCCTTCACGAAATAATCAAGCTCTCCACTTCACTTCTCTTGAAACCTCTTACTTTCTCACTCAATCATAACCTATCCTCGCTCTTTTCTCTCACAGTTCTTCTTTTCTATCTCAAGCTCACTCTCTCTTGATCAAGGCACGAAACTCAGAGAGAAAAATGGAAGAAATCGTGGATGGAAGAAAGAGTGGCAACCCATGCCTCTTTTATGTCATTTATTAAACAAAATCAATCTTCCTCCTACATCCACCAATAACACTTCTCCAAGTTTTTGGCTGACCATGCCTTAAACTTTGTAATTAAACCATATCAAGATGCCTCTCACGTCCATTCATCAGAATCCTCCACGTTTCGGCTGACTTTTCAACAGCATGTATGTTTATGTCGACATAAAGTTCAAATCGGTCGACATAATCCATTTTCGAGAGTCATTTTTTTCAGCCAAAAGTGTTCCCCGAGCAACTTGTGTCGACCCCTCTTAAATCATAGGGTCGACCGAAACTACACTTTGTGTCGACCCCTCCAAATTCCTGGGGTCGACCGAAAGTGTCAATTGTGTCGACCCCTCTTAAATCTTGGGGTCGACCGAAACTACATTTTGTGTCGACCCCGACATAAACACCAAATTGTGTCGACCGCTTATTCGTGCGGTCGACCGAAGATCCATTTTGTGTCGACCCCTCTTAAATCATAGGGTCGACCGAAACTACACTTTGTGTCGACCCCTCCAAATTCCTGGGGTCGACCGAAAGTGTCAATTGTGTCGACCCCTCTTAAATCTTGGGGTCGACCGAAACTACATTTTGTGTCGACCCCGACATAAACACCAAATTGTGTCGACCGCTTATTCGTGCGGTCGACCGAAGATCCATTTTGTGTCGACCCCTCCCAATTTCAGGGGTCGACCGAAACTTATGTGAAGGTGAATTACCTTCATGAAATTGCTCTTGAACATTTATATCTTAAAATCACAAATTCTAGAATAATTAAATAAATAAAATGAGGGTTGTTACATAATCCCCATAGCTCATCTCCACCCCTCTGGTAACTCACATTTTCTGGCCATCACCATTTCCTCTCCGATAACAACCTTTTTGGCACCCAAAAATCCCCTCTGCATATCTCCCGATTCCCTAGGGCTTTTACCCTCCTCATTGGAGGTTAATCTCTCCTTTCATCCAAAAACCATCCCTCAAAATCTCAGGTGCAAACTCTGTATGCAACCCGAGAACCCTCTGTTTCACTGTCACCCATTTTCAGCCCATTTTTCCTATTCATATTCATCTGAACCAACTCTTTTTTCCCCTCACCATTCTTGAAGCTTGTCATTTGGTACCAGGGCTAACCATCCCATCCCACCTTCTTTCTGTGCCTCTGTATTTTTGTGCTTTTATTTGTGCTAAGATGTGTTCAAGGGTTGCACCACTTTCGAGAACAAACTGAGGAGCAAAAAGCCACTACTTGGATTACCTTGAATTGGACTATTTTGAATCATTGGACGAACTCAAGCTCCTTATGTTGGAATTGCGTCAAGAACTTCACAATTTGAGTGAAAGTTATGCTGCTTCTCTCCAGCAAAAAGTGGAAGAAATTGTTGAGGTACAAACCGAGCAAGTGGAAGATGTTTTCAGTTTTGAGGAAAATCATTTTTCCCCAGAACCCGACAACTCTAATGATATCTTCGAGAATCTTCATGAGCATAACAAAGAAGAGATCATAGAAAACCCTTCACTGCAGCAACATCTCATCCTTGCATGGAAGGGACAAGTGATTTTGAAGAGTTTATAATGGATTACAATTGTAGCCAAGTAGACCTAGGGTAAGCGTGTAATCCCCATAGCTCATCCCCACCCCTCCGGTAACTCACATTTTCCGATCATCCCCATTTCCTCTCCGATAACTACCTTTTTGGCACCCAAAAATCCCCTCTGCATATCTCCCGATTCCCTAGGGCTTTTACCCTCATCATTGGAGGTTAAGCTCTCCTTTCATCCAAAAATCATCCCTCAAAATCTTGGGTGCAAACTCTGTATGCAACCCGAGAACCCTCTGTTTCACTGTCACCCATTTTCAGCACATTTTTCCTATTCATTTTCATCCGAGCCAACTTTGTTTTCCCCTCACCATTCTTGAAGCTGTTCACCAAGTCCAGGGTTTATGGTTTTATGGGTTCATGGTTTAGGGTTCAGAGTTCAAGAGTTCAAGAGTTTCAAGGTTTTAGGATTCTAAGGTTTAATTTTACGAGTGTAGAGTTCAGGGTTTAGGGTTCTAGTGTTAGGGTTCCAAGGTTTCAGGGTTCTAGTGTTTGGGGCTTAAAGATTAAGTTTTCCATGGTTCCAAGGTTCAAGTTTCCAGGGTACAAGGTTCAGGGTTAATTGTTTAAGGTTCAGGGTTCAAGGTTCAAGGTTACAATGTTTGAGGATTCCATGGTTCTATAGTAAAGGCTTTAGGGTTTAGGGCTCAGGGATCAGGGTACCAAAATAAGTGTTAAGGGTTCAAGTGTTTCATGATTTTTTTTTATTTCAATGCCTCAGGAGTCCAAGGTTTAAGGTTCCAAGGTTCAGAGTTCAGGGTTCTAGGATTGAAGAGTTCTGGGGTCTAGGTTTAAGGTTCAAGTTTCTAAGGTTCATAGTTCAGGGTTCGAGGGTTAAGGGTTTAGGATTGAATGTTAGGGCTTCATGATTTTTGTTCAAGGTTCTAGGGTTTCTTAGTTCAGGTTACTAGTGTGTCAGGATCTACGGTTCCACGGTTTGGGGTCCTAAAGTTCTAGGGTTCAGGGTTCCTAGGGCTAGAGTTGTAGGGTTCTTGGTTAAGGGTTACAGTGCTTAGTGTTTCACGATTTTGGGTTCATAGTTCTAGGATTTAGAATTCCATGGTTTAAGGTTCTAGGGTTACATGGTTTAGGGTTCCAAGATTCCAGGGTTCAATAGCTCAGGGTTTATGGTTCATGGTATAGGGTTCAAGATTCTAAGATTAGGGTTTAGGGTTCCAAGGTTCTTGGTTTCTAAGGTTTTTGGGTTCCAAGGTTCAGGGTTCTATGCTTTAGGGTTTAGGGGTCTAGGGTTCAAGGGTTCCATGGTTCAGAGTTTGGGGTTTAAGGTTTAAGGGTTAAGGGTTCCAAGGTTTAGGATTCAAGGTCGGGAGAACTAGAGAAAAGTAACTGAGATGGAGGAACAGCTGAGGGATTGCACTCTTACCCTAAAGATCATGAATGTTGCTGAAGAAATGCTGCAAGGTTTAGCTACCCTAGCTCAGAAGGGAAGCCAACACGAAAGGATAACTCTCGGGGGTTGCGGGATGTTACTCAGGTGAGGCCAACTCTTGGGTGCCGGAAAAAACAACCAACGAGAATGCTTGAAGCCCAATATTTCAATAATAAAAAACTACTCCAAAATGCCTAAAAAAGAGGGCTTAAACCCACCCTAGCACCTGAGAATGAGGAGGCCAATAAAAGGGCAACAATACACCCACCCGATTTGGCACAAACACAAAAGAAAAGAGGGGGGGGGACCACAACCTTAACCATACTCGATTTGGGAGGTCAATGTCTGTGGTCTCCTCCAAGCTTGTCTCCCACGTCTCTCTCTTGGAGCAGCTATCCAAGAGAGAGAGAGAGATCAACAACACAAAAACTAAAACTATAATACCCAAAAACCAACATAACCCACGAAACCCATGGGAAACCCATTTTACGAACCCTAACTCTTAAAGTAAGTATGTACAATTGAAAAAAAACAAACACATTCAGAAGGCTGAGAGTATGGCATTCTTATCACTTGGAATTGAGCTTGGACCAATGTCTTGAGGCTTGTGGACTTTAAAAAGGGGAAAGTGTTCTTCCCGCGTAAGGCTCTTCTTGGATATGCGTTGTCGGTGATTGCATTTTTTGACAAAGCAAATTGTGTCTAGTTTTAACGTTCTACCACTCTTTAAAAAGCTCGAGAGATTGGTTACATTTCTTATGAAGACCTTTTCTACATTAGAGGCTGGTGCTATTGTCAAATTAGCAGAGCAAGCTTTGGTGGTCCAGTTGTGACGGATCAAATTATGGTCTCCATGCTTTGTTGCTTGGACCACTAGCATGGGGGCTTTGACTCCTTCTTTCATCCAACCTCCATGGCCTCCTGAGCTAGCTCTCTAAATGAGGAGTTGCTTGGGCTTCCCCTTATCTTTCAATGTTGGGCCCATTATCCTAAATCCTTGTAAGACATCCCCTACAAAAGAGCACAATTGTTAGAAATATATTTAGCGCGGGATCGGGTCATAACTCCTTGAGGCTTGGCTCCTATCGATGGTTCTTATGGCATGTAAGTGTTCTAGGGTACATGTTTTAATGTTCTAGGATTTATTAGTGTTTATGGTTCAAGGTTCATGGTTCATGGTTCAAGGTTTAGTTATCCAAGGTTCCAAGATTCCGTGTTTAAGTTTTTAAGGTTAAGGGTTTAGGGTTCTAAGAATCATTGATTCGATGATTCAGGGTTCATAGCTAAGGATTCAAGGGATTCTATTGTCCAATGATGGCGGTATAGGGTTCAAGGTTTAATAGTTTAAAAGTTAAAGGTTTATAGGACTCTAGGGTTCTAGGGATTCAATGTCAAGCTTTTAGGGTTCAAGGGGAAAGAGTTCACAATTCTAAAGTTCTATGGTTCTAGAATTCCATGGTTCAAGGTTCAAGATTTTTTTAGGGTTTTAGGGTTCTAAGGTTTAGGGTTCTGGGTTAAGGGTTCCAAGGTTTTAGGTTATAGGATTCATATCTCATAATTCTTGGATTCATGGTTCCAGAGTTTAAGGTTCTACGGTTCAGGGTTCAGTCTCCATAATTCAGTGTTTAGGGTTCAAGGTTTGAGGGTTGAAGTTTTTGTGGTTCCATTGTTCCTGGGTTTAAGGGTTTATGGTTCTAGATTTAGGGTTCCAAGGTTAATTATTTCACAGTTATGTGTTCACGGTTCAGGGATCAAAGGTTCTGCTTTCAAGGGTTTTGGGTTGTTAGGTTCCAAGGTTTGGGGTTAAGGCTTCTAGGTTTTAGGGTTGAGGCTTCTAGGGTTTAGGGTTTAAGGGTTTTGTGTTTTAGGGCTGAGGGTTGTGGGTTCAAGGGTTCCAGGGCTTTATGGTTCACGGTTTCTAGGGTTTATGGTTCTATGATTGTAGGGTCAAAGGTTCTAGGGTCCTAGGGTTTTAGGTTTTAGGGTCAAGGGTTCTAGGGTTCATAGTTTAGAGTTGTAGGGTTGAAGGTGTTCATGGCTCGAAATTTGAGAGTCTAGGGTACAAAGTTACTTTTTTTGGGCTCAAAGATTTGGGGTTCAAGGTTTTTAAGTTTTCAACTACATAGTTCAAGGTTGAAGATTCCAAGGTTTAAGGTTCCAGGGTTTAGACTTAAGGGTTTCGGGTTTCACGATTCTGGGTTTTAAGGTTCAGGGTTTCAGTGATTAAGGATTCACAATTTTTTGATGATGATAAAAGGTTCTAGGGGTTTGGGTTCTGAAGTTTGGGGTTAAGGTTCAAGGTTCATCGTCTCACGGTTCAGAGTTCAATGGTTTAGGATATAGGGTTGCAAGATTCAGGTTTGAGGGTTCCAAGGTTCAACGATCCTGGGTAACATGGTTCCATGGTTGAGGATTTATGGTTCATGGTTCATCATTTTAAGGTTTCAAGTTGAATGTATCAAGGTTCATGGTTCTCGGGTTTAAAGGTTTAAAGGGTAAAGGGGTTCTAGAGTGCAAGGTTTAAAGGATTAGGTTTCAGGATTCTAGGTTCTAGGGTCCAAAGTTTAAGGTTCCAGAGATTAAGGTTCAAGGGTTCAAGATTTTTAGCGTTCTTGGGTTTCAAGGTTTAAGGTTTCATGGTTCCAAGGTTCAGTGTTCTAGAATATAAAGGTTCAGGTTTCTAGGGTTTAGGTTGGTTTAGGATTCAAATTTCCAAGGTTATAGGGTTCAAGTGTTCCGAGTTTAGGTTTCTAAGGTTTAGGGTTCAAGGTTCTAGGTTCAAGGGTTCCACAAT
Organism: Begonia fuchsioides; assembly: GCA_003255005.1. NCBI lineage: Eukaryota > Viridiplantae > Streptophyta > Magnoliopsida > Cucurbitales > Begoniaceae > Begonia > Begonia fuchsioides. The sequence goes on from QAOC01047325.1 coordinate 18,075, forward strand.
TTAGGGTTTACAATTAAGAGTTCAAGGGGTTCTGTTGTCCAATGTTTTGGGTTCAATATTTTAAAAGTTCAAGTTTCTAGGATTCCAGTGTTCCATTAATCCAAAGTCTAGAGTTTAGAGTTCAAATGTTCAGAGTTCACGGTTCCAAAGTTCTAGGTTCCACAGTTCAGGGTTCCAGGGTTTTTGTGTCAAGGTTCTAGGGTTCCAAAGTATAGGGTTCACGGTTAAGGGTTCCAAAGTTCAAGTTTATAAGGTTCAGGTTTATAAGGTTCAAGGCTCATAGTTCTAGGATTCAGAGTTCTAGGGTTAAGGGTTCTAAGGCTTAATGTTCTATGGTTCATGCTTCATGGTTCAGTGTGAACAATTTAAGGTTTAGTTGTAACACCCGTTTTTTTTTTTTTTTTTAAAACACATACTAACTTTTCACAATTAAGATAAACTCGTCAATTTGAAATCCTTGAGAGAAAATACAGCGGAAGACTTTCCTTTAACTTCATCAAAATCATTTACATTCGAAATAAGTAATCCAAAACATACTTATACTTTAACATTAAACCAAGTTATTACAAAACAGTTATAAACTAAACATAATATTATACATTAGTTTTTAAACAAAACATTTTCCATTTACATGAGCCACCCACCGGTCAAAATCGCACTAACAGCCACAAACTTCAACGATGGACGTACTTCACCACCTCGAGCATCTATCAGCGGTAAGTAAAACCCACGGTATTTGTTTCATCACCTACATTACAAAGTTAATTTAATGAGCCTAACGCTCAGTAAGTTAATCCATAATAATGCAACATTTATGAGACCTTTATGCGTATGCTATTTCATAAAAACAATGAAATTTCAGTATCGTTCGTTTCTTTTCTTTTTCTTTCACTTAACAGTCCAGTTAATGTGGGTAATACCGTCTAGGGAAGAGAAGGCACCATTTGGTCCAACCTCTTGGGACAGCCAACTCAACCCCGCCCAACATATAACTATTTACGTACATTTCATTTCATTTCATTTCCTTCATTATATGATCGTTGAAGGTACCACGAGAGAGAGTAGACACCATTTGGCCTCCCTCGAGGCAGTCTAACTCGAGCTCCTCCTTCAACGACCCGTTGCATTTTATCATGAAAATCATGCATGTAAATCATTTTCGTATTTTTCTTAAACCATGATGCATGAACAATTAGAATGCATGAACATGTATGCATGCAATAAAATATTCAATTCAAACATTGCAAGCATTCTAAACATGCATCTTAATTCTAACACCAATCATCAATCAATCATCAAACAAGGCACTCAAACATATCCTCAAATAAATTGAGGTCGGTGTATTGTGCATTACACCCCAAACAATCCAGCATATTTCAAATCATAAATCCTAATCTTTGTAATGTAGTCCCCTTAGGGCCAATCACATGCAACATTAACTTACTTGAGCAGCTAGCTTGTAATAATCCCCTTGAGCCCCTTTTTAATCCAATTGATGACCTAAACATGTAGATCATTCAAAGATCAGGAGTCCGGTAAAGTTACCTGTTTTACAGCATAAAGTTATTGTCATAACTCACTATCCACTTATCCATTTGACTCGATTCTAGTGGCATTGAATCACTCAAGGTGTCTATTACATTTCATTAGAAGACCATAATTTCAATGGAGCTTCATAACTTGATGCATAACGCATAATTCCAAAACCGGTTCTAACACTCCTGATTTTCAACTCTTGTTTTCTATCCCAACTTCAAACAACCATAACTTCTTCTATAAGGATCCATTCGTGATGATCAAGGTGTCAACGTGTTCCTTAAAGAGTCTACTATAACTTCTTAGAAGACATCAAATTCATAAAACTAACGTAGCATGAAGTATCGACCGTTTTCCTGACAAGGGTCGACCGCTGTTTGATAAAACAGAGAGCATGCAATTCTGGAACTCCAGAATCGGTCGACATATCCTATAGGTGTCGACATAAGTTAGCATATTGTGTCGACCGCTTGTTCATGCGGTCGACCGAAGCATTTACAGAGACTGATTTTATGTCGACCGGTCGATAATATGTCGACCGGTTCTCGCCCAGTTTTCGTCCTCTAACTTGTAATATCCATAACTTTGTCTACAAAGCTCCGATTTGAGTGATTCAAACTGCTATAGATTACTCTAAAGGTCTACCATAACTCTTATGAAGGACACAAACTCCATTTCGTATCAGGATTCGACCAAAACTCTAAAACTCTAACATTGTACGTAATTTACTGATTTGAAAACACTCAACACGAAATCATTCATTTCTTAACCACCAATTCAACCAATACCATCATTTTTATCATTATTGAACCTACAAGAACTTTAAAGGATAGGAAAATTACCTTGAGCTTCAGCCTCCACGAAATAACTAAGCTCTCCACTTCACTTCTCTTGAAGTCACTCTCTTTTTCCCTAACAAAACTTCCTTTCTATCTCACAAAACTTCTTTTCTTTCTCAAGCTCTCTCCTCCTTGAGTTAGAGCACGAAAGCTAGAGAGAAAAGGGGGAAGAAATCGTGGATGGAAGTAAGAGTGGCAACCCATGCCTCTTTTATGTCATTTATTAAACAAAATCAATCTTCCTCCTACATCCACCAATAACATTTCTCCAAGTTTTTTGGCTGCCCATGCCTTAAACTTTCGTAATTAAACCATATTAAAGTGTCTTTCACGTCCATTCATCAGATTTCTCCACGTTTCAGTTGACTTTTCAACAGCATGGATGCTTATGTCGACCGCTCGTTCGTTATGTCGACCGAACTTGTTTCCCGAGAGTAACTTATGTCGACCGCTCGTTCGTTATGTCGACCGAACTTGTTTCCCGAGAGTAACTTATGTCGACCGCTCGTTCGTTATGTCGACCGAACTTGTTTTCCGAGAGTAACTTATGTCGACCGCTCGTTCGTTATGTCGACCGAACTTGTTTTTGTGTCGACCCCTCCAAAAATCCTGGGGTCGACATAAACGCTTTACCGTTTCCATACACTGACTTGAGATGCCCATAACTTTTTCTACATAACTCTGAATCGAGTGATTCTAACGACTACAAATCACTCTAAGAGTCTACTTTAACTCTTATGAAGGTCATAAACTCTAATTCGTGATACAATTTGACCTAACAACCAAAACAAAAATGGACTTCAAATAAACACTTTTCATTTAAAAGTCTAATTTCTCAAAATAATAATGAGGGTTGTTACATTAGTGTTCCAAGTTTAAGTTTCTAGGGTCCCATTGTTCCTAGTTTTGATGGTTTAGGGTTAATGGATTCAAGGTTCAGGGTTCCTCGTGAAGGATTCCAAGGATAAGGGTTGACGATTCAGGGATCTTTCAGGGTTTAGGGTTGCTGGGTTTGAATGTTTTGGGTTAAGTCTTCTAGGCTTTAGGGTTAAGTCTTCTAGAATTTTGCGTTTAAGCATTTAGGGTTTAGGGTTTTAGGGTTGAGGGTTTTGGGTTCAAGGGTTCCATGGTTCTAAGGTTCAATTGTTCCAAGGTTAAGAGTTAAGTGTTTTGGGTTCCAATGGTTCATGGTTTAGGGTTCTAGGATTCTAGAATTTAGGGTTTTAGGTTCTAGGGTTCAAGGTTCCAAGGATCCATTGTTTAGGCTTGTATGGTTCAGATTTTAAGGGTTCAAGGTTTCAGGATTGCAGGTTATAGGGTTTAGAGTTCTATTGTATCAAGTTTCTAGGGTCCAAGGTTCCAAGGTCCAGGGCTCAAGAGTCCAGGGTTCCAGGGTTCTAGTGTTTAGAGTATAGGGTTCCAAGGTTAAGGGTTTAGGGTTTCAAGGTTAATGATTCTAAGGTTTAGGGTTCAGCCTCATAAGGTTCAAGGGTTTCAGGGTTTAAAGTTCAGGTTTCAGGGTTGAGGGTTTCAGAGTTCTCGAGTTCTATGGTCTAGGGCTTAGGGTTTCATGGTTCTAGATTCAAAGTTTTAGGGTTAAAGGGTTTATGATTCAGGTTTAAGAATCCAAGGTTCAAGGTTTAAGATTCCTTAGTTACAAGGTTCACGTTTTACGCTTCCAAGGTAAGGTTCAAGGTTTTATGGTTTTTGTTTAGTGTTATGGGGTTCCAGGGTTCAGAGTTTTAAGGTTCCACGTTCTATGGTTCAGGATTTACGGTTTAAGGGTCCTAGGATTCCAATGTTTAAGGTTCTAAGGTTCTGCGTTCAAGGGTTCAAGGTTTAAAGTTCTAGAGTTTAAGGTTTAGGTTTAAGGGTTCAAGGTTCTGGGGTTTCAGTTTTAAGGGTTCATGGTTCCAATGTTTAGAGTTAATGGGTTCATGGTTCTAGAGTTAAGGTTTCCACGATTTAGGGTTAATAGTTAAGGTTTTAGGGGTTTTATTGTCCAATATGGAAGGTACGGTTTAATGGTTCTAGAATCTTAGGATTCTAGGGACCTAAGTTCAAGGGTTTAAGGTTCAAGGGTATAAGGTCCAGGGTTCCAGAGTTCTAGGGTTCCAAGGTTCAAGTTTCCACGGTCCAAGGTTCAAGGTTAAGGGTTCCAAGATCCAGGGTTAATGAGTTTATGACACGCTCGGGGTTATGAGAAGTGTCGGGAGAAATAAGACACAAGAGTAATCTGCCAAGGAGAAAGTCCAAGACAAAAACAGTGAGGTGTAACGGTTAATATTCCAAATGCATACAGGATTAAGTCAAATAAACTCAGCCAAATGAAACTTTAGGAAGTGGACTAAGTGTGACCCGAATTTCAGCTTACAAGCACGTGCGGAACATTAAAATACACGGAGACACTTTCAGATGCACAAACAGACCAACAGGAAGAAAACAGTGCAGGGGTGATGGGGAAACTTCTACACAACTTCCAATGCAGGGAGTCTGGGATCGTAAAAATAAGCAGAAAACAACTTCAATCAAAGGGGAAGACAATGCAAGTGGTTTCACAGAAAAAGCATGAGTAGGCTAGGAGTTATGCTGGATAGAAAATTAATGGACAGAGTTGCCCGATTTCAGGAACTCGGGTAGGAAGCAGTGGGAAAACACAAGCATAACTTTTAAAGGGAGGTGGCTATGGCTAAACGGAAAGAACAGTTATTTCAAGCCATGAAAGAGGAACTCACAGCCATAAAATTGGGGACTTTTGTTCACGGAAAACAGAAATGGCACGAATTGGACTTTTGTTGCACAAATTCACTCGGGTAAGCACCAAAAAACAGCAACCAACAACAAAGACAAAACACAAATGCAAACAACAAAATGGAAGGTTAGCTATGGGACTTCCAAACTCGCCTTTGATCCTAAACAAGTGAGGAAGGGAGATTGGAATAGGGCTTAGTGGCTCTAGCAAGGCACCAACACCGTTACAAACCAAAGATCAAGGATATTACTCACCTTGAATTTGCTTTGCCGTGAGAGAAAATGGGGAGAGCTTCAAGCTTCAACATTCAACCTTTTCTATCTGCAAATGCTGAGAAAGGAAGGGTAAAAACCCTCCTTCCCACGAGCTACAAAAGGCACATGATTATCACCTATAGTCCTAAGTGCTAAACCAACATCAAGGTATGGTAAATGGGGCCCACCCTTGACTTTCATCACTAACAAGAGTGATGGTCACTAAGGGAAGGTAAAACCCATCCCCTAAGGCTTCCTAAGACCTTTCCACTTGCAGCCACGTTTACTAACTTACAACAAAAGAGAGACAAACATACTTGCATGGTTTTCACGCAAACCATGCAAGGAAGAGTACAACCGTTTCAAAAAAACCAAAATAAATAAAAACCGACAATCTTCCTTTTTGGGCCAATGCTTTCCTTCATCTTTTCACGTGGAAGGCCGCTCCTTAGAGGCTCCAAATTGGACTCCATCCTTAAGCTCTTCATTGGACTCCATTAGGCCGTGGCTATTGGTTGCATGATGGAAGGTGTGTGGGCTGTTCTTGGATAGCCACCCCTTCTGGATGCCTCTGTAATGGAGATGGTTTACCGGGTAATCATTGTCCAAAATTGATGATCTGCCCAATGATGGAAACCTTAGGATGTTGGCCACAATTTTGTAGAAGCATGCTTGGCCAAATCAGGTCTGGAAGGTGTTCGAAACAGCCGCACAACCCCCGGAGGTCATCCTGGGACGAAACCAAAAATGGTGCTATCATCACCTAGGATGGTTGGATCATCCTTTTCATGTTGGCACCTACAAAATTAGCACATTTGTTAGACAAAATATCGACTCGGCCTTGGCTTAGAAACCCGAGACCAAGTTCATGGTGTTAGAGCCTTCCGCTTCTAGATGTGCTAATCCGTGGCACATCAGTTTAGGGTTCCAAAGATCCAAGGTTCAAGTTATCAGGGTTATAATGTTCCAAGGTTTTAGAGTTTAAGGTTTAGGGTAAATATTCAAGTCTTCAAGGATTACAAGGTTAAGGGTTTAGGGTTCCAAGGTTCACCATTCTAGGATTCAAGGTTCAAGGTTGTACAGTTAAAGGGTTTAAGGGTTGTAGAGTTCAAGGGTTTCAAGCTTCAAGTTTCAGTTTGAAGAGTTCCAAGAAATCAGGTTCTAGGGTTCTAGGGTTTAGGATTTCGGGTTCCAAGGTTCTAGGTTATAGGCTCTAGGGCTCTATGTTTTTTACATCAAACAATCTTTAGCGTGCCACATGAATAAAGCCTAATGGAAAAATAACTTCATTCAAGCCCCTCGGTACATTAAAATACCAAAAAAAAACTGTTTGTACAGTGCATAACTCATTTTTGTACGTCATACAACCACATGTCATGTGAAACTGCTTAAATGGAGCCAAAATACTACATTAAAGCCCTCGGTCCTTTAAGATGCCAAAAAATGTTTCAGGAAGTGGAAAAAAGATTTTCTTATTCCATCCATGTCCCTAGGTACGTTAAGACACCAAACAAACGCTTCATGCACGGAGTACGAAATAGTTGTGTGCATCGTGATGTGTTCCTACTGCATCTGAACCTATAGAAGAGCATAAATTGAGTCGTTTAGTGCCATTTATGTTGGTTTTGAAGTGTATAGAAAGTTCTACAATGCACAAAAATGCTTTCTGCCATTTATGCATGAATGTAGTCATTTGGCAGCCATTGATATGACTTCGACGATGTGCTGAAAGATTGGATGACATACAAAAAATGTTTTATGCGCCATGCAAAACGTTTGTTCTTCATCTTAACCTACCAATGGGCATGGTTGAAGTTGTTTTGTGCCATTTAGGTAGGTTCAAATGATGTACGAAAAGGTTGTAAGATGTACAAAAACATTTTTTGTGCTGCACGAAATGTTCGTTCGGCATCTTAACCTAACAAGGGGCTTGAAATGTGTTGTTTGATACCATTGGAGAAGGTAGGGAAGAAACACAAAAAGATTAGGCGTCTTAACCTGCAATTTTTGTAGGTTTGGAAGACATGCAAAAAGTTTATACGACATAAAAAAATTGTTTGTGCACTGCTCGAATAATTCATTAGGTGTCTTAACCTACTAAAGGGCTTCAATGTTGTCATCTGGCACCATTTGAGTAGGTTCGGACAACGTACCAAAAGATTATAGGATGTACAAAGACATTTTGTGTGCTGTTGAAACATTAGTTTGGCATCTTAACCTACCGAGGTGCATAAAGGGAGTCGTTTGGCACCATTTGAAAAGGCTTTGATGTGGATGGAAAGTTTGTACGATGTATAATAACAACTAGTGCGGTGTTCGAAATGTTCCTTTGACATCTTAACTTATCGAGGGGTATTAATAGAGTGTTTGGAACCATTTAAAAAAATTTGGATAATTTGCCTAAAGATCATAGGACGTACGAAAGTGCTATGTGCACCACCCGAAATGTTTGTTCTTCATCTTGACTTATCGAGGGGAATGATTGGAGACTTTTGGTGCTACGTGGATGATGCACACAAAGTTAATAGTTAATATGACATACAAAAATGTTTTTTGCTTTTCCCGAAATATTCATTCAGCCTCTTAACCTATCGGAGGGCATGACTCAAGTCATTTGGTGCCATTTCACTAGGCTTGGACAATGCAAGGAAAGTTATACGACATACAACATTTTTGGTTCTATGTCTTTTGGTATCTTAGCCTACCAAGAGGCAAGGGGTATGAAAAAAGTTGTTTGGCACCATTTGAGTCGGTTTGAAAGATGTGCAAAAAGTTTCTATGACTTACAGAAAAACTTTGTGCACTACCCAAAATGTTTTTCGGCATCCTAACATAACAAGGCACTCAAATAGAGTCGTTTGATGCCATTTGAGTTTGTTTGGATGACAAATGACAAGATTTTACAATGAACAAAAACATTTTATACACTAACCAAAACATTTGTTTTGCATCTTAACGTGCTAAAGGGCTTTAATGGAGTCGTTTGGTGTCATTTCTGCAGGTTTGGATGATGCACGAGAAATCTGTATGACGTTCAAAATAGTTTTGCGTGCTACAGAAACATTCATTCTTTATCTTAACTTGTGAAAACTTTCGTACGATGTACGAAATCATTTTATGCACTTACCAAAATATTATGTTTGCTTCTTAACCTAGTTAGGAGCATGAATGAAGTCATTTAGCGATATTTGAACCGGTTTGGATGATGCGTGAAAAGGTTTTACAACGTATAAAAAACATTTTATGTTGCCCAAAACGTTTGTTTTGCATCCTAGGGGATTAAATTGAATTGTTTGTCACCATTTAAGTAGTTTTAAACGATGAGTGGAAAGTTAGTATGACATAAAAAAATTACTGTGTGTTGTCCAAAATTTTTGATCGGCATTTTAACCTATCAAGGGACTTGAAAGGAGTCATTTGGCATTGTTTGACCTGGTTCAAATGACACCCAATGTGTACTAGCTGAAAGATTTGTTCAGCATCTTAACCTACCGAGGAGATTGAATGAAGTCGTTTGGCACCATTTAAGTAGCTTCACACAACGCGTGGAAAGTTTGGTTGGCATACAAAAATGCTTTGTCTATTGCCAGAAACATTCATTTAGCAACTTCACCTGACATGTAGATTAAATTGAGTCGTTTCATGCAATTTGAGCACGTTTTGACTAAGAGTAGAAAGTTTGTTTGATGTACAAAAATATTTTGTGCATTACCCGAAATGATCACTTGGCTTCTTAACCTACCGAGTGGCTTTAATGGAGTCTTTTGATGCCATTTTATTAGTTCAAAACTATAACGCCCTTCTTTACTTGAAATATGTGTTTTGATGCTTTTTTTACTTAAAACGAAAAATATTTTCTCATAAAAATTGTTTAAGGCAAACATTAAAACTAAATTTATTGAAACCACATTCATAACATGTTAAGTCTAGTAAATTGTTTACAAGCTATATATACTTAAGTTGAAAACTTTTTTTCCAAACTATTATTTAATTTTTTTTAAAAACCTTGGCCACGGTCAAAATCTTCTCATACAACATCAACCACCACCATGAACAAAGCAATACATCTCGTACACTCAGTGCACACCTTTCTCAAGTACATCATAAACTCCTATATGAGGACAAGACTCAACAAGTAGTGTAAGGTATGCATGAACATGTACATTATAAGAATAAGTAAAAGATTTCTTTCATTTTTAGGCCTTCCTTTCCTTTAATTTCTCTACTTCCTAATCATTGGGGCTTCATGGCAAGGAACGAGAGACCACAAACTTAAGTCGACCTAAGGGGACAGCCAACTCGATTTCCATGGTTGAGAGACCTCAAACTGGAGACCACCTAGCATGACAATCAACTCAAACCCCTTCCTAATGACATTTACAAACTTTCTCTTTCTTTCCTTTAAGTTTCTCCGTTGGTTATCCAAGCTCAACCAAAAATAACCATTTTCATATCATGTTTCATGTTAAATCTCATGCATGTAAATAGTTCATAACTTTCTAGAAATCTCATGCTCGTGAACATGCTCGGTATGAATGTATCAAGTAGTTAAACAATGTTTATAACATTAAAACAACAATTCATAATATCATAAACTAAATCATGCTTTTCTACATCATTTTAAAAGTGCATTTCATCTTGACATAAAAAGCATAAAATAACATCCTAAAACAAAATCCTATTTTTGTATGATGTAGACCCAATTAAGAGCAAAACAAACACAATACTACTTACATTGTTCATCCTTAGAACGTATTTCTAGCAATAGGTACAGTTGTAAATCATCTTCACTTGAATTACCTAATATCATTCACTATTTGTTGAATNAACGGAAATGTGCTAAGAAAAGATGAATATGGAGATGAAATTACACCTTATAAGTAATGAATTGACGAATCAGAATCAATATTAGTATTTACCTGATTCCAATGCTTTAGTAGATGAAACTACAGCAACAAGAATTTCTTAATTTAAAAACATATAGAGAAAGTTATGAATCTTAGACCCCAAAGGTTGGAACAAATACTCGATTGGAGTTTTGTAGCAGAGCAATTTCCGTGTTACAATAATATCATGTCTTGGAAGACCATAACTAGGAAAGTGTTCTTCTATAAAGTTGTAGTAGACATCACGATAAGAATATTGATAGGTATATCAATTCTATTGGACTTATGGAGAGGAAGTTATGTTTATTTGAATTTGGTGAAGGAAAACCAGAATATAGAATTATGGATTTTGAGTGATGTTCAGTATTTTGTATATTAGAATTAGTGAATTCCGAGTTGTTGAACAAAAGTTATGAAAATTTTAAAAGGGTCACCCCTTAAAACTCTTGGGTTTTATTAAGGGTCGACACCTTGAATGAGAGGTCGACATCTTATTGCTGAAGTATTAACTTTTCAATAAAAATTTTAGGAAAGTCAATCCATGATGAATTAAGGATGGACCAATACAGAAGTGCCACGTTGAAAGGATGATGACACCTCATGAATGAAGAGGTGATGAGCTTGAGTGGTCACACCGAATGCTTGAACCACATGACTCACCTTCAAGAGGGATAAAATTTCTTGGAATCTTCAGCTATTAGTCATCCTAACCCTTAGCTCTCTCTCCTAGATCTCTCTCCTCTCTAAATCCTCTCCAAATTTATGTGAGAAAAATTAGGGTTTGAAATCAAAGTATGAGGTTTTAGTACAATAATTTTCGTATTTAAGGGTTAGAAGTGCAACGAGGAAGGAAGACCACGAACTTAACCTTGAGGTACAGAGTTTGTTATTCAGAAGCACTTACTTTTGTTCTAGGTTAGAATATAAGTGATGGAAATGGCGTTATATGGTTAAAAATGCATGAAATTGTAAAGATAGTTTATGGGTATACAAATTATAAGTCTTGTTACCCAATTTCTGGAATGCAAGTTTTATAAAATGTTCGAGTTAGAAATTTGACACGCTCCAAGATGCAGAGGTGTCGGGAAGAGAGGAGATGGCAACAAACTGCCGAGAGAAAGAAAGGTAGGCAGCAACAGGGGATTGGAGCAAGGAGAACTCCAAACGCATACAGGGGCTTTAGCTAGAAATTGGAGGACTTAAACCTTTGAGAGTGGGCTAAGTTTGACCAAATTTACAGCTTAAAACACGTGCGGATCAATAAAATACACGGAGGCAAAGTTAGGTGCACAAACAGACAAAGCTGAAAGAAACAGTGCAGGGGTGTTGGGGAGACTTCTGCACAACTTCCAATTCA
>QAOC01047325.1:29742-49655 GCA_003255005.1 Begonia fuchsioides
AAACCCTCCTTCCCACGAGCTACAAAGGGGCATAATGGCTTCCTACAAACCTAAGTGCTAAACAAACATCAATGTATGGTAAATGGGGCCCACCCTTGACTTTCATCACTAACAAGAGTAATGGTCACTAAGGGAAGGTAAAACCCATCCCCTAAGGCTTCCTAAGACCTTTCCACTTGCAGCCACGTTTACTAACTTACAACAAATAAGAGACAAACATACTTGCATGGTTTTCACGCAAACCATGCAAGGAAGAGTAAAACCGGTTTTCAAAAAAACCAAAATAAATAAAAACCGACAATCTTCCTTTTTGGGCCAATGCTTTCCTTCATCTTTTCACGTGTAAGGCCGCTCCTTAGAGGCTACAAATTGGACTCCATCCTTCAGCTCTTCATTGGACTCCATTAGGCCGTGGCTATTGGTTGCATGATGGAAGGTGTGTGGGCTGTTCTCGGACAGCCACCCCTTCTGGATGCCTCTGTAATGGAGATGGTTGACCGGGTAATCTTTGTCCAAAATTGATGATCGGCACCATGATGGAAACCTTAGGATGTTGGCCAAAAGTTTGTAGAAGCATGCTTGGCCAAATCAGATCTGGAAGGTGTTCGAAACAGCCGCACAACCCCCGGAGGTCATCCTGGGCCGAAACCAAAAATGGTGCTATCATCACCTAGGATGGTTGGATCATCCTTTTCATGTTGGCACCTACAAAATTAGCACATTTGTTAGACAAAATATTGACTCGGCCTTGGCTTAGAAACCCGAGACCAAGTCCATGGTGCTAGAGCCTTCCGCTTCTAGATGTGCTAATCTGTGGCACATCAGTTTAGGGTTCCAAAGATCCAAGGTTCAAGTTATTAGGGTTATAATGTTCCAAGGTTTTAGAGTTTAAGGTTTAGGGTAAATATTCAAGTCTTCAAGGATTACAAGGTTAAAGGTTTAGGGTTCCAAGGTTCACCATTCTAGGATTCAAGGTTCAAGGTTGTACAGTTAAAGGGTTTAAGGGTTGTAGAGTTCAAGGGTTTCAAGCTTCAAGTTTCAGTTTGAAGAGTTCCAAGAAATCAGGTTCTAGGGTTCTAGGGTTTAGGATTCCGGGTTCCAAGGTTCTAGGTTGTAGGCTCTAGGGCTCTATGTTTTTTACATCAAACAATCTTTAGCGTGCCACATGAATAAAGCCTAATGGAAAAATAACTTCATTCAAGACCCTCGGTACATTAAAATACCAAAAAAAACTGTTTGTACAGTGCATAACTCATTTTTGTACGTCATACAACCACATGTCATGTAAACTGCTTAAATGGAGCCAAAATACTACATTAAAGCCCTCGGTCCTTTGAGATGCCAAAAACTGTTTCAGGAAGTAGAAAAAAGATTTTCTTATTCCATCCAAGTCCCTAGGTACGTTAAGACACCAAACAAACGCTTCATGCATGGAGTACGAAATAGTTGTGTGCATCGTGATGTGTTCCTACTACATCTGAACCTATAGAAGAGCATAAATTGAGTCGTTTAGTGCCATTTATGTAGGTTTTGAAGTGTATATAAAGTTCTACAATGCACAAAAATGCTTTCTGCCATTTATGCATGAATGTAGTCATTTGGCAGCCATTGATATGACTTCGACGATGTGCTGAAAGATTGGATGACATACAAAAATTTTTTTATGCGCCATGCAAAACGTTTGTTCTTCATCTTAACCTACCAATGGGCATGGTTGAAGTTGTTTTGTGCCATTTAGGTAGTTTCAAATGATGTACGAAAAGGTTGTAAGATGTACAAAAAAATTTTTTGTGCTGCACGAAATGTTCGTTCGGCATCTTAACCTAACAAGGGGCTTGAAATGTGTTGTTTGATACCATTGGAGAAGGTAAGGAAGAAACACAAAAAGATTAGGCGTCTTAACCTGCAATTTTTGTAGGTTTGGAAGACATGCAAAAAGTTTATACGACATAAAAAAATGGTTTGTGCACTGCTCGAATAATTCATTAGGTATCTTAACCTACTAAAGGGCTTCAATGTTGTCATTTGGCACCATTTGAGTAGGTTCGGACAACGTACCAAAAGATTATTGGATGTACAAAGACATTTTGTGTGCTGTTGAAACATTAGTTTGGCATCTTAACCTACCGAGGTGCATAAAGGGAGTCGTTTGGCACCATTTGAAAAGGCTTTGATGTGGATGGAAAGTTTGTACGATGTATAATAACAACTAGTGCGGTGTTCGAAATGTTCCTTTGACATCTTAACTTATCGAGGGGTATTAATAGAGTGTTTGGAACCATTTAAAAAAATTTGGATAATTTGCCTAAAGATCATAGGACGTACGAAAGTGCTATGTGCACCACCCGAAATGTTTGTTCTTCATCTTGACTTATCGAGGGGAATGATTGGAGACTTTTGGTGCTACGTGGATGATGCACACAAAGTTAATAGTTAATATGACATACAAAAATGTTTTTTGCTTTTCCCGAAATATTCATTCAGCCTCTTAACCTATCGGAGGGCATGACTCAAGTCATTTGGTGCCATTTCACTAGGCTTGGACAATGCAAGGAAAGTTATACGACATACAACATTTTTGTTTCTATGTCTTTTGGAATCTTTGCCTACCAAGAGGCAAGGGGTATGAAAAGAGTTGTTTGGCACCATTTGAGTGGGTTTGAAAGATGTGCAAAAAGTTTCTATGACTTACAGAAAAACTTTGTGCACTACCCAAAATGTTTTTCGGCATTCTAACATAACAAGGCACTCAAATAGAGTCGTTTGTTGCCATTTGAGTTTGTTTGGATGACAAACGACAAGATTTTACAATGAACAAAAACATTTTATACACTAACCAAAACATTTGTTTTGCATCTTAACGTGCTAAAGGGCTTTAATGGAGTCGTTTGGTGTCATTTCTGCAGGTTTGGATGATGCACGAGAAATCTGTATGACGTTCAAAATAGTTTTGCGTGCTACAGAAACATTCATTCTTTATCTTAACTTGTGAAAACTTTCGTACGATGTACGAAATCATTTTATGCACTTACCAAAATATTATGTTTGCTTCTTAACCTAGTTAGGAGCATGAATGAAGTCATTTAGCGATATTTGAACCGGTTTGGATGATGCGTGAAAAGGTTTTACAACGTATAAAAAACATTTTATGTTGCCCAAAACGTTTGTTTTGCATCCTAGGGGATTAAATTGAATTGTTTGTCACCATTTAAGTAGTTTTAAACGATGAGTGGAAAGTTAGTATGACATAAAAAAATTACTGTGTGTTGTCCAAAATTTTTGATCGGCATTTTAACCTATCAAGGGACTTGAAAGGAGTCATTTGGCATTGTTTGACCTGGTTCAAATGACACCCAATGTGTACTAGCTGAAAGATTTGTTCAGCATCTTAACCTACCGAGGAGATTGAATGAAGTCGTTTGGCACCATTTAAGTAGCTTCACACAACGCGTGGAAAGTTTGGTTGGCATACAAAAATGCTTTGTCTATTGCCAGAAACATTCATTTAGCAACTTCACCTGACATGTAGATTAAATTGAGTCGTTTCATGCAATTTGAGCACGTTTTGACTAAGAGTAGAAAGTTTGTTTGATGTACAAAAATATTTTGTGCATTACCCGAAATGATCACTTGGCTTCTTAACCTACCGAGTGGCTTTAATGGAGTCTTTTGATGCCATTTTATTAGTTCAAAACTATAACGCCCTTCTTTACTTGAAATATGTGTTTTGATGCTTTTTTTACTTAAAACGAAAAATATTTTCTCATAAAAATTGTTTAAGGCAAACATTAAAACTAAATTTATTGAAACCACATTCATAACATGTTAAGTCTAGTAAATTGTTTACAAGCTATATATACTTAAGTTGAAAACTTTTTTTCCAAACTATTATTTAATTTTTTTTAAAAACCTTGGCCACGGTCAAAATCTTCTCATACAACATCAACCACCACCATGAACAAAGCAATACATCTCGTACACTCAGTGCACACCTTTCTCAAGTACATCATAAACTCCTATATGAGGACAAGACTCAACAAGTAGTGTAAGGTATGCATGAACATGTACATTATAAGAATAAGTAAAAGATTTCTTTCATTTTTAGGCCTTCCTTTCCTTTAATTTCTCTACTTCCTAATCATTGGGGCTTCATGGCAAGGAACGAGAGACCACAAACTTAAGTCGACCTAAGGGGACAGCCAACTCGATTTCCATGGTTGAGAGACCTCAAACTGGAGACCACCTAGCATGACAATCAACTCAAACCCCTTCCTAATGACATTTACAAACTTTCTCTTTCTTTCCTTTAAGTTTCTCCGTTGGTTATCCAAGCTCAACCAAAAATAACCATTTTCATATCATGTTTCATGTTAAATCTCATGCATGTAAATAGTTCATAACTTTCTAGAAATCTCATGCTCGTGAACATGCTCGGTATGAATGTATCAAGTAGTTAAACAATGTTTATAACATTAAAACAACAATTCATAATATCATAAACTAAATCATGCTTTTCTACATCATTTTAAAAGTGCATTTCATCTTGACATAAAAAGCATAAAATAACATCCTAAAACAAAATCCTATTTTTGTATGATGTAGACCCAATTAAGAGCAAAACAAACACAATACTACTTACATTGTTCATCCTTAGAACGTATTTCTAGCAATAGGTACAGTTGTAAATCATCTTCACTTGAATTACCTAATATCATTCACTATTTGTTGAATCAATGCACAGTTTTATTATAACTTCAAGCTATCATAGCTTGTTTTATACACCGCTAATTCTATGATTCTAAAGCCCATATGTCACTCAGGGTGTCTAATTTAACGTGATAAAATAATTAGGACATTGGCTTAGTCTAGCATTAGTTTCATACACAAAATCTGAAACTGCACAGAATTAACAATTTGTTTGAACTTTGATGAAATATCCACAACCTCTACCAACTCTGAATTTCCATTATTCATAAACATATATAAGATATTCCAACATGTTGGTTAACAAATAAACAGAACCATGGAGCAAAACTTCTAATTTTCATATTCCACTCATAGGCAACTTACAAAGCCATTGATAATACCATAATTCTCACTTATCCTTAATGTAATCTTGTGAATAACCATAATCATACTAAACCACATAATATAAGGTCATACATCTTGATTCGTAGCTCAATATGTTTCTCTTGATGAGAGGAACACTTCTCCACAAGAGATTGGTGGCCAATTTCAGCTCCTTCCCCTTCAACTTTCACTTTCTCTCTCTTAAACTCTTGTCTCTCAATTTCTAAATGGTAAATGGGGTAACAATACAATTTTGACAAATTTATCAATTAAGTTATACCAATTTACCATTAAAAGCTCATTTAATTGCTGAAATACCTTCATCATTATTATTTTAATCATACTTAGACTAACTAATCAATTCACACAAGCACTGTAATCATCCCAAAATCATCAATAATTATGCCTTAACCATGATTAGACACTAATCATATAGCAATAGGTGTGATATTCCAATTTTCCTTCCTTTCCAACTCCTAATTAAGCATGTATCACATTAAAGAAATTTCTAACTACACCATTTAATAACTTAAAATACATAACATGTACACTGGTATTACATTCTACCCTCCTGTCCTCAAAATTTCATGCATCAAATCAATGAGGGTATTGACTTCTCATATCATCTTCTTTTTCCAATGTTGCTTATTCTACCTTGTGATTACTCGAAAGAACTTCAACTAAAGTGATCTTTTTATTTCTAAGTTCTTTGCTCAAGTAATTGAGGATTTAAACTTGTTTCTCTGTATTCTCCAATGTTGGTCAAACTTTAATTTCTTCTTAGTGTACCTCTTGAGATGGATCTCTTAAGCACTTCCAACCCAATGACTTGTACATGCCACTACCCATCCCCAATGTTCCATGGATTGATATTTCAATGAATTTTTTACTAGGGTTCCCTTGAAATAAGAGGGTAATGATTCACTTTTTGTTATGATGGATAGATTTTCCAAAATGGCATATTTTTTTCCATGTCCCAAATTTGATAATGCGACCCATATTGCTTATTTGTTTTTTGAGAAATTGTTAGGATGAATGAGATTCCTATGACCATACTATCTGATAGAGATGTAAAGTGTTTAAGTTATTTTTGGAAAACATTGTGATGCAAATTAGGTACCAAACTTCTCTTCTTCACCACTTGTCACCCACAATGTGAGGGACAAACAGAAGTTTTCAATAGGACATTACAAGCATTACTCTGATCCTGAAAAAAAATTTGGAATTTGGAAAAGTGTCTACCACATGTTGAATTGCTTATAATCACTTAGTTAAAAAATATAGGATTAGAGCCTGACCCTGATTCATGCATAATTAATGAAAATTATTTTGTCATTAAGGTTTACTGATCATGGTTAGTTAAGTTAACCCTGAGGATTAGCTTAGAACTAATGGGAAATAATTAATTAAGCCAAGTATTATTTAAATGATGATAATGAAGTTATTTTAGTAATTAATGGAACAGGTAACGGTAAAAAGAGAAAAGTAAATGGATATATTTAGCAAAGTGTTAATTCACCTCATGAACCATATAGAATATTGGAAAGTGGTTGATGAGCAGCCATTTTCGTGTTGAAGAGAGAGAAAGGGTGAAATAGAGAGAGAACTTGACAGAAAAGAGTTTAGAGAGAGAAACTAAAATTTGAAGGGGAAGGAGCTGAAATTGGCCACCAATCTTCTAAGGAGAAGCGTTCCTCTCATCAAGAGGAATATATTAAGCTACGAATCAAGAAGTATGACCTTATCTTACGTGGTTTAGTATGATTATGGTTATTCACATGATTACATTAAGGATATGTGAGAATTATTGTATTATCAATGACTTTGTAAGTTGGTTATGACTTGTACACCAAAATTTGAAGTCATACGCTATGGTTATGTTTATTGGGTAACTAATCATGTTGGATTATCATATATAAGTTTAAGAATGATGGAAATTTCGAATTTGTAGAGGTTTTGTATATTTCATTAAAGTTGCCACAAAATTGTCAATTCTGTACAATTTTAGATTTCGTGGCTGAAACCAATGCTAGACTAACTATTTAAGCACATTAAATTAGACACCTTAAGTGACATATGTGCTCTGGAATCATAGTATTTCAAGATGTGAATTAAAGTTACCCCAAAACATGACATTGATTCCAAAAATTGTGGATGATTCTAGGTAATTAAAGTGAAGGTGATTTACAAATGTACCTGCTAGTAGAAAGACTAGCTAACGGTAAACAAGGTAAGCAGTATTGTGTGTGTTTTGCCCTTAATTAGATCTACATCATAGAACAATAAGACTTTGTTTCAATATGTTGTTTTATGCTTTATATGTTAAGATAAGATGCATGTATAAAAGGATGTAGAAAATCATGATTCGGTTCCTAATATGATACATTAATGATTTGATGTTATAAATATCACCTAATTGCTAGACATGTTCATACAAAGCATGTTCACGAACATCTCATGCATCATGTTTTATAGAAATTTACGGACTATTTACATGGATGAGATTTCATATAAAAGTGGTTGTTTTGGGTTGAGCTCGAATAAACAAACTAAAGAGAAAGATAAAAGAAAGAATGAAAAATCTACGTAAATGTCATTAGAAAGGGGTTTCAGTTTGTTGTCCCTTTAGGTGGACTCAAGTTTATGATCTCTCAATTCCTAGAATTGAGTTCATTGTCCCCTTAGGTGGACTCAAATTTATTGTCTTTCGTTCTTAGCAAGGAAGTCCCAATGGTGAGGAGGTATAGAAGAATTGTAAATAATGATCAAGAAAAGAGGTTTTCAACTATATATAGGTTGTAAATAGTTTACTACACCTAATTTGTTTTAAGTAAATTTAGATTTCATGATTGCCTCGAACGATTTTATGAGAAAATGTTTTCCGCTGCAAGTAGAAAAAAATGAATTAAAATATTTTGAGTTAGGAAGGCAAATACAAATGGTATCATAGACCAGGTCAAAATTCTTTCTATAGACAACTTGATAGCGCAACTACTACCATGAACAAGCTCCAACATTAGTTAGTTTTCTTATTAGAAGTGAATAAGTATTTGCTTATACATTATTGTATGATGTAGGATAAGTATAAATTGGTAAGAGGAAATCATACAAGAGATGAGGTCGTTAATTGGCTATCAGTTATTGTTGATCACCAATTCTCAAAAAGATTAATTATTCGAGAAGAACAAGTGAATCCCCGTGTCGTTGGGATGAGAGATCTTAGTAGTGAAAGATTTCACCGCCTGCACCCTCGAAGTTTTATGTACAAGAGATGGGTTTGTACACTTGAAGATTTATGTTTGAGTATGCTAAAATTGATGATAGGGCGAAAGTTAGTTGTGCAGCATATGCGTTAGCTAATGATGCATGATATTGCTGGGACACTGTCAAGGCCACCGATAATGTTTGAACTATGACGTGGGAGCAATTCAAAGAAAATTTTTACTAAAAGTATTTTAGTCGCTAAGTTAGAACAAGTAAATTAGTGGAGTTTGTACAACTGTGTCAAACTGGAAGTGTGGCTGAATATAAATGGAAATTTAAGGCCCTAGCTTGTTTTGCTAGCTATTTGGTTAGCAAAAATGATATGCCTCAGGTTTTCCTTCCTCAAGGTGTCATGACCCGAAGCCGAGCAAAAAGATTTCCTAATTTATTTGTTTATTTTGCATGGATCCTATCGAATGGAATATCATTCATGGACCCTTTTTCTAATGATCAAGAGCAGCCAAAACATCTTATTTCAAGGATGGTTCAAGGTGAATAAATGAAATGGATTTGAGAAGATGGTGCACCCGGTTTCCTAACCCGAGAAGATGGTGCACCTGGTTTCTAACAATGCATGGCCCATGCAATAATATTTCATTTACAAACTTTATCTTTAGTATTAGTTCATTTCATGCTTAATTTCGTGCACATGGAGTGGCATGGGTATGACATGGGCTTTATGGGTTTTAAGGGTTTCTTATGGGTTTTATGGGTTTCTACTTTTTGATTAGTAGCCAACTCTCTCCCTTCACATTGAGGGAGTTTATTCTCCCCCATGTGATGTTAGTTAGCTGCTAAAAAATTGCTAGAATTAGTTTTCCTTTTTTTATTTTCAAATTGAATGTACTCACTCATCTTGGGTTGATTCATTCAACCGAATGTGGCTATAATTTCAGCCTACTTAGAGTCTATAAATACCTCACTTGAGGATGGTTGTAATCAACTTTTGGATATTAGAAACTTGAGTTTTCTTGGAATTCCCCTGAATTCTCCCTAGCTCCAACAAAATTCTCCTCCATTCCAGTGAGTCACATCTGGTTTCCGAGAAGATTTATTTTGGTTGTTGTCTTCACTTCTGAGCCAGAGAAACTAGCCTGTGCTGCAACACTCTAGCCACTCTTGTGGACGTTAGGTCAGTTTGCAATCCATTTTGCTCTTCATCCATCTCATTTTCATTTCCCTTTTCTAGCCAACATTCTGGGTATCTTAGCTGGGTAGCTTTTCCGAGCTTCCTTTGTTCCGTTTCACATATTTTCTTCTCTGTGAAGTGTTCTTTTCCAAATTTGCATAGCACCTTCCTATTCCACTAACCCTTCCAAATTAATACCCCTATTTCCATTTCTCAAATCGAAAGCCACCTTCGCAAAATAGCCTCAAACCCTCCTTCTTGATTTCCTTCCTTTCTGCAAACCTTCTTGCTTTCTTCCTTCTTCCTATTTTCCCCTACGTGAAACGTGACATTTGGTATCCGAGCCTTAAATCCCTTCCCACACTTCCACTTTGATTATCTAATTTTCATGCCATTAGAGTGATGAATATTAGAAGTTGAGCTTGACACCACAACAACCGAGAATCGGTGCTCCATATCGTGATCAAGCTGAGTCTAGTGTTCAAGGAAAAATTGATGAGATTAATAAGAAGCTTGAGTTATTGCTGCAAAGGTTGGATGCTAATCCACCTCCTATGAAAGTTCCTCCAACCCCCTTTCCAAAGAGAAAACTCGGAGGTGGCTTATTTGCTTCAAAACGTCCAGGTATCGATGAATCTGAGGGAGACTATGATGTGCATGAACATTTCAACCGAGTAGATTGAAACATTAAGGTATCAATCCCTTCTTTTAATGGTTCTTCCAATGGAGATTCATTTCTTGATTGGGTTGAAAAAGTAGATTGATTGCTATAATTATTCGGAGAAGATAAAATTAAGGTTAGTATCTCTAGAATTAACCTGGTATGCCAGTTAATGGTGGGATAGTATAAAGGCTCAAAGAAGACGCTATGATGATGATGTAATTCTCTCTTGGAGAGCTATGAAGTTATTGATGAAAAAACAGTCTGTTCCAATCCATTATAAACAAGAATTATTTCTTTAACTCCAATCCTTGAAACAAGGCAATCTCTTTGTAGAAGACTATCTAACCGAGTTTGAGACTTATCAGATTCATTGTGATCTTGAAGAACCCGAGGAACAGATTATTGCAAGATTTATACGGGGTTTAAACAAGGAAATTTGTGACATAATAGATTTACAACCGTGGATACTATGGATATGGTTATTCAACTGCCATGAAGGTTGAGAGGCAAGTAAAGAAAGCGGTAAGGAGTATTCAACCGATATCCGACCAAGACCAACACTGTAACACCCCGTAAAACTTTACTAAAAAAAAAATGATCGCGGTAAAAAAAANATTGGATGATGAATGTGTCCCATACCACCTTCATCATCCGTTGGGTGACATTTTAAAAACATGCATGAGAAAACATTTTCGTATCTTTCATAAAACATGATGCATGGACATGATTCATACATATGCATGACATGGTAACATAATTTAAGTGCAAGCAACATATCATATCAAACATCTCCAAAGGCATCCTTAATAAACATTCCTAGTAAACTTGACTTATGATAGATAATACATAAACATCAAACAATGTCAATCAAGCACCAATCAAACCCAAAGCACTTGGGTCAGTGTACGGTGCAATACACCCCAACAGAATATCCTCGATAGCATTATTCTTAAAAACAAGCAACTCTTAAGACATTCTAACTTGATGGATATCTAAGAAATCAAACATATTATCCAAATGCCCTATCCTTTGTGATGTAGTCCTACAAGGGGCCAAACGCATGCAATAATTACTTACCTTAAGTCCTTAGCTTTATTGAAAAACTCGATCAATATGTTGATGCGCTGGAAAACCTAAAATGTAAGTAACATAATCCATTAACTTTAATCAATCATAACTTCTTCGATAATGACCCATTCTTGATAATTAAGGTGTAAAATTGTTCCTTAAGGAGTCTACTATAGCTTCTTAGACGATACCAAATTCAGAAAACGGAAGCATGTTAACCTATGTCGACAAAACATAGGGCTTTCACTGTTTGAACAGTGTTTGGGTCGACATAAACCGTAAAACAGAGACTGTGTGCTCTTATCGGTCGACCCAAACTACAAGGGGTCGACATAACTTAGCATATTGTGTCGACTGCTTTTTCATGCGGTCGACCGATTCACTTACAGAGAGTTACTTTGTGTCGACCGCTCATTCATGCGGTCGACCGAATCATTTACAGAGACTTACTTTGTGTCGACCGCTCATTCATGCGGTCGACCGGTGCTCTCCCAGTTTTTATCCACTAACTTGTAAAATCCTTAACTTTCTCTACACAGCTCCAATTTGAGTAATTCAAACGTATGTGGATTAATCTAAAGGTCTACTATAAGTCTTATGAAGAACATAAACTCATATTCATACTACAATTCGACCGAATCTCAAAGACTCTAAACTTGTTTGTAAATAATTGATTTTCTAACCTCTTACTTGAAATCCTTCATTTTTATCCCCCAACAAAACCAATACCATCATTTTATCTTTATTGAATTTAGAGAAACTTAAGAGGGTATAAAAGATTACCTTTAACTTGAGCCTTCATGAAATAATCAAGCTCTCTACTTCACTTCTATTGAAACCTCTTACTTTCTCACTCAATCATAACCTATCCTCACTCTTTTCTCTCACAGTTCTTCTTTTCTATCTCAAGCTCACTCTCTCTTGATCAAGGCACGAAACTCAGAGAGAAAAATGGAAGAAATCGTGGATGGAAGAAAGAGTGGCAACCCATGCCTCTTTTATGTCGTTTATTAAACAAAAATCAATCTTCCTCCTACATCCACCAATAACACTTTTCTAAGTTTTTGGCTGACCATGCCTTAAACTTTGTAATTAAACCATATCAAGATGCCTCTCACGTCTATTCATTAGAATCCTCCATGTTTCGGCTGACTTTTCAACAGCATGTATGTTTATGTTGACATAAAGTTCAAATCGGTCGACATAATCCATTTTCGAGAGTCATTTTTTGTCAGCCAAAAGTGTTCCCCGAGCAACTTGTGTCGACCACTCTTAAATCATAGGGTTGACCGAAACTACACTTTGTGTCGACCCCTCCAAATTCCTGGGGTCGACATAAACGTGCATTTGTGTCAATTGTGTCGACCCCTCTTAAATCTTGGGGTCGATCGAAACTACATTTTGTGTCGACCCCGCCCAATTCCTGGGGTCGACCGAAACTTATGCTACCTTCATGAAATTGCTCTTAAACATTTATATCTTAAAATCACGAATTCGGGAATAAATAAATAAATAACATGAGGGTTGTTACAAACACTCCTTAGAAGCCCATTAAAAAAGAGGAAGACAAGCTTCAATCTACAAAACCATGGTTACAAAAGAAAGGAGGAGTCATCAAACCAATTGTTGAAGTAAGCCAACCCCAATCAAGAGAAATCAAATGCTCCAAGTGTCTCGATTTAGGACACATTGCTTCCCAATGTCCTAATCGTAGAGTGATGATTCTTAGAGAGGACACAAATGAAGTTGTGAGTGAGGATAAAACGTTGGAAGAAACTGAAGAAGAACATGAAGTTGAAGAAGAGACTTGTTATGCGCAAGAAGGGCCATTATTGATGGTGATTGGTTGGTTGTTGACTACTCAAACCCAAAAGGAAGATGTTTAAAGGGAAAATATCTTCTATAGCCGTTGCCTTATCCAAGGGAAAGTATGTTCCATAGTCGTTGCTTCTTTTGAACTTGTTGATAAATTAGGACTAGAAACTACCTTGTATCTCAATCCTTATAAGCTGAAGTGGTTGAATGACAAACAAGATTTAAAGGTGAAAAAGAAAGTAAACTTGGGATTTTCCATTGGCGGACATAATGACAGGGTGTTATGTGAAGTTCTTCCCATGAGTGCTAGTCATATATTATTGGGAACACCTTGGCAATATGATTGAAGAGTTGTTCATCATTATTCCTTTAAGTTTGGCAAAAAAGGCATCAAATTAGCCCCCCTTGAACCGAAGCAAGTTGCTAAGCATGAGACAGCTAGAAAGGAAGGTATGTCTAAATCCAAAATTCTATTATCTACGAAAGAATTGATAAGGTCAATCTGAGAGGGTGGACCTATTATTTTTTTGATGTTTCGTGAAAGGCTTGAAGAAATATGTGAAATGCCTAAGGAGGTTGTGACCTTGCTTGAAGAATATCAAGATGTATTTCCGGAAGAGTTACCTCAAGGGTTACCTGTAGGATTAAGATTAACCTAAGAGGGTGGAGGTGAGAATTAGATTATTAAAATTTTATGCCGATTAAACTTTAATCAAATTCATGTGTATGATTTAGTCAATCTAAAAACTCTAATGCGGAAAAGATAAATAATCAAGTAGAGTTCAGAGAGAGAGATTGACACCGGATTGTTAATGTGGTTCGGCCAACCTTGCATACGTCTGCGCTCCAAGGTACCTCCTTGAAGATTCTTTCAGCTCAATCCTTTGAACTCACTCCGATTGACTTACGAGTGTCAATCAAACCTTTACAATGACTCTTCTTTAGGAGAGGTGTAACCTCTCATTACAAATTTCACTCACAAAAGATAATATAATGAATACGGTTCTCAACCGACTCTCTCAATTACAAAGTGAGTGTTCAAGAATGAGTACTAAGATTGAGAGAATGAAATAATTCTCTAGAAAATTTGGCTGCACTTCGGCTTTCTTTATGCTCTCTCAAAAATGTATATACCAATCGACATCTCAGCAGGTATTTATAAATTTCCTCTGCCTGAAGATCGGTCGACATAGCTGGTTACCGGTCGACATAAGTTTATCTTTTGCCTGAAGATCGGTCGACATAACTTGTGATCGGTCGACATAACCTGTGAAGGACTTAGCAAATTCTTCAAAACTCGATCGACTCGTAAGACAAAAATTGTACCCTTTGATGAGGGTATTTCACATGAACATTTTAAGTCTAAACATTATAACACAACGTGATTCAATTTAGCTTCTCTCTAATGGTTAATTAATTTTACAAAACATTAATACTTATCATAAAAAACAAATGATTACTTTAAGCACACTTAAAGCTAACAATGTCCCCCTTTTTTATGATGACAAACCATTATTGATTTACTTATCCATTGGAGAGATAAATTGATCAATTTCACACGTTATTTAAATTCTCCCCCATAGTATATGCATGATCCCTCTTACTTATGCAGCCAATCAAATATCATCGCCAAAATGTTCAATCATAAGCAAGTCATGATGTCTTATCATAATCAAGTTAGGATACTTCTCCCCCTTTTTCATTATAAAAAAAACAAAAACATTCATAAGAAAAACAACCAAACAAACTAATGTCATAAGGACAATTGTTGTTCCATAAGATCCAACTAGACAACAAGAAAGACTTCTAGTAAAAAAGTCGAAAAGACTAAGTGACTACTCCTAAGGAGAGCCTACTAGAGGAGATCCCGATGCGTCTAGTATTGGAGTGGCAACAAGCTCAGTTTGCATTGTGGAAGGAGAGGCAAGAACTTCAGTGCCTGCAGTAGATGGAATTAACACGGTATCGGGAGTGGTTATACGCTGAGGAGCTGGAGATGTGTGGATGGTAACTCTAGGGGTGGCTGCAGCTGGTTCTTCATAGTCCTCTTCTTCTTCCTCCTCAAAGTATGCATCCCATGCATTAATCTGGCTCTTAAGGCCATCAACTTTTTTATGAAGAGCATCGACTAATGATGTGAGGGTTGAGATGAGGCCGGTAAGCATATCTAAGTGCTCCTCAATCGAGGAAGAGGAACGATGCTGTCTATGAGGTCGCCTATCCTCGGGAGGAATGTGAGCTTCATCAACAGTTAGGGGTGGGGAGCTTGGAGGGGTTGGAGGTCGTCGAGGCAGATTTCTCTTATATTGCCATTCACCTTCTTCATTTTTGGTTAACCTCATCTGTGCGAGGATGGAGTCAGAATAGATGCCATGATTCCTGACCTCGATGAGAGAAGTGGGAGAGGGATATATTACTCCTTGTTGAGCAAAAATCTCCATGAGTAAGATGTTGAATGGTAAAGATTTGGATGCCACATCTAACACTTCCATCATACGTCGCATAATGATAAATCCTACATTAAAGCAATGTCGGGTAAAGAACATATACAGGACATATAGTTTCATATGGCTAATGTGATCTCTATGCCCATCCTTAGGCAAAAGATTGTAGGTTGTGATGTGATGAACCAATCGTGCCGTTACGTTAATGTCACTTTGTAACAACCCTCGTTATTATTTTAAGACATTATGATTTTAAATGAAAGTGTTTCGAAATTTGTTATTTACGTATAGGCTTAGAGTTTTGGAGATTAGGTCAAATTGTATCACGAATTAGAGTTTATGACCTTCATAAGAGTTAACGTAGGCTCTTAGAGTGATTTGTAGCCGTTAGAATCACTCGATTCGGAGTTATGTAGAAAAAGTTATGGGCATCGTAAGTTAATGTACGGAAACTGTGTTGGATTATGTCGACCCCTCCTCGGGTCGACACAATGTATATTTCGGTCAACCCCAAGATCGAAGAGGGGTCGACACAAATTCGGTCGACACAATGTATATTTTGGTTGACCCCAAGATCGAAGAGGGGTCGACACAAATTCGGTCGACACAACGTATATTTCGGTCGACCCCAAGATCGAAGAGGGGTCGACACAAATGACCCTCGGGAATACTTTCGGTTGACCCCAAGATCGAAGAGGGGTCGACACAAATGACCCTCGGGAATACTTTCGGTCAACACAATAGATGAGCAGTCGACACAAATGACCCTCGGGAATACTTTCGGTCGACACAATAGACGAGCGGTCGACACAAATGACCCTCGGGAATATTCACGTTGAAAAGTCAGCCGAAATGTGGAGAACTCTGATAGATGGACGTGTGAGAGACCTTAATGTTATTTAATTGAGAAAGAATAAGATATGGTTAGCCAAAACGTGCAGAGTTCTCATTAGTGGACTTGAAGGAAATATGGTTTATGGTTAATAGATGACATAAAAGACATGGCTGCCATATCTTTCTCCCAGACACAAACCTTCCTCCATTTTCTTTCGTTTGGATTCCCTAAGTTTGAAGGAAAGTGAGATTTGTCAAAGAAGAAAGGTGTTGAGAAAGAAAAAGAGTGAGTTTAGGTGTCCTTGAGTGAGTTAGTGACTTCAAGCAAAGTGAAGTGGAGAGCTTTAATATTTTGTGGAACTGAAGTTAAAGGTATTTTCTATCCTTTAAAGTTCTTGTAGATTCAATAATGATAAAGAGGATGATATTTGTTGAATTAGGGGATAAAAATGGAGTTCATGTTAATTGTTTTCAAATTAGTGAATTACGTACAAGGTTATGGTTTTGGAGATTCGGTCGAATTGTAATATGAATATGAGTTTCTGTTCTTCATAAGACTTATAGTAGACCTTTATATTAATCCACAGCCGTTTGAATTACTAGAATTGGAGCTGTGTAGAGAAAGTTAAGGATTTTACAAGTTAGTGGATGGAAACTGGGAGAGCACCGATCGACCGCATGAATGAGCGGTCGACACAAAGTAAGTCTCTGTAAATGATTCGGTCGACCGCATGAATGAGCGGTCGACACAAAGTAACTCTCTGTAAGTGAATCGTTCGACCGCACGAATAAGCGGTCGACACAATATGCTAAGTTATGTCGACCCCTTGTAGTTTGGGTCGACCGATAAGAGCACACCGTCTCTGTTTTATGGTTTATGTCGACCCAAACACTGTTCAAACAGTGAAGGCCCTCTGTTTTGTCGACATAGGTTAACATGCTTCCGTTTTCTGAATTTGGTGTCTTCTAAGAAGTTATAGTAGACTCCTTAAGGAACAATTTGACACCTTAAGTATTAGGAATGGATTATTATAGAGGAAGTTATAGTTTTTCGAAGATAGAACAGAAAGTTAAGACTTTATACACTTTCTGATTCTTATATGATTTATATGTTTAGGTCATCAATTGGATTAAGAAGGAATCCAAGTGGATTATTACAAGCTAGCTGCTCACGTAAAGTAAATGAAATGAGGTGGAACCACGAGGTGGAGAGCTCGGTCAAGGACTGGGTGGAACCACGAGGTGCGGAGCCGAACAAGTAAATGAATGAGGTGGAACCACGAGGTGGAGAGCTCGGTCAAGGACTGGGTGGAACCACGATGTGGGGAGCCAAACATGTAAATGAAAGAATAACGCAATAAAGAACAAAATGAAATTATGCATCGTTTTAACGACATAGCATTCTCATGCATTGCATTTTATAGTTATGTTTCTTGCTGAGCTTTAGGATCATAGTTTAGGCTTTGCAATGTAGGGAATATAATGGAGGAAAGTGTGCTAATGACTGATCAAGAAGTTAGAGCAAAGGGGTGTTCAAATGATACCGTTTATTGAGCGATAACCGATGGGGAGTGATGTATGATGCACACAAGTTACTTTATAAGTAAAAGATGTTTTGAATGTTTTGAAGGTGTAATTAAAATGTATTCCCTTATTTTCGTGTGATGGATTTCAAAGCTTTTGAAATGAATGTATTTAAGTTTGAACTATAGTCTTCTGCTGAAAGTTTGCGTTATTGAATGTTTATGTATATCCGATAAAAGGTGGAATTCAAATGTTTGTTTACAAAGAGAGTATGTATGTTTTAATTCAACGTTTTTCCTTGTAAACTATTTTATAAGCTAAAGATAGTTTCATAAATTTAAAGTAACGAGTTTTCCACCAAAGTAATGTAAGTAAGAAACAGTAGCGGACCGGTTCTCGGGTCGTCGAATAAGTAAAGTAAAGTCAAGTAAGAACAGCAAGTAAGCGGCGTCCTGGGAATTGGGTCGTTACAATTATGGTATCAGAGCAAAACACACACGAGTGAATAAGGGAACGAAAGGGTTAGTGTACCGGGTTAAGTCGGTTTTGTAGACAGCTCAATAACCGTTATCATTTGCATACTTTAATGTTATATAAGGATTTAAGTCTGGAGGTACTTATTTTAGCATACTAATGATATGATTGGTAATTGAAGGACTATGGGGGGAGGAAGAAGGAATAATCCAGAGGAGAGAACAAATGAAGCTGCTATTAACCAACTGTTAGAGTTGGTTAATCGACAGTTTCAACAATTAGAGCGAATGATAAATCGAGAAGAGCAAGGAGGAAATGGACGAAATCATAATGCTGGAGAACTGAGCTGTGAGAGATTCAGGAAGATGAATCCTCCATCATTTAATGGACAGGCCACAGATCCTGTGTTGGCTGAAGAGTGGATTCGTTCTCTGGAGAAGATATTTCAATATCCTAAGATCGAGGAAGGAGAAAAAATTAATTGTGCAACCTTCTTGCTAACTATGGATGCAAGGAATTGGTGGGATACTATTGAGGTAACTACCAATGTGCAAGAACTATCATGGGCTCAATTCAAGAAAATTTTCTATGACAAATATTTTAGTAGAGCCGATCAGAATAAAAAGAAAATGGAGTTTATGCAACTGAAACAATGGGGATCAGTAGCTGAATACGTGCGAAAATTTGAAGGCCTATCAAGGTTTGCTCCACAGCTGGTGGCAACCAATGAAGATAAAATTGAGCAGTTTGTGCAAGGATTGAAACCAGAAATTTATAAGGGAATAAAGACTTGGGGATCAGAGGATGCTCAATATTCGAAGGTTGTTTCCAAGGCTCTAGACCTCGAGGAAGCAGAATCAAAATTGGCGAAGCAACAACTGGGAACATCCCAAAGACGATTCTTTCGAGAAGTCCAACCGCAGCCGAGTAAACAGTGGCAACCAGCGCGTGGGATGAAAAGGCCAAGTGAAGGTTCAAACGAGCAAGGGAAAGGAAAGCAAGTAAAAAGTTTGGGGCCGATATTGGAATGTCCTAAGTGCAATCGGAAGCATGCGGGAGAGTGTATGGCAGGATCTGGACGCTGTTTCGGATGTAAGGAGATAGGACACATGATACGAGATTGTCCGAAGGCACCCCTATTCAAACCAGAACAGAAAAGGATAGCCGGTCGCGTCTTTGCAATGATTGATGCCGAAGAGGCGGACCATCCAGCCGTAGTGGCAGGTACTTTATTAATTGATGGAATTAGTGCATTTTCATTGATAGATTCAGGAGCTACGCATTCATTTATGTCTGAAGAGTTGATGTGCCACGGATTAGCACATCTAGAAGCGAAAGGCTTTATCACCATGGACTTGGTCTCGGGTTTCTAAGCCAAGGCCGAGTCAATATTTTGTCTAACAAATGTGCTAATTTTGTAGGTGCCAACATGAAAAGGATGATCCAACCATCCTTGGTGATAATAGGACCACTTTTGGTTTCGGCCCAGGATGACCTCCGGGGGTTGTGCGGCTGTTTCGAACACCTTCGAGACCTGATTTGGCCAAGAATGCTTCTACAAAAATGTGGCCAACGTAATAAGCTTTTCATCATGGGGAAGATCATCAATTTTGGACAAAGATTACCC
>QAOC01047346.1:0-27383 GCA_003255005.1 Begonia fuchsioides
GTCATAGATAAGCAATAGCACAAAACATTCAAGCATTGCCCATCGTATTACTTAACATAAGTTCTTAACATGTTAATTCAAAACACGACAATTCATTCAAACAAGTTTGTATAACACTTAATAAAATATTTAAAACTTTTTTCTTCCTTCACCCACTGGTCGTCACTTGGTTTCGTAAACATCCCGCTCCAAAGTAGCTTCATCAATGTATCATGGCACGTGATGAGGACTATATTCCTCACCTCGAGCTTCATCACCTACATCACAAAGCTTAACTAATGAGCCTAAAGCTCAATAAGAAATCATATCACCTACATGCTTAAAATGCTCATGTCATGCTTAAAACCATGTTTCATTTTGTTCTTTATCTTGATTCTTAACTTGATACTTGATCTTGACATAAAGACGGGTACACGTAAGGGAGAGAATGGCACCATCTGGCCTTTCTCATGGGCAGCTCACAAAGCACCATCTGGCCCGCTCGGAAAGGCAGCCAATTCAACTCCACCCCCGAGTTTTCTTAATCTTGATATTTACTTGCTTGACATTTTTCATGCATCGTATGAGAGAATTCTCGGAATAGGGTATTAGCACCATCTGGCCTCCCTCGAGACAGCTCTCCCCATATCTCATTCTCAACATACGGTTGAGCGACGTTTTGAAATCATGCATGATAAAATACTTTCGTAATTTTTCTTAAAACATGATGCATGAATATGAATGCATGCTTAACTTCATAATTTATCATAAAAGTACATACTTGTGGGCATAATATCATTCAAGCATTCAATGCACAAACATCTCCAAGATAATCATAAGTTTACTTTTATCGTTCATTTCGTGTTTTATGTACTTAGGCGTTACTTATAAGATACAAACGAAATTCAATGTCACACAACACCAATCAATCACATATTATTGGGTCGGTGCACGGTGTGATGCAGCCCAATTAGGTTTACACCAATCAAACCCTCAACATAGGGCCGGGGCACGGTGTGATGCACCCCCAAATACAATAATTATATGTATACATTCACATTATCTTATTAATCATACTTATTATGATTAAACGAGGCATACAATTCCTAACACACCCTTTGTGATGCAGGCCCTGAAGGGAAAAATGCAAGTAATGAGTTTTTACCTCATTTCCAAGCTGAATTCCTACTCACTTTCTTTTAATTTCCTTGACTTTTCTTCAAGAACACCTTAAAAATCACAATTAACTAAAATAAGTACCCAATATTTTATTTCTGTTTTTCACCTAACTTTCGGGGCTCATAACTCTTTCTATACTCATCCAAATTCCATGTAATTGGCATCAATATCTTTCTTATTCTGTCTACTACATGTCATATGAAGAAGTTGTGGCAAATTCATAGCCGACAGCCCACTAAAACATATGTTTTCCAAAATCAGTCAGTTTCGTCTTACATTTTTGAAATCTTAAGTTTTCACTTAAAATCTCTTGCATGCACGTCTATTTAACAATAATCCTATCATCTTGCTCTCCAATTTCATAAATTGAGCATAATAGTAGTAGAAATATGTACGTAGGCTTCAACTTTCAAAGCTCAAACTTCCAAGGCACATCTCAAGCATCCGAGACACGCATTTGCACCAATTTGAGTACCCAACTCAAAAACTCACTCTCAAACACTCATAAAACTCACAAAATCTCACTTGGAGGTTGAGAGAACTCAGGAGAGGGAAGAGGGAGGTCGGAAAAATGGGTTAGCAGCTGGGAGAAATGAGTTTTTGAATAATTTCAAGCGTGGAAGACGAAGAGTTTTTGGATATCATCAAGGAGCGGTCGACACTTTATACAAGGTGTCGACCGGTTCTACAAAAGGTGTCAACCTACGATTGTTCATAGGTCGACCTCTATAGCTTGAAAATTCAAGGTGTCGACCGCTTATGTCAAAGTGTCGACCGATTTTCAAACCCGAGAGTTTTAAGGTGTCGACCGGCAATCAGGGTGTCGACCGCCAGTTAAAACTTTCATAACTTTTGTTCTACAACTTATATTTCTATGATTCAAACGCCGTTATTTTTTTTTAACATTGTGTCAAGGTGGTTCACCTTGCAAGGGTCGACCGATTTCTAACATAGGTCGACCGGACCAAGTTCCTCACGACCAAGGTGTCGACCAATACTATTCATAGGTCGACCGGTCCTTCATTTACAACCTTCCATTTTCCATTTTCTCAAACTTCTATTTAACACTTAAACCTATTTAGTCCAACTTTCGCATTGACCTTACTTTATCAACTACCAATTCTAACAATTGAATTCCAGCAAGTTAATCGTCATTTCATACCCTTAATCATAATTGAAATATAAGATGATATACTTATAAGACATTGAATTATGTTGAAAGGGTCGGGTGTTACCACACGGTTGAAACTCTGGCATTTTCTTTTGTTTTCATCCACTTTCCACCTCCAACACTTAACAACTTTTATTCTAACATCCAACTTTGTTTCCAAATCATCTAAATTACTATTTCAAAAGTGTAACACCACCTCAACATTTATCATCCCTTAACACATATTGTACCATTGCCATAACGTGCTATATTCATACAGGCTTAGGTTACCTAGAAAAGTGGGGTGTTACAATACTTCTACTGGCGTTCATTCCTCTTAAGATCTTTCATAACACATAAAGATAAATTATCAATTAATGAACTGCTAACCATGTGTATACAAGAGAAAGAACTATTGGTAATGAAAATAAATAATAATACATTTATGACAACTCCGGGAAGAAGAAAATTCAAGCCAAAAACAAAATTAACGAAAGGTAAAGTACCTATCCAAGATCATAAAATTAAAAAGAACACTTACTGTTACTTTTGCAACAAGAAAAAAATCAATTAAAGAAAGATTGCACCAAAATAAAGTTGTGGCTTGAAAGAAAAAAGTATATTATTATAAATATAATATAGTTGATGTTATTTATAACACGTGGAATATTGATTGTGGTTCTACAATCCACATTTCAAAAACTTTACATAGTAACAAAAAAACTATTAAAACAGTAAGAAGTTCACAATACATATATTCGAGAAGTAATATGTGCTTACATGTGGAACCAGTTGGGATGTGCAGTTTAGTACTGAGCAATTGTTTCATTTTGGTCGGAAAATAATTTTTAGGTTCTTAATTTTAAAGGAACTTAATTTCAATTTCTAGACTTGTACCCTATGTTTATTTCTTTAAATTTTCAGATACAAACTTCAGTTTGTATCATAAATCTGATCTTATTGGAAACAGTACAATGTCTAATAGTCGTTTCACTGTTGATTTACAAAATGATACCAATCATAATGCTATGTTGGTTCAAAATGAAAATTCCACTATGTTGTGATACTTGAGATTGAGACATATCTCCAATCAGAAAATTAATCAATTAGTAATTGATAAAGTAATAAGTACTTTAGATTTTACTGATTTTGATATTTGCTTAGCGTCACACCCTGTAAAACTTCACTTAAAAATGATCGCGTAAAATTTTTCTTTCTTTAAATACGTTCCTCTTGAATTATTTTCGGTGAAAACACACCAGAAGCTTTAATTATAAATCATAGTAAACCCGACATTTACTTGAAATAAGGAATTGTTAATAAAAATATTCATCAAATAAAATACCGCAAATCTCATATATTACATAGTTTAATCAAAACGTGTAATATACATAATAAACATCTTTACACATCATCATTTAACAAAACTAAACTTTTAAAACACATCATTGTTCAAAGATAAACACTCCAAAATACTTTAAATGTATATCTTGACATTCTCACCATTCAGCACTTAACGATTCAAGCTTCCCGCACCGGATCCACCTCCTCCACGACATGATCGTTACATCAAACAGGGAGGGCTAAGTCCCTCACCTTCATCTTCATCACTTACATTACAAAGCATAACGTATGAGCCTAAAGCTCAGTAAGTAATCGAATGAGCCTATATGCCTAACATGAGCATGACGTTTCTTGAAAAACATGCACATTCATTTCGTTCTTTATTGTTGTCTTGACTTAACTTGACATGTGTGGACATCACATCGTATGAAGGTGAATAGGCACCATATGGCCTCCATGAGGCAGCCAATTCCACCTTGTCCCATAACTTGATCTTGACTTTACATATATTTATGCATTAGATGATGAATGTGTCTCATACCACCTTCATCATTCCTGGGTGAGATTTTAAAAACATGCATGAGAAAACATTTTTGTATCTTTCATAAAAAATGATGCATGGACATGATTCATACATATGCATGACATGGTAACATAATTTAAGTACACACAACATATATTATATCAAACATCTCCCAAGTTAACCGTGATAAACATTCCTAGTAAACTTGACTTGACTTAACTCTTTACTTACATAAACATCAAACAATGTCAATCAAGCATCAATCAAACCCAAAGCACTAGGGTTGGTGTATGGTGCGATACACCAAAACAGAATATCATCAATAACATTATCATAAAAACAAACAACTCATAAGACATTCTTACTTAATGGATATCTAAGTAATCAAACACATCATCATTATGTTCTATCCGTTGTGATGTAGTCCCACAAGGGGCCAAACACATGCAAGGATTACTTACTTGAATTCCTTAGCTTTTGCTTGGTATTCTGAATCCTTAATGATCGAATGAGCTTGCTTATATACCTTAACATCATAAAATAAAACAATATAAGCCGAACTCGGAATACCTTGTTTCACCTAAAACTTGTGGCATCCATAACTTTATTGACACCACTCTGGTCAAAACACATAAGGTACCAATTTATACCTTAAAGTGTTGGCTATACTTCATTAGAAGACATCATGACCAATTTCTAACTCAAAGATTTTGTAAACCCATAAACTATCTTTATAATTCCATGCATTTTTAACCATATAACGCCATTTCCATTACTTATAATCTAACCTAGAACAAAAGTAGGTGCTACTGAATAACAAACTCTGTACCTCAAGATTAAGTTCGTGGTCTTCCTTCCTCCTTGCACTTCTAACCCTTAAATACCAAAATTCTTGTAATAAATACTAAAATCTCATACTTTGATTTCAAACCCTAATTTTTCTCACACGAATTTGGAGAGGATTTTAGAGAGGAGAGAGAGCTGTGAGAGAGAGCTGAGGGTCGTGATGGCTAATAGCTGAAGACTCTAACAAATTTTATTTCTTTTGAAGGTGAAGAGTCATGTCAAACAAGCATGAGGTGTGACCATCCAAGCTCACCACATCTTCATGCATGAGGTGTCACCATCCTTTTCACGTGGCACTTACCTATTGGTCCATCCTTAACTAATCATGGATTGAATTTCCTAAAATTTCATTGAAAAGTTAATATTTCAGCAATAAGATGTCGACCTCTCATTCAAGGTGTCGCCCTTAATAAAACTCGAGAGTTCAAGGGGTGACCCCTTTTAAAATTTACATAACTTTTGTTCCACAACTCATATTTCAATAATTCAAAAACGCATTTTTTCCTTATTAAGACTCGTGTAACTTTTTAGAAGACTTAAACTTCAAATTATGAGTTTAACATAATCAAATATACAAAATACCAAACACCACTCAAATCTATAATTGTACAGTCCGATTTTCCTTCACCAACTTCAAATAAACATAACTTCCTCTCCAGATGTCCAATAGAATTGATCTACCTATCAATCTTTGTATCTTAAGTCTACTACAACTTTGTAGAAGAACACTTTGCCAGTTAGGCTCTTCTAAGGCATGATATGATTGTAACATAGAAACTGCTCTGTTACAAAATTACAACCCAGTAGTTGTTCCAACCTTTGAGGTCTAAGATTCATAACTTTCTCTATACGTTTTTAAATCAAGAAATTCTTGTTGCTGTAGTTTCATCTACTAATCTATTAAATTCAATTAGAAGAAATCAACTCATGTTAAGACCCTAAAACCTCGGAATTAGGTAAATACCAATATTGTTCTGATTCGTCAATTCATTACTTCTAAGGTGTAATTTCGTCTCCATATTCATCTTTTCTTAGCTTATTTCATTCTTTAACCATAAAACATTATATTCACATAATGTCATTGTATATCAAAAAGTTGGGTGTGACAGTCTAGCTCCCAAAAAATGCAAGCTTTTGTCGAAATGTAGGTGTGACATTTCCCCATCCCTTTGTTTTATTGCCTTGCAGTCATTTACTTGCAAAATTGTTCCATTTTCAAGTCAAAACGGGAGGATTTATCGAGAAGTCAAAAATTTGATGTGCAGAAGTGGACACTCCCACCAACCTTCAATGTTATTTTTCCCATTTGAAATCAGGCTAGAGCACAATGTGTACAATGTGTCCCTGCTAAGAGAATTCTTTGACAATAAAAACTTTTTCTTTTAAAACATAAATTTGTAACTTGCAACAAAAGTCTTACTTTTCATAAAACAAAATCTTTTAATAAAACATACTTAAAATCATCACTTTTCGCACATCGATTTCAATTCTTCATATGGATCATGCTCCATTATTTCTTTATTTCTCCATTGATCATAGCTGCATCATAAAGTTCATATATAAGCATAACGCTCAGTAAGCAACATAAATATAAAATCAAACACACATGACATGTCATGCTTTTTGTGAAATATTTTTTTTTTAGGGTTTTCTTAATCATATGTTTTTCATATCTTTTACTTTTTAGGTTTGAGATCCTTAGGAAGTCAAAAGGGCCTTTCTAGCTATACTCACCTTTGGGAGAGCGTATATCTCCTGGAACGACTCGTTTGAAATCCAGACTTGCACACCTTTACCTTATATTTGAGAGAACCTAAGGAAATCAAAAGGCTTGTCTAGCTACTCGCATCTTTGGGAGAGCTTTGAGATACTCTACACCTTCGGAGAGGGTCGCACCTTCGGGAACAACCCATTCGATAACTCGACTCGCAACTCCTTCATTCTTTATTTCTTTCATAAATTCTTTCATTTTTCATTTCTTTTCATCTTTCTTAATTTATTTACATTGAACCCCTAGGGCCCCCTAGTTGTTGGGGCACCACAGGAGGGAAAAGAGCACCATAGGTCACGTTGGGACAACCCATTTCGATCTCCGCCCACAATAACTCATTTTTTCTTCAGCTTCATGAAAACATATGCATGAAAAATATTTTTGTTCGTTTCTTTGAAAACATGAATGCATGAACATGCATACGCTCAATCATTGAACGTTAACATCATCAAAATCAGCATGACAATACTATACTTCACATACTATCCTAATAATGACATATTAAAAACAAACAATCCATATCATAGCATATAATTCATCAAACAATTTGTATAGACTCGATTCAAACAATTCTACCATAGATTCACCAATCAATTAATTATCGTACCATTGAACATATCATAAATATAAAAAAATTTACCATATTATGTTTTATGCCAATGAAGATACAAAATGTATGCAACGTCTCTTATCATAACAATTCATCAATCATGCTACAAAACAATTCAACCCTGGTAATTATGATGCATGCCTCCAAAAAGACAAAATGCATCCATAGTTACTTACCTCTCATCCTTAACTTAAATTAAAGTAGTAGGATGATTATTTCAGTCGATTGATAAACATATATCATAAATCAATTACATTAAAATTATTCTTAAAATCTTATTTTAGAACAAATTTGAGATATAATAATTTTTGCTAGAAATATCTGATTATTATGATTCTAGTATTTATTTGTTTGTTTAGAAGTCTACTTTAACTTTCAAGAAGGACAAAATACAAATATAATCGCTAATTATCGTATTTTTAACGATTTCTGAAAACCGACTAAAATCACGCCATTTTTTCAAAATCCCAATTTGATTGATATTCAAAATAGTCATAACTTTTTCATCTGATGTCAGATTCATGCGATTCATATGTCAAATTAATTTTCTTTGTGTCTAATAAAAC
This sequence comes from Begonia fuchsioides, assembly GCA_003255005.1. Lineage (NCBI taxonomy): Eukaryota > Viridiplantae > Streptophyta > Magnoliopsida > Cucurbitales > Begoniaceae > Begonia > Begonia fuchsioides. The sequence goes on from QAOC01047346.1 coordinate 7,969, forward strand.
TTTGTAGAAGGATAAAAGTTCATCAAAAGTCAGAAAGATACTTAATGTAATTATTTATAAAACTATCCAATTTCTATTATTTTTCGTAAATTCTAAAAATGTACAAATTTCAAAACGACATAACATTCTCTACATAGGTCCAAACGATAAGATTCTAGAACCTACTTCTTTAGTTTTCTGCTAACTACAGTTTTATAGGAGTTCTTAAGTATAGAAAACGAACTTAAATATATGTTTATTAACATTTTCTAAAACTCGTAATCTCCCAAAATTATAATATTAATAGGAATTAAATGGAAAAGAAGAACGTATTTACCTTAAATCTCTATCAATTTTCGTTCGGTGAGATCTAGAATCAAAACCACAATAGTTTTTCTTCAATCTTATTGAGAGAATTCTCTAAAAACTATAGAGACTGACTAGAATTAGGTTTACCTAAGATATAACCTTAATGGGCTAAATGAGCTTACAGTTTATATTCATGAATAAAAAAATATTAAATTGTGTTCATATTATTATCTCAATCCAATACAAAAATAAACCAATACCCGAAAGTTTTAGATATCACACACCCTTTACCGAAAAAATTCCTTTTGGCTTGTTCTTTATTGAGCTTTGTAATTGAGTTCTCAAATGGTCACAACAATGGATCCTAGCTCAGACAGACGCTGGGACAGGCAAGGACATGCCCTGATACACTCTTCAAAAATTAGAGTACTATGGCAATGTATTAGGTTTCGGATGAAGCCTAAGACCTGTTTAAATTTCTTTTGACGCCAAGATGACCATTAGTTCTTTCTTCAATACACTCTCTGCTGCCATAACTGATCTAAAAATAGGAGGAGTCTTGGGATGAAATGAGAAGCAGCTAACCAACTTGTAGTAGAGCAATAATTAAACGTGTCCATTTCAGCAGTGCAGATGGAGTTATATGATTGTAATCCTGATGACTCCATTCTTGTGACATATCAAGCTTGCTTCTGTAAATTTATCAATGAAGTACACGAGGAGTGTATCTGCAGAGCTTGAAAGGGGCAAGGGTGGAAGCATAGAAGAACAACTCGTAATTGGAGGAGTCCTATTCCCATTTCGAGAACACCATGTGAAGCCTAGTCTCTTTATTTATGTGCTTCTTGCTTTTGAAAATTGATTGTTTAATTGCAGTTTGCTGGTGGGTTTTGACAAAAGTGATTGGATTGAATGGTATGTCCCCAATTACAAAGTAAATATCTACACAAATGGAAATTAATAAAAGAGAATATTAACTACCTAACTATATATGGAATACAATATTTACAATTCTGATTACAATTTCTATAATTGCCTAGAGTTTCTATAATTACCAAGAGTTTCTATAATTACCATCCCTCAAATTAATGTTGATTACCAAACAAATATTATTTGTATACTAAAAATTGGTGCAGCTTTCCACCCAATCGCCTTCAAGTAAGGAACAAGATGGATTGGAGACCCTAGCAGATAAAACAAACCACGAATCGAAGTGGCATGATTATAACAAATAATACGTCAAACCTAGATGAAGATTTCTAGGAGTTTTCAGGAATTCACTCACTTGTTGAACATCCGAGGAAATATCAAGTCAAGTAATAGTCAGGTAGTTCAAGTTCCCAACTAACTGTCGATAATGTGTTGAACAGAACGAACATCACCCTCATTGCCATGATCTTTGTATTGACTTTTAATGGAGTATTAGAATCTTGAATACGAGCCAACATAATAAAATCTTGTGCATACTTATGTCAGTTTAAAAATATTCCAGATGAAGTACTATGAACCTCCAAACCCAAAAAATAAGTAAGGCGACCAAGATCTTTCATATGGAAACATGTTTGAAGATATTGCTTTAATTGAGCGATTAATTAAGAATCTGTCCAAGTTATGATGATATTATCAACATAGATACGAAGAACAAACACCCCTCTAGGTGTTCAAAAATTCATGAACTAAGCTCGAGGAGCTTGTTTCAATCCATATAGAGATTTCTTCAGTTTCATAGCTCACGAGATGACGTTGAAGATAGTCCCGACAGTATCTTCATACAAATATCTTCTTTGAGTTCTCGAAGAAGAAATTAATTTTTGATATTCTTCTGATAAAGAGGTCAACCTTGTGATGTAGGAATGGAATTAGTAGTTTGTACAGTAATCATTTTAGCAAAGAGAGCAAAAGTTTCTTCATAGTTGATTCCATATTCTTGTTTGTTACCAAGAAAAACTAACCGTGCTTTAAAATGATCAAAAGTACCATCATATTGGAATTTGATAGAGTAAATCAATTTGCAACTAAGTGGCCTGATATGAGGTGGACAGGAACAAGATCCCATGTCTGATTGTCTTTAAGAGCTTGAGTTCTTCATCCAGTGCATTTTGCCAACATTCATGAGTCACAAGTTCAAAATAACAAGTTGGAACATGTATCAAAGATACATTAGTATGAAGAGAAGTATGAGGAAAACCATACCAATCGAGAATCTTATGAGTTCTCGATGATCGTGGAGGAACTATTTCTCTAGTCGAAAGAGGTATGTCCAGCATGAGTCCAACAAGATCAGATGCCAAATAAGTCTTGATAGGTGACAAAATTGGATGTTGTCTCTCATACACAATGCCAGGTTTAAATAAGGGGAAGTGTTGCTCGCATCATCAAATTTGGGAAGAAGGTTTAGCTAGTGTAATGGGTTAGTATAACTTGAGACGAAATATTGATTTTCAAAGAGAATAATATGTCGAGAGATACAAAATTTATTAGAGGATGGATCATAGAAAATGTATTTTACGTTGTAATACCATTATACACATTAAGCATTTTAAGCTGTTAAATGGTTTAATTAGAAATTATTTGAAGTGACACATGTTGAATTAATATTATGATAGAAAGGCAAATTAGAATATGACACGGCCCTATAGAATCAGTGCCTAATCATGATTAAGGCATAATTAGTGTTATGGGTATTTGAGGTTTACTAATCATGATTAATTAATTTATCTTAAGGATTAACTTAGTACTAATGTGAATTATTAGTTAAGCTAAATATGATTAAAATAATAATCATGATTGTATTTTAGCAATTAAATGAGCTTGTAATGATAAAATGGTAAAACTAAATGGATAAGTTTGACCAAAAGATATTTTCACTCCATGAACCATCTAAAAATATTTGTGAAAGGCTGATCATAAGCCAATTTTGTGCATTAGAGAGAGAGAGACAAAGTTGGTAAGAAGGAGAGAGAAATTAAGAGAAAATTATTTTAGAGAGATAAAATGGAGATGGAGGGATAATGAGTTTAAATTAGCTTTCAATTCTTTAAAGGAAAAAATGTTTCTCTCTACAAGATCAATCTATTCAGCTAAGAAACAAGAGATATGACTTTATATTACGTGATTTAAACTGATTATAGTTATTTACATTATTAGATAAGGATAATTGAGAACTACATAGTTATCAATAGTTTTGTAAGTGGTACACCAAAATTCGAAATTTTTTTCAATGATTTTGTTTATTGGTTAACTAATCATGTTAAAATATCATTTGGAGAGGTTGTGCATATTTCACCAAAGTTGACGCAAAATTGTCCATTTTGTGTACGAAACCAAGGCTAGACTAATCTATTATCCTAGCTCTTTTAGCACGTCAAATTAAAGACCTTTACTTACATATGAACTTTAAAATCATAGCATTCATATGTGTAAAATAAGTTATGATATTTTGAAGCTACCCTAAAACATGACATTAATTCTAAAAATTATGAATCATCTTAGATAACTAAAGTGAAGTTGATATACCATTTTACCTATTGCTAAAAAGACTTACTAAGCATAATCAATGTAAGTAGTGTTTTGTGTGGTTTGGCCTTAATTTTGTTTACATCATAGAATAGTAGCAATTGATTTTAATATGTTGTTTTATACTTTATATGTCAAGATCACAGATGAAATGATGTAGAAAATTATGATTTAGCTTATGACATGATGAATTATTGTATTAATGTTATGGACATTATTAATTGTGAGATACATTCATACCAAGCATTTTCATGAACATCTCATGCTCCATGTTTTTCTAGAAAGCTACGAACAATTTATATGCATGATATTTTATATGAAACAGAATATGAAAACGGTTATTTCAGGTTGAGCTCGAACAACCAACAAAAGAAAAGAGTAAATGAAAGAAAGACAAAATTACGTAAATGTCATTTAGAAGGGGTTTGTGTTGGTTGTCCTGCTAAGTAGACTTAAGTTTGTGGTCTCTCAACCCTTGGAATCAAGTTGGTTATCTCCTTAGGTGGACTCAAATTTGTGGTCTTTCGTTCCTTGCCAGGAAGCCCCAATGATTAAAAATTATTAAAATTAAAGGAAAGAAAGATCCAGATTAAAAAAAAAGTTTTACTGGTGCATATCTTGTACATGTTCATGCATATCATATACTACTTACTAAGGCTTATGCTCATAGATGAGTTTTATGATGGATTGCTTTGTTCATGGGGGTGGTTGGTGCTGTGTGAGCAGATTTTGACCCATGGGCAAAGATTTTGAAGAATTATAAATAATGGTAAAAAAGATTTTTCAACTTTGTACATATAACTTATCAATAGTTTACTGGATCTAACATGTTGTAAATGTGTTTTTAAGTAAACTTTTCATGTTTGCACTAAACGATTTTTTTGAGAAAATATTTTCCGCTGCAAGTAAAAAAATATTTTTAGCCGAGAAAGACGTTACAAACTTATGGTATTAGAGCCTATTCCAAAATCTCTCATGTAGATAGTTTGACAGCACAATTACCATTAGTGAGTTTTTCTCATTATAATTGAATAAATATTTTTCTTATAAATTATTGATCGATGTAGGATAAGTACAAAATGAGAAGAGCAATTTATGGAAGAGATCCATTTGTTAACCAGCTATCAAAAATTATTGATCTCTAATTCCAATAATTGAATAGATTAATGGCTCGAGAAGAACAAGCAAGTTCCCGTGAGGTTGGGATGAGAGATCTTAGTTGTGAAAGATTTCGTCGCTTGCAACTCCCAAGTTTTGATGGGCAACCATCGGACCTAGCATATGCTGAAAAGTGGGTCCGTACACTGAATATATGTTTGATTATGCTTAAATTGAGGACGAAGAGAAAGTTAGTTTTGAAACATATATGTTAGGATCAGGATTGTTAATTCTCAACAATTACTAAAAAGTTGGTGTCAATGATTCTTGGCAAGTGTTATTGATACTCGAAAACAACTGAGTATTCAACAGAAGGAGATCTAGGTAGTGCAAAATTTTATAGAGGTTTTTCTAGATTATCTTCCTAGTTTGCCACTAGACTAGGAGATTAAATTCGTAATTAATGTATATCCTATCACAGAACCTGTATCTAAAAACCTATATAGAATGACCCCAGCTGAGTTAAAAGAGCTAAAGAGTCATGAAAAATATTTTTTCGTTGCATGTACTCACCTGTGGCTTGAGTGGTCAAAACACTTCGTATTATCAAGAGGGGTCCTTGAGTGGTCAAAACACTTCGTATTATTAAGAAGGGTCCCTCTTGTGCTCGGAAAACTTCCTCAATTATCTCCTCTTCCTCAATCAACATCTTTACTTCTTCATCTTCACTAGCAGCCTCTTGAGTGTCTTCACGAATCAACATAACTCTTTTATTGGAGCATTGTGAAGCTATATGCCCAAAGCCAAGACATTTGAAACACTTAATCTCCCGAGCTCTTTGTGGTGTATTGCCTTGGCTGTCCTTTGTCTCCACTACCTCTGATGGCCAATTCCTTGCAAATTTTCTCTTTTGTTCACTCTTTCGTGTAGGTTTGATCAAAGTGTTTGGCTTAGGAGCAAATCGGGTATTGGTTTTCTTTCCCTTTCTTTTCAATTTCCTCTCCACTTTCAAGGCTCATTGGATTACACATTCCATTGATTCAAAAGCTTGTAATTCCACAATATCTTCAATCTCTTTCTTGAGCCCTTTTACAAACTGTGCAAGCGCCAACTCTTTGGGTTCTTCCAATCCATACCTCATCTTCAAAGTTTCAAACTCAATGAGGTATTCTTCAATCGTGGATGCTCCTTGCTTAAAGCTTTGTAATTGCAACATAAGTTCTTGCTGGTAATGAATAGGTACAAAAGTCTTTCTAATTAATAGTTTCATCAATCTCCAAGTCACAGGCTCTTGATCGTCATCTTCTCTCCTTTGTGACTTAACATTCTCCCACCGCAAATGTGCATAGCCATATAATTTCAAAGCTACTTGTTGTATGTTTGCTTTGTTCGAATAGTTATGGAATTCGAACACCTTCTCCACTTTATCCAACCAATCTTGAAACACATCACCACTACCATTGTCGTTAAATGGAGGTACACTAACCTTAATGTGCTTATATTCTTCATCAGTACCACGCCTATGGTTAGGAGACACAATGTGCTCCTCTTCATCATCAAGCAAAACTTCTTCCTTAGAATCAGCTGATGGAACTCTTCTCCTCGCATTCTTAGCTCTTTTAAATGGTCTCGAAACTCAAGAAATTTGCCGACTTAACTCTCCTACCTCCCTCAATAGTTGTTGGAGGATGGTAGATAAATCATCGATCTGACGTTGCAGATTTGGCTCATCGCTCGACTAGTGATCCCTTGTGCTTGTTCGTTGGTTTCATAGGCTTGGTTGTTTTGGCGGCACTCCTTGTCATCATGGTAACACTTAGAGTATGATAGTAAGAAAAGATTGGCGTTTACATAAAGAATATGGTGCAGATACCAAATTATGTGCCACGTTATCGGACAACACAACACATACGGTTGAGAAATGACAGAAAAGAAAACAAATCTACAATCTTACTCTTTCATGAAGTGGGGATGATTGCAGCAAGTCACTAATTTGACAACTAGCAACTAGATGATGAAACTCTCTCTCTCACACACACAGATATTGCTCACATAATGGAATGAAAGGGTGTTTGGAGAATTTCTCAATAAACTAAAGCAAGCAAATGCTCTGGAAATTATGGCTAGCTAAACTAGGTTAACGAAAAGTATGAAAAGTAATGTGAATGCTCTCAAATGGTTTCCTTCCATTGAATGCTTGCAGGCTACTTGTCCACACATGATTCAAGGAGGTGGAGGTGATAAGATGGGTGAAAGTCTTATACTTAATGTCGGCAAAGATGGTGGCTTGTAAAGATTTTGCTGAGATTTCATTAGATGAGAAGAAAGTGATAAAAAGTTGAAGTCTTATCACTTGGTGGTTGCAAACAAAAGGTGATATGAAAGGAATGGTGGACTTGCAGGAATTTTTGCCAACTTTTCTATAATTGGAAGAGGGTGAGGTAAAATGAGAGATATCAACCAAATTATTGCAAAAAGTGGGTTGCTGGAGGCTCCAAAAGAAACTCATCAACTCATACTATTGTCTTAAAAAATGGCTGGACAAAGATATGTAAAAGGTTTATCATGGGCTGTTTGATTTGCCCTCAAACGTGCTCAACAATTCAAGAGTTTGGTTGAGCTATTTATCTTGTTTCCAAGCTATCAAATGATATAGCAATTCTTTGTTCTTCAAGGAAGCTTTTTCCTCTTCAATATTCTCTAAGTGTTTACCAACAAAATGAGCAAACAAGTTAGTTATTTTGCGAGCTTGGCTCCTTGTAATGATTCTCATCGAGCTTTCTTCAATTGATACTTCAATTTGTGCCAAATGTGGCACATCAATACGTAGCAACCGATTCAAATTCTAGATTACTTGACCAAATAACTTTGAAATAAAAGATCCTTCTAGTGTTTTAAATTGTTAAATAGTGCAACTAGAAATTTACAAATGTAACATTTGTGTTGTAATACTAGTGTACATATTAAGTGTTTTAAGTTGTTAAATGGTGTACCTAATAATTGTTTGAAGTGATACATGTTGAATCATGATTAAGAAAGGAAGACAAATTATAATATCACACATGTCACTATAAGATTAGTGCTTAATCATGATTAAGGCATAATTAGTAATGATGTAGGGTTATTATGGTTTACTAATCATGTCTTGAGATTTAATCTAGTACTAATGTGAATTAATTAGTTAAGTTAAGTATGATTGAAATGATATTGAAGAAGGTATTTTAGTAATTAATTGAGCTTGTAATGATAAAATGGTTAAACTAAATGGATAAGTTTGGAAAAAAAGTATTTTTAGCACATGAATCATCTAGAAATGTTGTGAAAGGCTAATCTTCAGCTAATTTCGTGAATTAGTGAGAGAGTGGGTAAAAAGAAGAGAGAAATTGAGATAAAAATGTTTCAGAGAGAGAAAGTGGAGATTGATGGGGAATGAGTTGAAATTGGCTTTCAATCCTTTGAGGAGAAGTGTTCTTCTCATCAAGATGTAAGTTGGTTGTGAGTGGTACACGTAAATTAGAAGTTTTTCTACATGGTTTTGTTTATTGGTTAAGTAATCCAATTGGAATATCATATATGTGCTTATGTATGAAAGAAATTTGGAGCTGGGAGAGTTGTGCATATTTCATCAAAATTGCCACAAAATTATTAATTTTGTGCAATTTTATATTTCATGTTAGAATCTAAGGCTAAACTAATCCAATAACCTTTTATTACATCAAATTAGACACTTTAAGTAAAATATGGGCACTGGAATCATAGCATTTCATGATATGTAGAACAAGTTATGATATTTTGAAGTTACCTATAACATGACATTGAATCTGAAAAATTATGAAAGATCTTAGGTAATTAAGTTGAAGGTGATATATAATTTTACCTATTGCTAGAAATACTTGCTAAGGATAATCAAGGTAAGACGTAATGTGTGTGTTTTTGCCTTAATTGGGTCTACATCATAAAACAATAAGAATTAGTTTTAATAAGTTATTTTACACTTTATATATCAAGATAAAATGCACGGAGAAACTAATCTAGAACATCATGATTTAGCTTATAGCATGATGAATTGTTGTACTAATATTATAGACATTATTAAATTATTTGATACGTTCATATCGAGCATTTTCATGAACAGATTCATGTATCATGTTTTTCTAGAAGCTACGAACTATTTATATGCATGAAATTTTATATGAAATAAAACATGAAAATGGTTGTTTTGGGTTGAACTCCAACAACCAACGAAAGAAAAGAGTAAAAGAAAGAAAGAGAAAGTTACGTAAATGTCATTGAGAAGGGATTTATGTTGGCTGTCCCGCTAGGTGGACTCAAGTTTGTAGTCTCTCAACCTTTAGAATCGAGTTGGTTGTCTCCTTAGGTGAACTCAAGTATGTAGTCTCTCATTCTTTGTCAGGAAGCTCAAATGATGAGAAAGTATAGAAACTAAAAAAAAGATCCATAATAAAAAGAAAAGAAAATTTTTACTTATGCATATCATGTACATGTGCACGCACATCATATACTAGTTATTGAGTCTTATGTTCAAAAAAGAGTTTTATTATGCAGGTAAAGAGGACGTCCACTAAGAAGTGTACGCGATAGGTTGCTCTATTCATGGTGGCGATTGACGTTGTTTAAGCGTATTATGACTTGTGGGCAATAATTTTGAATATTGTAAATAATATTTGGAAAAGAAGTTTTGAACTTTGTATATACAACTTATATATAGTTTACTGGACCCAACATCTTGTAAATATGTTTTAGGTAAGTTTAATTTTCATGTTTGCATTTAACAATTTTGATGAAAAAATATTTTCCGATGCAAGTAAAAAAAAAATATTTTGAGAGAGGAAGTAGGGGTGGGTATCGGATCGGATCCGATCCGATCCGATCCGATTTCTGTAAATCCGATAATTTATCGGATTATCGGATCTGATCCGATTAGCGTTGAAAAATCAAAACACCCGAATCCCAATTCGATCTGAATCCGACAAATCCGATCGGATCGGATCGGATCGGATCTGATCTGATAAATTGACAAAAAAAAAAACTTCCCCCGATAATCCATCCAATGCAGTGCAAGAGCAAGCCTTCGTTAGAAAAAGTTGATTGTGAGTTCTGGAAACTGAAATTCGACAAAAGTATGCAGTGATTGAACAAGAAATATGACAGATTAAAAAAAAATACATGCATTCAGATTAAAAAAAAAAAAAGAAATTTATACCTCGACGGAGCAGCAGAGTGATGGGGTTAGGGTCGTCGGCGTTCGGAGTTCATTCAGGATCGGAGACTCGAAGGCCTACACTGAGTTGAGCGTTCGTCGTCGTTGGGCGATGAAGTTAGGGTCGGAGACTCCGAATTGATCAGATGAAGATCGATCGAAGACATTCAGAGACTCGGGGTTCAGAATCGGGGTTATTAAAAATATCCCAATCCGACAACAATCCGAAAATCAGATTGATTTTTTCATAACCTTACCGATTACCTTATCCGATCCGATCCAATCTGATCGGATCGGTTCGGATCGACGGGTTGGGTCGGATTCGCCCACCCCTAAGAGGAAGGATGTTATATGGGTGAGGTGCTATAACCCTTCAATGTACACTCAATAGATTGAGCTGAAATTTTGTGACGTTCATGAGGTGGCAGACAAATAAAGCAAGCACATCCAAATGTGTGCATATCTCGATAATAAGGATGTGTACAATGAAGACGATAATGAGAATCAAAATTCAAAACACTTGAAGGCAATTGCTTAATGAAGTAGATTGCAGTAAATAATGCTTCTACCTAAAATTTGGCTGGAACATAAGATTCAAGTAGTAAAGTATGGGTAACGTTTAACAGATGATGATTTTTTTGTTCAACTATACCATTTTGTTGTGATATATAAGGACATGAATGTTGAGAAATAATTCCCTATTGATGAAGAAAATTTTGAAATTCGTGAGACATATATTCACCTCCCGAATCAGAATGGAAGATTTTGATTAAACATGAAAATCAAGTCTCTACATGCTAAAACCCTTTTAAAAAAAGTACCTTAGATTTGGAGCAAAGAAAATAAATCCAAGTGCATTTGCTGTAATCGTCGATCAACATGACAAAATATTTGTAATTGACTTGAGATATGATTGGAGCACTACCTCACACATCACTATAAATTAAATAAAAATAGTTGTCAGCCCGATTGCATGGAAATGGAAAATTACTTTTGCCTAATTTTCAAGTAGAGCATTCAAGATGTGAGTAAGATGAAATTTTATTTTTATTGCCTAAAACTCAAGCCCTTGTGCTAAATGCCAATCTTTTGTGTTACCACAGTACATGCCCTGAAAACAAAATTTGGAATAGAAAGTGTAGAGGAAACAATCGTCTAATTTTAGGCTGCTTCACGAGTATCTTCCCCAATACCTGATCCTGCACAATATAGCCATCAAGAGAAAAACAAATTAGCATTAACTAATTATCCAACTCAAATAAGATTAGCAGATAATTTGGGCGATACAAACGTGCCTTTAATTGATGAATTAGTATCCCCCACAGAATGGATACACAATTTATCACCATTGGCAATTAGAATACAAGATGGGCCGTCATATGATCTGACATTTTTAAGAGTGCAAGAAGAATTTGTCATGTGGTTAGACTCATCAAAATCAATAATTCAAGTCTGAGAAGATTTTTCACCTTGAAGACCCATAGCCTAGAATGCTGAATATCATTTGTGGAATAAGTTCTGAAGTGATAGCTGTAATCTCTCCTACTGTTGTTGAAGTACTAACCATAGCCGGGTTTGGAAGAATTTTGCAATTTTGAGATCGAGTGGGACATTCTTTGATAATATGTTCAGATTTATTGCAGTAATTGTAGAATTTCTCTCTACAATTGCTGGCAAAATGTTCATAGTCTTTACTGCTAAAACATTGAACCTAACTCAAATCTCTTTCATTCCCTCTTTGTCAAGCTGTATATGTAGTTGTACAATCGTTCATTTTTCTTTGTTGAAAAATAGTTTGTGTTAACAGTAGTTGTTCTTTTCGAAGGAGTTTCCCTAAACATGTATCTAAAGAGGCAGGATGAATACAATTCATCAAGGTAGATCAAGCCATTTCAAATTACAGTTCATCAAGGAGTTTCATCAGGAATCAGCATAGATAATGTTCACATAATCTGCACATAAGTTTTAAAATTCAAAAAAATAATCTTGAACAGATAGATCACTTTGACTATAATTACAAATATCATATATTCAAGTTGGTCGTAGGATAAGGTTTCAAGTTTAGAACAATGGATTGATCAACTATTGATGAAATTGACGTCATTACTCTGGCATCTTTGATTTGCCATTGAGTTAATTTCGAATAATCTCATGGGGCCAGATTGCTACCATCAATATGATCCTTTAATTCTTTCTCATGATAAATAGTTGAAATTGAAATTCTCAAGCATTATAATTCTTTATGTTGAATCGTACGCCAAAAGAGCCCATAATCCAAATGATATATATAAAGTAAGTTGAATGAAAAATATCAGTACGAATCTGGGGCTTTTATTTGACCAAATTAAGGCCAAATGATATGGATGTCAACAAAATCTATGGGCTGGTCCGTAGAATTTATGGTCAAGATCTATGAGGGCTGACCCAGAAACTAGCTGTCCACCACCGAAAAGAAGAGGAAAAAAATTTGAAGCAACCCACGTTGAGAAACCTACACCATACACTCTCATGGGAAGCACTGACCCTTCAGACAACTTCGATCAAGCGACGTTGTAGGTCAAGTACAATGAGGAGGTCATTTCACAAGCTTGGTTAAATAGTTAACCGACAAACATAAAAAGAGACTAGAGCAAGGGTTATCTAGATGTGATTCACAATGGACGATTTATTTCGATGTTAACTCTTTTAACCCACCGTAATGTAGATGTTCATACCAGAAATGACATAAGCTTGTTTTGTCCTCCAGTTGACTTGTAAACATCTCTCTCGTATATTCTTCAAGTTGAGTTTAAACATTTGATTTTTGTCATTTCTACATGCGTGAGAATCTAACTATGTTTATCCTTTAAGTGTAACATCTGGTCATTCATGAAAATCGAATACTCTTTCTCCAATAATTTCTCAATGCTTAGAATACTACTCTTCAATTCACGTACATAGTAGACATTCTTCATAGTACTTTCTTTTTTATCTTTTTAAGAAAAAAATATATTTTTTCTCGGACCGTGACTTGGATTTTTTATGCATCTCCAAAAAAAAATGTTCTTCTTCTATCTCTTGCATATCAATAAAAAAATGTTTGTGCTCACACATATGATTGCTACCACCGGTGTCGAGGTACCACACTATGTCGCTATTTGGAGTGGTGCCTTCATGGGCTATCATGCGAACATCATTATCTTTGTTCTCACATTCTGCGACTAGATTTACATTTTCTTCCACCTTCTTCTTAGAATAGCAAAACTTTGCATAGTGTCCATAGTTACCATAATTGTAACATTCGACATTTTGACAATTTGATCAACCACCTCTTCTATAACTGGGTCTCTTCCACGCCAATTTTGTTGGCTCGTTTGTCCTCTCTTTTTATTTTTATTTGGATGACAACAACTTGTTCCACGATTGGAACCGTGACTTGACCATGACATCTTCCAAGGTTGTATTGCGCATACAACGCCGAATCCTCATTGACGATAATTTTTGTTTGTAAGGCCTCCTCCAAGACCTCTTGTTTGTTTTTCTTATTCTATTGTTCATCGACGGACATTTCTTCCAAATTCTTTGACTCTTCATTGCACATACGACATTCTCAAAATCTTTTCTCAATGATCGGAGAATTTTCTCCACAACTCTTGTAGCTGTGAGAGTTTCTTCATTTTGTTTGAGTTGAATCGTTATTGTTTGCTCACAAGTAACGTAGCTACATACATCTTTTGACTCTTTCGTCTTCATGGTCTGCAACTCGCTTCGTAGAGTTTGAAGACGCACTTGTTTAACTCGATCGGCATCTTTGAACATTTTTTGCAAAGTATCACATGCTTCCTTCGAAGCTTATGTACTAGCAATCTTCTCAAAACCCTACTCATCTACGCTTGGAGTAAAAGATAGAAGTATTTTTATCTTTCATTTGTATTTCTTTCAATGCTTTCAATTAGGTCGTTATGGAGAAACCAATATTTTTTGCTCATCATAGTTGTTTTTGACTACTTCTCACACATCTTATACACCGAGTAAAGTATGCATTTGAATACTTCATTTATCATAGTTCATCTTGGTGAGTCGTGATAGCGCCATTTGCCTCAATGTTGAGCTTTCATAGTTCGACATAGCTCTGATGTCAATTTGAAAGAAATTAGAATTTGGAAAGTCGAGTTTCCAAAAGTGAGAAAAAACAAAATATGAAAGAAAAAATAATTTATAGACTATTGTTGCCGTTTTTATTTCGTTCAACCACTATATATAATACAAAAGTAACATGAATAATATTAAAAATGAAATTAAATATAATAGTAACTCTTATACTCTTTATTTTTAAAACTCCTATAATAATTTTTAACATTTTGTTACTAAAACGACTATAGCTTCTTCCACGGTTCTCTAAATGATTTTAAACTTAAGTCATTAAAAACTAGACATCAAGAACACAAAAACTCATAGGTCAGATTTTAAATTTGGTGTCTCTTTGTCATTCTAAAAGTCCATCGAAATCTACTCTAAAACAATGATGAGTATTTTTATCATTATTTATTTATTTGAATTTAATGCTTTAAATATAGTTCATTATAAGAAATGTATTTAATAATTAAATTCATTTCAGTTTTGTTAATTTAATATCCAGATCCCAAACCACTACCATCTCTTTCTAGATTCAAGTCCAAGAACGACCACCACCCCCCATTTTTGATGGAACTCCCCAGCCTGAGTCATAACAGTGTCTTTATATTTGAATCTAGCAGCCATAAGCTATTTTTTTACCATCGCCAATTTACTTTCCACCCAATAAACAGAGACCTAATGTTCAGACAAGGAATTATTCTATTCCTCTACTAAATCCATTAGTGGAGAGAGGGATTCTTTTTTAAAAATAAAGAAATAGAAGAATAGCTCTGATTTGAATACAACAAGAATAAAGGATATTAATCAGAAAAAAGATGAGAAAAGAAAACCAATGTGTGGATAAACGGGACAGGAAGAAGAGACAAGAAGAGGGTCATTGGAGAGAGGAGAGAGTGTTACGTGCTAGAAAATAATAAATTCATGCCACCATCAATTGTTTCTCTTGTCTTTGTCGGCCAAAATTATTGAAGCAGACGATGTAGCAACTTCTGTCAACCTGAGATTGTACTCTTCTGAAACCAGATTCCGGATGAAGACGAAGACGACTGAGATATAAGACCACCTCAAGGGAATAGAACTCTACTGCCCCATGCGGGTTTCCTTCGGAACAAAATAATCGCGAGAGTTTTTCTTTTCTAACCCAGAAATGCATGTAGATATTTACATCATATCCTGCTCAAATAAATATTTTTGGTTCTTACATGAATTTGTTCCGTGGAATAAAGAGAAAGAAGTGGCCAAATTTGTATAATTTATTTGATAATGTTGTAATATTGCATCAAAATAAAAGAGTGGAATAAGATGAATAATCCACACAATTGCAAGGCCAAAAAGTGGATGGGGTGACCGTGGAAAGGTGTAATTGGCATCATCTTATAATAAACTTTGAAAGCATAACTATAGTTGTAAGAAAATGCCCACTTGGTAGTGCAAAACTAGAATTACCATATTCCATGGCTAAAAGCTACGTGGGGACCATTAGAAAAGTCACTTGGAAATTATTTAAATAAGTATACATATCACTTTGAAATTATTCAAGTATAAACATACACGCATATATTTATCTATAGCAGAGAGCTTTGGATATCTTCTGCTTAAAACATTTTCCTAAATCAATTACAAATTATTAAAATTTGGAATTAGAATTTACGTGATCAAGGATAGAGGAACATCTCCTCATCATCTGCCTGTAGATAATGAACCAAGCTAATAAATATTTCTGCGCTATTTTTGGATCGTGACATAAAACCATTACAATAATGCGATCGTCTGATATCAATGGGCTACCATCATGGAGCATTCCTTTCGATAGTTGTACTATGATCATCATGTTACAATCACATAATTCAAAATTTTAATCATATACACAGTTAATTTTCTGCCAGGAGTAGTTCACTCCGTCTTGAATATTACAAAGCAAAACCAGATGTATCAAAATTAATCTATTTATTGACAAAGGTGTGACAATAAAAGATTGAAAAGTGGTGGCTGCTAATTGAGATTCTAACCAGAGTTTCTCAAGCTCAGAACCCAGGTCACTACAGAATTCTCCAGTTTCATTTGGGATTGATTCATTTTCTATACATACAACCCTTAAAAAGAGTTTGAAAACCCCAGGAAGACATAAAGAAAAGGAGGAAAATTGAAACCCTATTGGATCAAATACTATTATTAAAAGGAAAAAAAAAAGAAGAAGAATATATTACTTGAAACTCCAAACTACAGTCTAGACGTCGATTGGAGACTCTGAAATGCTCTCTAAATGAGGTCTCCAAACTCCGGCGCGGTCTCGGCCATCTCTCTGCGTCGATATCTTCTCAGAAAGTATTTCGCTCAGATATCGATCCGAAATTAGAAGGTTTGCGACCAAGACGTCACTATTCATGCTGCCTTGGATCTCCCTCTTTTTCTTCCTTGAGGATGATTTCAGACGCTTTTTCTCAGGGGCTACTGGAATCGGGATGAGGAAGTAAATCTTGCCCCGTTTGAGCTCGGCATCTGGCGGAACGATGACGATCTTAGGGACCACTCCGTCATCGGACGGGGACGATGGTTTCTTGAGAACATGTTTTGGGTACGCCCTCATGATCTCGCTGGCTTTCACACTACCACTGATCTCTTCCACATGCCCGTTGCAGTGGACTATCCGAATTACATCCAGAGCGCCGCATGGGAGAATACAAGAGATGCAGCACCTTATGGTGTTTATCATGACCAAAACCTCTCTTCCAAGAGAGAGAGAGAGAGGATGAGCAGTTGAGAAAAAAGAAATTACAATAAGGGATTGGTAGGAACGTGAGTATAAGTATTGGAGGAAAGAGAGCTTTCTTTCTTTCTTCCTTTTCTTTTCTCCCAAACACTCTTGGAAAATTTTGGACGTCGCTGTAAACTTTCTCACCAGATAGGGTGTTCCTTCTTTCAGTCTCCTTCCACAAAATGAGATATTCTCATCCACGACCCTTAGGATGAAAGTCATGCTTTCAATAATTGCACCACATTCGTTACTTTCGTAAAAGTCTCAAGTGGCCTCATTCTGTACACTTTTAGTTTACTTAGTACTGTTTCCAATTATTGAATAGTCATAAGACCCCCTTCTGAGTTGGTGAATTATTCCAAGAAATAACATGGATGTAACAGTTTAGAGCAGATTTTAGGGGCCTAGAGATAATAAGAAAAAAAGTGTGCAATATACATCGGGAGAAACGAATTATGCTAAAGAGGATGAACTAGTAAGGTGACTCACTTAGAGAAGGGCACGTGTGAAAGGCTGAACGAATTTAATTGTCCCAACAAAGAGTGGGTGAGAGAAGCACTATTTGAGGGGTCGTCGAAAGAGAAAGAAAAGAGAGAAATGGGATCATTTTGGAGTTTGATTGGGAGAGGAGAAAATGGGGGTAGAATGAAATCTTATTCCATGTGGATTGTGCCTTTCATTGGAAAGTGAGGTGCGATACACTACTTTCACTTTATCCCTCCATCTCTCTATTTTTTTTCCTATTTCTGTGAAGGATTTTAACTCCTTGCAGCTGTTTGGCCTTCTCTTTCTCTCTCTACAAAGCAAGTAATGAGTCTCCCTCTCTCTTCATACCGCACAGGATTCACATCCAGGCTCATAAGACTATTTAATACAAATATCAAAAGAAATCCATGCTCGATTGAAATGTTTAGAGGTTTTCATTGTTGGGTTCCAACTCTTTTCGAAGTTTGCCATCAGAATAGAAAAATAAAACAGGAGAGGAAAATAATTTTTTAAAAGAGAAAGTCATCTATGATTGCGAGAGATACCAATGAGTACGGCTAGGGAGACGAAGAAATACATATTTTTTTCAAGGTTTCTTTCGATCTTTCAGTGCAAGATCAACAGTCAATCGTTTTCCAACTCATCTTAAATTTCTACATGTTCTTCTTAACAAATAAATCTATAATTCATTGCTTCCATCTGTTGAAGAGCAAAAAATATTAGGGTCAATTTGCCGACACGTAATTGTTCTTATTTTCTCATACTTACCGACAATATTTATTGTCAAGTTTATTGTTTTTTCTTTTATTTAATTTTGATTACAATAGGTTATATATAGATATATGTGTGTACATATATATAGTCAGGTCAAGTTGTGCAACTTGGAAAGCATGATGTACATTCTGAAAGATGAGTTAATACACGTATATAGTCAGGTCAAGTTATGCAACTTAGAAAGCGTAGTGTACATAGGGGTGGGCAGCCCGAACCAACCCGAAAACTCGAATCAACCCAAACAGTTTGGGTCGAGTTTAGGTCGAGCTTTGGTTCAAACAATCAATTTTGGGTCGGGTTAATTTGTTGGTCTCTTGGTTTGGTTTGGTTTTCAGTTTTTGTTCGAAAACCCAAACCAAACCGTTTAAACCGATATCTGCCCTAATTTCGTATTTTCAATTTTGTTCGCCTTCAGCCCTTCACCCTGCTCTGCTACCGCTCGCCGTAGAGATTGAAATAAAATTCAGCACTCGGCCGACTGAGTGCGGAGTGCACTGCTGCTTCCGTTCCTACTTCAGACTGCCGAATTGGTTCTGTTTTGTTCGACGATTTCAGACTGCTGATTTTCAAAATTAGACTGTCGATTCGTCCTAAACTCACTGTAATGATTATTGGTTGTTTAGTTATACACTGTGGCGCTATTTGTTGAGTTATTCTTCAGACTGTAATGATTATTGGTTGATTCTTGACTCAGTTGATGTTACGTCTCAATGTCAAGGTTATTTGAACGACAATTATATTCAACACTCAAAAAATTTAGATATACTAGCTTGGTAGAAAGTGCAAGAATCTACGTATCCAATGTTGAGTCAAATTGCAAGAGATGTGTTACTCATTCCAATCTCTACGGTACATGTCGAGTCAGCTTTTAGTTGTGGATGACGAATCATTAGTTCATCGCATACCTCTCTCTTACCATCGACAGTGGAAGCGATAATTTGCACTCAAAGTTGGATTCGTTCTACGACTCCAACTTTGAATGAAGATGCTACGATTGTGGAAGATTATCCGACTATAGACGAAGGTACAAAATTCCGTAAAAAACAAACTCAATTATTTACTCTTTAATTTTAGTTTATTTTCTAACGCTTGTTCTGAATTTTTTTAGAACTAGCAGCCTTAAAATGTGAGAATGCTTCAACTTCAAACATAGACATTTTT
>QAOC01047346.1:28185-49300 GCA_003255005.1 Begonia fuchsioides
TAATATCTCTCTCTATATATATAGATATATCTATATATGTATAGATATATATATTGTATGAATTATTAACTATGGAAAGATATTGTTTTTGATATAGTCAGATGAAGTTATGCAACTTGGAAAGCGTATTGCACATTTCAAAGGATAAGGTAAAAAGGAAAGCTTACCCTTAGTTATACTTAACTCGTATTGATAGGAGAGTCATTGAAATTGTACAAGTGAAATTAAAGCATAAATAAACCAAGAAATCATGTATTATGGTATGGATAGTGAAGAAATGTGAGCCCTAAATATGAATGTCAAAACTTCATACTCATAAAATCATCAAGTTGCATCGGATTTTGACCCCAATAAATCGATTTCGAACGAATGGATTTCAAATGTTGCATGCACATTGATGGAATTAATGGAGGATGGTTTTATGAAAACTATGAAAATGTTTTTTATGCACATAATTCATGAAAAGCATGAATGTAAAACCGAAAATAAGAATTTACATGAGAATATATTGTTGGTCCAACTAGGCGGACACTCAGTCCATATCTCAACCTACACGAGGGGTCTCTGCAAAAACTTTTTGAACAGTTGATGAACAAGTGTGAAGGTTTATCATGGGGAGAGGCATCATGTTCGAAGGAGGCAATTTAAGTAGGTGAACGTGAATGGTCACTCCGAGCCTCACACGAGCCTTCTTGATGAACCATACATGTAAGAAAGTAGTGACGAATAAAGTTGAGATAACAAAATGTGAACAAGTACGAAACATTTTATGAACAGGCATAAACCTCATCATGATCATGTGTATGATTGTCAAGCTTTAAGATCATTAGTTTTAACTTCGACGTGTGGGTGAGGACATAGGTGAGGAGACATGAAATTGATGTAATTTGAGTGACTCGTGGCTACAATTTTAATGCTATTATGGCACAATGTTCTTATTCAGGGTGATTTTAGTACACGAGTCCTCGTGTATGATTTCACCCTTCACTCACAATGTTCACTACTTCCCAGTTTATTTTTCTATTGTCCTTGGTGGAGATACGACAAAAGTGAGAGAAAATGAAGTATTTCATAATTTTTTCAAATAAAATAGCTAATTTAATATTATTTATTTATGCATAGAAATATAATCGACTAAAAATTGAAAATGATCCATCAATCAAGGTAATTTTGAATCATGCAATATTAGTTTCTCAAATTTAACAGCGTGATAACATGCCAAACTACCGAATCGATCATTTGATGAAAAAATAAAGCAATCCAACATAATTTTCAGCCTGACAAATTGAATCGACACATGACACTAAAACATGCGATATTGCAAAAATAAAAATCGATGCATAGTATTTAATAAT
This sequence comes from Begonia fuchsioides, assembly GCA_003255005.1. Classification (NCBI taxonomy): domain Eukaryota; kingdom Viridiplantae; phylum Streptophyta; class Magnoliopsida; order Cucurbitales; family Begoniaceae; genus Begonia; species Begonia fuchsioides. Next base: position 29,541 of record QAOC01047346.1, read on the forward strand.
ATAGTAACATTTGGTTTTACAAAAGTGCTTGATTTATCATGAGATTAATGAAAGAAAATATTCTTAGCAATATAAGTGGTGGAACGGGCTCTCAGTCAGTCAAATTGAATAAAACTTACAATTGTGGTACCGAATTGAACTAAGGATCTTCAACTGATTTGGCGTAATTTGATTTTTTCATCGGTCGCTTCAGAAGCTCCATATCGGGCTCAATTCCATTTTTTTTTAAAATTGAAAGCCAACCTGCATAATTGAGACCGTTTTTGTCGGCCAGCCCTTTTTACTTGCCCTTGGCAAATGTCAATTTTCTTCTAAGCCCCCTAATTTCCTTGGCGAGTCTGCCTTGCCCTTGAAAGCGACCCTTCTTTTTACACGAAGCTTCTGTTTATGAAGAACCCAGAGGAATGTGTTTGGACCAAATTGATGTTGTACAAACATGTTGTTGGAAGAATCCAAGATATAAAGGAAATCTAATGGAAAAAAAATCAACTAATTTGTTCAAGGGAAGTACTACATTTTTTGTGCTTTGTCTAATGTTGGCAATTTGTAGATTAAGTGGATATGTTTTAGCATTGGCAAAGTTAATTTTGAATGAAACGTGATAATAAGATAATCCTTAAGTGGCGATAGATAGTTTTTAAAGTTTTGTATCCGCCCAAAATTAATTAATAACGTAATTAACAAAAGCTAAATTAAATGTGATTAACTTACCTTATGGTTTATTTGTATTTCATATGTAAAGATGAAAAATAGTTAACAATTAGAAAAATTAGGGGATTAATTAATGTTCATTTTAACTAGACTCTGATATTTCGTTGTCACATCACAATTCGCTTGTCCATCAAACAGCTTTAGATGTAGAATGTTAGTGGGTTGCATGTGAAGGTATGGAGGTGAGGGGCCGCTCATATTTCCCTCTTCCGTGCCTCTTTTTTCATTTTACATCTTAATGTTGCAGCTTCTAACCTCTCCATTGGCCATGGTCTGACTATCATGTTAATTGATTAGGGATGTGCCTATGTTGAGTTGCATCAGTTTTTTAATCGATAAACACAGATTCATTTAGTTTTTAGTCTCGAACTCAAAATCAAAAACTAACCCAAAATTAGCAATACGTTTCACATTAACTAGAAGTTTCTATAGTCCTGAAAAAAAATGTATTTATCAAGAGAATTTTTTATGACGGTAAAAAAAGGGAGACACCAAAAGAAGTGGAGACAATGAATGATGTGTGGTTGTCGAAAAGTCCAAACAATGGGGACCGTGTCCACCGAGTACCAAAATTAAGGGACCGTGTCGGCCGTCAGATGCCCCACAACGGCGCTTCCTACTACTTTTAGTTTTCTATTTATAAATAACAGACATCTTACCTAGCTTTTGGCAAGTACAATTATTACTATCGAGAATGGGCATGATATGCAAAGATTACACGACCTCAGGCATGAATATGGATATGGACCTAAAATTTGTGTTGTCCGTATTTTGTGAGAATCATAATTTGTGTATATATATCGGAAGTAAAAATAACATTTGAGACCACTATATGCAAGGTGTCCTCGCTTGTTTTGCTGTTTGAATTTCAAATTGCTTTTTATAGGACACTTTGGAGCGAATTATACTTTTGTCGGCTTCCGAGGCCAGACAAGCAAAGAAACGGAGCAATCTACTTGCGAGGCTTGCCAGCATAGTATGGCCCATGAATTTCTTAATCTCGATATTGTAGCAGTCCGAACCCGATTCATTTTGCTACAGTATCGAGTCGAGCCTGACTCGGTAAAAAGCTCGAGTCTATTCTGAGCCCGGCAGGTTGGTTCGCAAGTCAGCTCGCGAGCTGGCTCTGTAGGCTCGGAATACCTAAAGTGAGGTCGACACTTAGTGTAACAGCGGTCGACACTTAATCGACATTATAATTTTTGTGGATCGACCCCAGATAGCAAATAGTCGACCGGTAGACGACAAAGTGTCGACCGACGTTGCATAAAAGATCGATCGACATAATGTAATGACTAAAATTTCTATATTCAACAGTAACATCCGGTCGACCTTGGAAATACTGTAGGTCGACCGGGGGTAGCTGTTATGAGGGAATTCTATAAATTGTAGGGGTTAGCCGATAACAATCATCAACAAATCGGTGAACGGTATTAAAATAGAATTTTTTTTAAATACTTCATTGTTTATTATGGATTCACCGTCGAAATACGTAGAAATTGAATTGTTTCCGTCTTCCGACGATGAAGTGCAAGAAGTTGTATCTATGAATCCGAAATTTTCCGTCTGATTGACACACATATTTGCATAAGCATCCACGTCTGCCCCTCGATCCAAGAAATCGAAAATGTCAGAAGTATGAAAACAATTTGAAATTGTAGAAGTGAACGTAAGGATGAAAATAGAAAATAGGACACAATGCAACTATTGTGTCAAGCATTATGCTATTTTTTTCTTGTTTTTTTGGCATAATAAAGACGATACATACAAACATTATCATGCAAATTTTTTTTTGGATTAAAGAAAACAATATGCATAAATTGTTCATCAAAATTTAGAATTACATAATACAGAAAAAGTTATAAAACTTCAATATACGAAAACAAAATTTCTATGTTGGGCTCGTTTGGCTTGGCTTGTTTAGGCTCGGCAGGCTCGGATCAGCTCGCTTGTTTAGGCTCGAGGCTCGTGAGCAGACTCGAGTCAATTTTTTTTAAAAAAAGCTCGATAGAGCCAACTCGAATAGGCTCGACAAGCTCGGCTAGTTTGGCTCTGCAAGCTCGACGAGCCGGTCGTCCCGAACTCGAGTCGGCTCGAGCCGACTTGACTGCCACCACTAGGCCTATCTGCTTGTTTGCCCTAGCTGCCTTGATGCCACCTCGCCTTCGCTAATTGTAACAAAGTTCAAGAGCTACCCATCAGAATTAAATGGTAAAAATTTAATTTAGACTCGAATTTTAGATAAATAATCAAAAACTTTTTCTATTATTCTTATGTGTATTATTAGAAGGAATTGATTTTTTATTTCAATAGCTTGCCTTAGAATTGATTGAATTTAAGCTCGATTGTCTTGAAACTGACCCAATCATTTTGTTTAGTGCTAATTAGGGTTCAAATTTGATTAGTGAATAGTAATGAAGTCTTGTATCAGTCTAATTTGAGAATCGAACGATAATGATCCGGAACAAAAAAAAATTCAATAAGTAAAATGATGAACACCAAGATGACATGGAAAGTTCATGGCTGTAGAATGCTATTGGCAGAGTTAAAAGGCCAAGACGAGTGTTCTAGCCAAGTTCATGCTATATTTATTCTGACATCGTCATAATATTTATGGACTGCTCAGCTCTAATTTCTCATGTTGTATAAGCACTCATAGGACGAATGTACTCGGGTAAGGATAATAATTTCTCGTGGTGCTTTTTGGTGGACCATTGGAATGTATTGTCATTGGAGTTGGAGAAGTGAACTTCCTAATGCAGGTTCATAGCTTCATTCCGCGAAGTAGATGGTCACAAGGTTGTGGAATCTTTCACGTTGTCGAGTGGGAGAGCTTCTTCTTAGTAGATAGCCAGCCTTGTGTTTTGGCATAACCAGCTTGTATTCTATAGAGTTTCCCCTGTCTTTTCATCACGCTTCACCCATAGCTTTCTAAGTATTCTCATTTTCAGATCACTTATTTTGATGCCCCAGATTTTGTTTGTTGAATCTGTGTCTATCCAGCTGAGGAGTTCGCTAAGAACGAAAAAGAGCAATAGATTCTATTAAGGGTATTTTCAAAAATACTATTGGACAGTTCATATTTTAAATTGAGGCAGTTTCTAATTTGATCAAAGAATGGACAGTAGAATAGAGGGCCAATAAAATTTTGGGGGATGCGTTTTGGAAGAATCTTCCATCTTTGAAGGGGAGGGATAAGAGACCCTCCTGCTAACTTTAGGTAGTCTCCCTTTTACAAATCAAATGGTGTTGCGTGCTGGGTTTCTGTTTTCTTTTTCCGGATAGACCATCTTATCTATTTGAATGTTTATAAGTAAAATTGAATATCCATGTAAAAGGCTGATCCAATGGGATAAAACAAGCCCATCTGGCGCAGTCATAATTAAAAATAGCTCTTCGAGTTGTAAGAACAAGCCGACCCTTGAACCTCTTGGGTGTCGACCAACCATAGACACCTAAACTGTTTTGTTATTCGACATGTTCCAAGGATTCAACCTTTACTCAACTGTCTACCAATGACGAGAAGGCGAATTTTTAATAATATTAACTTTATTTTTTTATTATATTTTTTATTTTATATACTAACGTGTCAAACTATAGTAGATTAAATAAATATTTTAATTTGATAAATCAAATATACTTCAACTAATTAATCATAACATAATATATCAATGTCTACAATAAAAAACTATGATAAGAAGATAAAGCTGACATTACTCTAAACTTTTCGTCTAAACAAAATGACGAAAAAAGAACCATGTTTAAACCTCAAAATTTCTATATAAATTAAATAAAAATTAAACCAATAAGACATATAACAACCCAAATCTAAACCTTAATTGAGGTATCAGTTCATTCTTTGATAACAAATTTTTTTTTCTTTTAAAACATAAATTTGTAACTCGTAGTGGAAGTCTAACTTTCCATAACAAAATCTTTTCGTAAAACATACTTAAATAATCATTTAAGGCAATTCCAATTAAACTAGTTTCTCTAACATAAATAAAAAACGTATTGAAAACGTAGTACTTAAATATTCAACATACTTAAAATCGTTATAGTCTTCAACCAGTTACTTTTTGAACATTGACTTCAATTCTTCACATGAATCATGCTCCGTTATTTCTTTATTCCTTTATTGATCATCGTTCATCCATACTTCATAAAGTTTATCTATGAGTCTTATGTTCATCAAGCAACATAAACATAAAATTAAACATACACAATATGTCACTCTTTTCGTAAAAGATATTTCATTTTGTTTGAGAGTTTTCTTAGTCGTATGATTTTCAAATCTTTTACTTTTTAGGTTTGAGATTCTAGAGAAGTCAAAAAGGCCTCTCTATCTATTCGCGCATTCAAAAAAGCATCAAGATACTCTGCAGTTTTAGGGAGAGTTAGCACCTTCGGGATCTATTTAAAATCCTGACTTGCACTCCTTTACCTTATAGCTAAGAGAAACTAAGGAAATTAAAAAAAAGTCTCTCTAGCTACTCGTATCTTATGAAGAACTTCAAGATACTATGCACTTTTGAGGAGGGTTTGCACCTTTGGGGAGGGTTCACACCTTTGAAAACGATCTGTTCGATAACTGGACTTACAACTCCTTCATTATTTATTTCTTTCATTCATTTTTTCTTTTCATTTTTTACGTTCTTTACGTTTAATTCTTAAAGTCTCCTAGTTGTTAGGGCACGATGGGAGGGAAAAGGGCATCCTAGGTCCCATCGAGACAACCCATTTCAATCTCCGCCCACAACAACTCAATGTTTCGTTTGTTTTGAAAACATATGCATGAAAAAAATTTCATTTGTTTCTTTGAAAACATAAATGCATGAACATACATACACTCGATCATTGAAAGTTCACATCATCTACATAAGCGTGACAATATAATACTTCACATTATCTCCTAATAATGACATATTAAAAGCAAACCATTCATATCATATGATTCATCAAACAATTTGTATAGGCTCGATCCAAACAATTTCAGTGTAGACTCGATCCAAACAATTCATCATCCTACCATTGAATTATCATAAACATAAAATTCCTATCATATTATGTTTTATGTCAATGAAGATACAAAACACATGCAATGTCTCTTACCATAACAATTCATTAATCTATCAAACAATTAAACTCTATGATGCAAACATTCAAAAAGAATAAATGCATACATAGTTACTTACATTTGGTTCTTAGCTTAAATTAAAGTCTTAGTTGGTTGGTGATTATAATATAATTAAATTAAAATTCTACGTAAAATTTTATTTTTGGGTCAATTTTTGAGATGCAATAACTTTTGCTAATAATATTCTATTATTATGATTCCAGTGTCTACTTGTTCTTTGAGAAAGTAAAATTACAAATACAGTCACTAACTATCATTTTTTAAGGATTTCCAAAACCATTAAGAATCATGTCGTTTTTCGAAAATTCTAATTTGACAAATATTTGAATATCCATAATATTTATCTGATGTCCGACTAATGTAGTTCAAGTGTCAGATTAATCATCTTGGTATCTATTAAAACTTCGTATGATGATAAAAGTTCATCAAACGTCAGTAAAATACTTAAGTTTAATTAGTTCTGAAACTGTCCAATTTCTGTCGTTTTTCATAAATCTTAATGAGAATTGAAGAGAAAGGAAGAACATATTTACCTTAAATATCTATCTATCTTCATTCTCTGAGCTTTAAAACCGAAATAACAAGAGTTTTCTTTTAATCTTATCGAGAGTTCGGGAGAATTTTCAAAAAACTATTGAGGCTATTATTAGAATTAGGGTTTACCAAAGTTATAACTCTAATGGGTTCACAGGCTTTTTAATATTTATGAATAAAAAAGTATTAAAATATTAACCTTGAACTTTGGTAAAATAAATCCAAAAAACCTTAAACTGTAAAATTAATTAAGAAAAAACTCTAATGAGGAGCCGCATGGGAGTGACACCTTCCGCGTGACTTCTTGTGTGAGAATGATTTACCATTCCTCTGTCACGTCAACAAATCAGAATTGGTAGATTAGTGATTGGGATACGAGAAAGAGTGAAGATTGTATTATTTTGGCTCATCATCATGTCTGTACTAATTTTACAATTTATTTTCCAAGTTTCGGTGTTTGATAAATACTTGGTGAAAAAACTTTCTTGATTGCACTCTTCACGAATAATCTGTAGTTTTGTTGTGCACTCTCTTGGGAGTAGGAGCATTTGAGTAGGGACAGCATGGAATCCGACCTAATTAAATTCCCTTGTTATGAGATATTAGCTTCTTCAGTTGGATCGTACGCCACCTGCTTCCTTTACAGTGTCATACATTCTTGGCTTGTGATTTTAATTACGGTAGGCTTCATTTGGCCATTTATGATCATGTGTTGAAAGTGGACTAAAAAGGGTTAATAACGCCCCGCATGTGTTTTGAAAAACTTATTTGCGAAAGAAGGATTAATTATGTGGTGTTTTTCAATGCAAGTGCTGAACAATTCAATATTAAGGTACATGGTGTTAGGAGACTGAACATTTCAGTCTGCAAAAGGATGACCATCAGATCCCCAACACCAAATCCAAGAGGAAAGCATTCACCAAGATTTAAGAGAACAATCATAATCTTGAAAATTCGAGTCAGTCCTTCAACTTCGTTGGCACTGTTAATCTTGATTGTAACCCAAAGCATATCGACCTGAGCCAATTCGAGTCAGAAAACGATTTCCAAAACCTTCCAAGTAAACCATTTCTAAGAAAATTACGCAAAAATTTCCAAATCAATAAGAGGACTGACAGCACTACTCAATTACTCAAAAATATTTCTGAATCAAAAACATGATCGTTGAAGGAAGCTAGTATCCTACATTTAGAGCGAGAGACAAATTTCATCCAGTCCGAGAGAAGGGTTTCAACGGATTAAAATTTCAAACCTTCAAGCATTCTCTCTCGATGGCTACTCCAGGCGACTCCCAGCTACCAAGCTTCCTCCGGATGCTCTCTCTGTCAAGATAAATATTTCTCACCTTATCTCTCCCTCCTTTACAGACTGGCGCACTTCCTAGATCTGATATCACTTACTCATCTGACATCTCTAGCTCCTATTCATACACACTAGAAGCTTATAAAGTATACAAAGCAAAAATAACTTCAGATATGTTATTATATACCGTAAATAACTGTTAGGTAGTTATTAGACTGAAAAATCATAGATTAGTTTTCTATTAACTTTAGTATGCAGGTAGCTTGACTGAAAGTGGAACACTGGACTCACAGGCATGGTACCTTCACCAAGGTATACCACGTTAGAAACTTCAGTTCAAGAAAAAGTGTTGCTAGAAAAGTTCTCGATTAGGAGAAAATTCGAAAATGTGGCTTTATTGCTCATATCAGGCGTGGAATCTCAATTATCTGCCACATTCGCCACCCTAACATCTTTCAGCTGATCAAGCTTATGGAGACTAAGGCCAAGATCTTCTTCTTTATGGAGAATGTTCGGGGTGGAGAGCTCTGTAAAAAGGTCGCTAAAGGTCAGTTAAAAGAAGAAGTTGTCGAAAGTATTTTCAGCAGTTGATATTGCTGTCAGATTCTGTCATACTCGCAGCGTTTATCACCGGGATCTTAACCCGGAGAACCTTTTGGTTGATGAGAATGGGGGGTTGAGCCTGGTCTCCGATCAGATTCGGCAGGAGGTGGATCTTAATCACATGTTTGGTGGGATTGTATTGAAAAGGCTACGAAGCGGCGAAGGTGGATATTTGATTTTGTGGGGTTGTACTTTTTCATTCTTATGGCGGGCTGTTTCATTCACGATCCAAAGTAACGGTCTTGTACAAGATTATTTACTAGGGCAAGTTTCGATGTCCAAGATTGTTCTCCTAAGAGCTAATCCGCCTCCTTTAACGGCTTCTTGATACAAATTCATAGACGTGAATCACCATTTTTAAAATTATAGAGAACACATGGTTTCAAGGATTTAAGGATATAAAGTTTCATGTGGAAGATGATACGCTTCGTTCTGATATCTGTAAATTTTCAATGACGCCTTTATCGTTAATTTTAGAGATTTGACATTTAAGTAGGATAAATTATTAGTATTGAAGAATAACTAAATTAAATTAGATAATACAACATAAAAGATTTGAAGAATATATTAGATTTGTTAATGTCAAGTTTTAAAGCGCCAGTTGATCCTGCTATTAAGAAAAAATGAATCGTTATGGAAAATCATAAAAAAGAAAGGTTTAACATATTTAATTAACTTGTTCTTGTTTAAAGTTGTAATAGATATTATAGTAAATCATTTGGCATTAGGATTTTGGTATCAGACGTTATTAGAAAAAAATACGCAATCTCAAAAATAGAAATATTTTTGGATTAACTAAAAATCTAAATAGTTCAAGAAATCTTTAATAGCAGAGAACTTAAGGACATTTAACTAGTTTAGCTTGTTCTTCAAAGTTGTAGCAGGCATTAAAAGAGAAATAGGTTCGTGACTCATATTAATTAGACAAATGTAGAAAAAGTTATAAAAATAAGAAGTTGGAAGCGTTTGAATATTTGTCAAATATTGGAACTTTAAAAAAATAGTGCCAAACAATAGAATTTCCGAAAATCATTAAAAAAAAGATTTTGTCCTTCTACAAAGTTAAAATAAACTTTTGAAAGCAAGTGAACACAAGAATCATAATGATAAAATATTCATATCAAAAGTTATACAATCACCAAAGTTGCTCAAGATAGGATTTCAATGAATTTTAGTGAGATTATGTTGTGTTATAAGTTTATCAACCGATAAAATGTTCCAACTATGAGTCTAATTCAAATTAAGGACTAGAGAAAAATAACTTTTTATGTGTTTTGTCTCTTCAATGACATAAATTATGAAAGTACTAGAGTTTCATTGTTTGATAATATATTAAGTAACATGATAATTAATTGATATGGTAAGTACCAAGCTCGGTAAGTTGATGCATTCACAAGATTTTCTTAATAGCATTCCATGGAAACCTACAAAATAGACACTTTAAAATAGTTTGGAAACTCTCTTGGATAGTTTAGATAGAACCGGATCTTAGGCACACCATGCTCTTGGGGTGAAAAAGAATTTTTCTTTAAATCCAACGCTTGTAAATAGAAAGTCGCTGAAATTCAACGGTCCCTAGAAGTTCAATCTTGTTCGCATTATTTTTTATGATTTCTAGAATTGAATAGACTATTGTTAGTTGGAAGAAACTTCAACTTCATCTCTTTTGGGAACACTTCTAAACTTATGTTTGATTCTCCATCTTTTTTTAGCTAAAAAATTGTGATCATGTGGTCCCAGTCAGAGTTAAATGACTTGACATACTTAAAGTATGCCCATCCATCAAAGCTTATAAAACAAACACTTAATAATTGCTTAGAAATCAGCCTTGATAGATTGTTCCTCCATGGAACCTGTGGCACATCAGCCGCCGAAGAGACAAATCACATATAAAGTTACTTACCTATGTTCCTTAGCTTAATTTAGAGTTTATTGGGATATTTCAATTAGTTAATAAACCTATATCATTAACTAGTTGAATTAAATTTTGCTTAAATTATATTTTAGGCTGATTTCAAAGTTATATAACTTTTGTTAGAAATAATTTATCATTATGATTCTGGTGTTGAGTTGTCCCTCGTGAAGTCTACTTTAACTCTATAGAAGGGAAAAATTACAAAAAGGTTGATAACTTTCTCGTCTTCAACAATATCCAAAAATCGTAATGTTTTGTTGTTTTTCAGAAACCCTAAAAACGTATAGATTTCATAATTGCGTAACTTTTTTTTAAAAACTTCAAATGATACAATTGAACAAAACACTTGTTTATTGTTATGTCTACTACAACTTTGCAGAATAATCTAAGTTCAAAAAGCAAATGTAATTATATGTTTATTAATGTTTTCTAAAACTCATAATTCTTGAAATTAAAATTTGAGAAAAATTAAATAGAAATAATGAATATGTTTACCTTTATTACTTAAATTCTTCTATCTTCTGTGAGCTTTATAATAAAAATTGCAAGAGTTTTTCTTCAAATTATGTAATAAGAGGAGATCTTTTTCAAATTATGTGTTTACAGTGAGTTGTGCTATAATTTGGTTAGATACTTTACATGATACCATTGCATTGTCGACAAAAGAGCAAACTATATGGCTATTATGGAAGTATGAAAGGAAGTCATATGGTTAAAGGGTTGTTTGGTGAGCTTAGCTGAAATTAACGAACTACCATAGTGTATTGTGACAATTAGAGTGCTATCTTTTTCACTAAAAATCAATTGATTCATTTGAAGACGAAACACATCGTTATTCATTATCTTTTTATGTGTAAGTTATTGCACAACATGGTGTTTTTGCTATTAGTAAAACTAGTGCTCATGATAACTTTACTGATATGATGACTTTTGCTAGTAGTTGACTACAATGTTAAAGCATTTTTTAACTTGATTTGGAGGAGCTGTCCATTGTGTCCTATGAGACTTTCTAGAAGAGGATGTTATTTCCTGAATTAATTTTCTTGAGATTTTATACAGTAAACTTCGCGTCAACAAGCTGGAAATTGTTAGATCACGCTTGATCCAAATTCTAATTGGGTCAATTTGCTATCTCAATAGTAATTATAGTTTCATTGTCTTGATTTGGGTTGGTATTTTTTCTCTTTTACCTTTGATTTTTTCTCGTCTGGGATTTTCACGCAAATCACCAATGTCAGTTATTTTTTATTTTTTATTTTCAATTTTGCATTTATTATTTCAACAAATCGCGATATCATATGTTGTATGATATCAAAATCAATCACTTATTTTAACTCCGTGTAGCCCATATAAGCAACACAAATATGATTATATATTAATTTTAATATCATTTATTCATCTTTTGTTGATGAGAAGCAAAGCTAATTTCTTGTAAAAATCATGTGATCGAAAAAAAATATTTCTAAAAGTTTTATTAAACCTTGACGTATATAGACATTTTAATATATGATATCACCATCCTCGTGGTTGTACAGTGTTAAACTTTATGTTTCCATCTAAAACAAAAATTTATGTGGTTCAAATATCTTTCACACTAACCTAAGATTTATTTCGTATGTACTCCTTTATCAATTTAGTACTTATAATGGTTAACCACTCTCATATTATAATACCAGCGTACATATTTAGTATTTTAAGCTATTAAATGATGTAATTATAAATTTATTCAATGTAATACATACTGAATTAGGAGTACAAAAGGAAGACAAATTGAAATATGACACCTATCACAGTAGGATTAATGTCTAATCATGATTAAGGCATAATTAGTAAAAGTTATGTGGTCATTAAAGTTTACTAATCATGATTAATTAAATTAACCTTGAAGATTAACTTATAACTAATGTGAATTAATTAGTTAAGCTAAGTATAATTTAAGTGATGATAATGAGGATATTTTAGCAACTAAAAGAACATGTAATGGTAAAATGGTAAAACTAAATAGATAAATTTAGCAAAAAGATATTTTTACACAATGAATCATCTAGAAATATTGGAGAGTGGCTGATGATCAGCCATTTTTGTGCTGAGAGTGAGAAAGGAATTTGAAGGGGAGGAGTTGAAATTAGCCTCTAATCCTTTGAGGAGAAGTGTTTATGTCATTAAGAGGAATCTATTGAGCTAAGCATCAATATATATGACCTTATATTTTGTGATTTAGATTAATTATGCTTATTCACATAATTACATTAAGGATAAATAAGAATTATGAAATTATCAATGCTTTGTAAGATGGTTGTGAGTGGTACACGAAAATTAGAATTTTTGCTTCATAATTTTATTTATTGGTTAACTAGTCATGTTGTAATATCATATACATTTTTATGAATGATGGAAATTTAGAATTGGTAAAAGCTGTGCATATTTTATCAAAGTTGTCATAAAATTGTCAATTCTATGTAATTTCAGATTTTGTGTCTGAAACTAATGCTAGACTAATTCAATGACCTAAATCTTTTGGCACATTGAATTGAACACCTTGAGTGACATATGGGCTTTAGAATCATAGAATTTCACGATCTACAGAAAAAATTATGATATTTTTTTAGTTACCCTAAAACATGAAATTGATTCTAAAATTTGTGAATGAACTCAGGTAATTGAGATGAAAGTGATTCATAATTGTACCTACTACTAGAAAGACTTGCTAACGATAAACAATGTAAGTAGTATTGTGTGTGGTTTGCCCTTAATTGAGTCTACGTCATAGAACAATAGAAATTTGTTTTTGATATGTTGTTTTATGCTATGTATGTCAAGAAGAAATGCACATATAAAATGATGTAGAAAAATATTATTTAGTTTATGATATGTAAATTGTTATTTTAATATTATGAACATTATTTAATTGTTTGTTACATTCATACCGATTATGTTCACAAACATCTCATGCATCATATTTTCAAGAAAGTTACGAACTTTTTCCATGCATGAGACTTCATATGAAAGATAATATCAAAATGGTTTTTCTGGTTGAGCTCGGATAACCAAAAAAAAGAGAAAGATAAAAGAAATAAAGAGAAAGTTATGTAAATGTCATTGAGAAGAAGTTTGAGTTGGCTTTTCCTCTAGATAGACTCAAGTTTGTGTTCTCTCAACCCTTGAAATCGAGTTGGTTCTCCCCTTAGGTGGATTCAAGTTTGTGGTCACTTATCCTTTGCTAGGAAGCCCCAATGATGAGAAGTACAGAAACTGAAGGAAAGAAAGACCAAGAATAAAATAAAAAGAAAAGTTTTACTTATGCGTATCATGTACATGTTAATGCATATCTTATACTACTTGCTGAGCCTTATTCTTATAGATGAGTTTTATGGTGTAGGGGATGAAGATGTACACTAAGAGGTATATAAGATGGAGTGCTTTGTTCAGGGGAGTGGTTTGTTGTTTGAGCAGATTTTGACCTCTGGGCAAAGTTTTTGAACATTTGTAAATAATGGTTAGGAAAAAAAAAGTTTTAAACTTTATATATATAGCTTGTAAACAGTTTACTACACTTAACATATTGTAAATGTGTTTTAAGTAAATTTAGTTTTCATGTTTGCCTTGAACGATTTTTATAAGTATCAGAGCCTAGGTCAAAATCATTTTTGTAAACAACTTGATAGCACAAATACCATCATGAATGAGCTCCAAAATTAGTAAGTTTTTCTTATTTGAATTGTATGAGTACTTGCTTATATATTTTTGCAATGTATGATAAGTACAAAGTGGTAAGAGGAAATAATACAAGTGATGAGGTCGTTAATCGGCTGTCAGCAATGATTGAGCCAGAAGAGTCAAATAAATCGGGAGTGGTCTCAGATACCATTTATATTATGAATATGCCTTCTTAGACCTTGATTGATTCGATTGCAACTCACTCATTTATTTCACTTGAGTTTATATCTATACTTAATTGTTACCTTCAAGAAGTAGAGTATGAGTATGATGTGATGCTACCTTCGGATAAGCATTTACATTAAGTCATGTGTTACGGGAGTGCATAGTTAAGGTAGATGATAAGATACTATATGTCGATTTCATAATTATGAAAATAAAGGGTTATGATGCTATTCTGGGAATGGATTGGCTGCATCGACATTATGCAATAATTCATTGTAGGACCAAGATTGTTTATTTTTATCCCTTGAATGCATAAATTTTTTCTTTTGAACCAGTTAAGTGTGCAAAGAAAATCCCGATTATATCAGCTGTTAATGCTCAACAATTACTAAAAAATGGAGGATTTTTGGCAAGTATTATTGATACCAAAAAACAACTGAGTGTCCGATTAAAGGAGATCTCGGTAGTGCAAAATTTTACAGAGGTTTTTCTAGATGATTTTCTTGGTTTGCCACCACATCGATAGATTGAATTCGTAATTGATGTATATCCTAGCACAGAACTGGTATCTAAAAACCCGTATAGGATGTGACACGAAATTGAAAATGGAAGGATGGTTTTGGTGAAGGTTGGCTGATTTTATGGAGGTCGGAATGTGTTTGGGGATGAGAAATTTATGGCTGATTTTCGGAGAGTTTGATGAAGGATAATGATCACGAAACGGAGGGAAGAGCTAAATGGAACTTGCTACTAACCTTTCTTCCTTGCAAGGATGATGGAAAGCAGCAAGAAAAACTCAACTCACTAGCTCGGAAGTAAGCTGAATTGGGTTCTTCTCATACGGCCGGATATGACTCACCGGAGGTCGATCAGAAGGGAGCTTAGGAAATGAATTCCAGAGAAATGTCAATGCACTCTAATTTTCAATATCACAAAGCTGCTTCCAATCATCCTCAAGTGAGATATTTATAGACTCTAAGTAGGTTGAAATTATAGCCACATTCAGTTGAATGAATTAACCCAAATATAGTGATTGCATTCAACTTGAAAATAAAAAAAGAAAACTAAATTCTAGCAATTTGTTAGCAGCTAACTAACATCACATGGAGGAGAATAAACTCCCTCAATGTGAAGGGAGAGAGTTGGCTGCTAATAAAATAGTAGAAACCCATAAAACCCATAAGAAACCCATAAAACCTATAAGAAACCAACAAAACCCATAAGAAACTCATAAAAACCCATGTCATTCTATGTGCACGAAATTAGACATGAAATGAGCTAATACTAAAGATAAAGTTTGTAAATGAAATAGTATTGTATGGGCCATGCAATGCTAGAAACCGGGTGCACTATCTTCTCGTGCTAGAAAACTGGATGCACTATCTTCTCGGGTCCATTTCACTTATTCTCCTTGATCCATTCATGAAATAAGATGTTTGGGCTGCTCTTGATCATTAGAAGAAGGCTCCACTAATGATATTTCATTAGATATGATCCCTGCAAAATGAACAAACAAATTAGGAAATCTTTTGGCTCGACTTCGGGTGATGACTCCTTGAGGCAACGTATCCCGTGGCATGTCAGGATTGCCCCAGCCTATTTAAAAGAGCTAAAAATGCAATTGGAAGAATTGATGAGCAAAAGGTTCATTCGGCCAAGCTTTTCACTTTGGGGAGCTCCGGTGTTATTTGTAAAGAAGAAGGATGGAACAATGAAAATGTGCATCGATTATAGAGAGTTAACTAAACTAACGATAAAGAATAAGTATCCTTTACCCCAAATAGATGATTTATTCGATAAACTCATCGGTGCACGGGTTTTCTCAAAGATAGACTTACGTTCATTTTATTATCAGCTTAAAGTGAAGTCTGTGGATATTCCAAAGACAACATTTCGTAGGAGGTATGAATATTATGAGTTTTTTTGGTAATGTCCTTTGGATTAACAAATGCGCCTGCAACATTTAAGGACTTAATGAATAGAGTGTTTCCAAAATATTTAGACAGATTTGTAATCGTCTTCATTGATGATATTCTCATCTATTCCAGAAGCAAAGAAGAACATGGAAAACATTTGGAGATTATTTTTGATAAACTAAAGTAACAAAAGTTATATGCAAAATTTGGCTAAATCGAGTGATTTTTCTCCATCATGTTATCTCCAAAGATTGTATTTCCACGGATCTAGCATAGATTCTAGTAATCAAATATTGGCCACAGCCAAGGAATGTGGGAGATGCACAGAGGTTTCTTGGACTTGCAGGCTATTATTGAAAATTCATAGAAAGATTTTGAAAAATTGCTATGCCTTTAACTCGATTAACTAAGAAGAACGTGAAATTCTAGTAGTCAGTCGATTTTTAACAAAGTTTATAGGAATTAAAAGATAATCTAACCACAACAAATATTAAAAATTCCAAATAAAGATGGACATTTCAATATCTACAGTGATGCATCAAAGATAGGCCTTAGATGTGTACTGATGCATCAAGGCAATTGAAAGAATATGAGAAAAATTACCTAACACATAATTTAGAACTTGTTGTTGTAGTTTTTGCTCTCAAGATATAGAGTCAGTATCAATATGGAAAGTCATGTAAAATATATTCTTATTATAAAAGTTTGAAGTACATTTTTACAAAAAAAAAGATTAATATGCGACAATGGAGGTAGTTAAAATTCATCAAACAAAAAACCTATGGTATGTGCCACAAGATTCAGATTTACAAAGAAATGTGTTATCTGAAGCACATTCATCTACGTTTTCTAATTGCAAATACGAGCAACGTCAAGAAAATTCATCCTACAACTACAAAAATTCATCGAGATTTGAAGTTACACTTTTGGTGGCCGAATATGAAAGAAGAGATTGCAAATTATGTCTAATTGGCCAACTAGTAAAAGGAGAACACCAACGTCAAGAAGGAACTCTCCAATTCTTGCATATCCCAAAGTGAAAGTGGGAACATATTTCAATGGATTTTGTTTTTGGATTACCAAAAACTACAAAAAGACATGATGGCATATGGGCAATTATAGATCGCTTAACAAAATCTGTTCATTTTCTACTAGTGAAGATGATGTTCTCACCACATCAATATGTTGAACTCTACATACAAGAGATATTGAAATTGCATGGAGTACGAGTGTCTATTGAAATTGCTGAACTCTACAAAAGTGGGAACAAGTTTATATCAAAGTTTTGAAAAAGATTACACGAAGCAATGGGAACAAAGTTGAATTTCAGTACCAGATTTCATCCTCAAACTAATGGGCAAAATGAGAGAACAATACTAAAATTGGAAGATATGTTAAGAACATGTGTACTTGAGTTTGATACTACATGGATTAAGATGTTGCCATTAGTAAAATTCTCTTACAATAATAGTCATCAAGGTATAATCGATATGGCACCATATGAAGCTCGATACGGTCAAAAGTATTGATTTCGTTTGTGCTGGGATGAAGTGGGAAAAACCAAGATACTAGGCCCCGAAATCATTCAACAAACAATGGATCAAGTGAAAGTAATTAGAGATAAAATAAGAATAGCTCAAATGAAAAAAGAGTTATGACAATCAACGAAGAAGAAAATTAGAATTTAATGAGGGGGATAAAGTATTTTTGAAGGTTTCCTCATTTAAAGGAGTAGTAAGATTTAGAAGAAAGAGCAAGCTTAGCCCAAGATTTACTGTCCATTTTCTTATTAAGAAGTAAGTTGGAGGAAGGGCATATGAATTAAATCTAGCATTATCAATGGCCGGAGTGCACAATGTTTTTCATGTATTTTTACTAAGGAAGTGCTTAAGAAATCCATCTCAAGTGGTACAGCAAGAAGAAATCGAAATTCGACCGACATTGGAGTATACAAAGAAACCAGTTTAAATTCTTGATTTCTTGACTAAAGAACTTCGAATTAAAAAAAATATCATTCGTTAAAGTTCTTTAAAGTAATCACCAGGTAGAAGAAGCAACTTGAGAATATAAAGACGATATAAGAAGTCACTACCCTCATCTATTTCATGCTTGAAATTTTGAGGACAAAACTTTTATAAGAAGGGTAGTGTGTAATACCATTGTACATATTATGTGCTTTAAGCTATTAATTGACATAATTAGAAATTGGTTTAGTGTGATACATGCTTAATCATAAGTAGAAAAAGAAGGCGAATTAGAATATGATACATGTCACTATAGGATGAGTGCCTAATCATAAGAAAAGCTTAATTAGTGAAAGTTATGGGGTTAATAAGGTTTACTAATTATAATTAATTAATTTAATCATAAGGAGAAAAAGAAGGCGAATTAGAATATGATACATGTCACTATAGGATGAGTGCCTAATCATAAGAAAAGCTTAATTAGTGAAAGTTATGGGGTTAATAAGGTTTACTAATTATAATTAATTAATTTAATCATAAGGATTAGCTTAGTACTAATGTAAATTAATTAGCTAAGCGGAGTATGATTAAAATGATAATGACGAAGTATTTTAGTAATTAAAGGAGCTTAAAATGGTAAAATGGTAAAATTAAATTGATAAATTTTGCAAAAGAAGATTTTCACCACATGAACCATCTAAAAATATTGAAGAATGACTGATCATCAGCCATTTTTGTGCTCATGAGAGAGAGTAGTTGAAAAGAAGAGAACTTGATAAAAAAGAGTTTTAGAGAGAGAAAGTGAAAGTTGAAGGAGAAGGAGTTGAAATTGGCCTCCAATCCTCTTGGAAGAAGTATTTCTCTCATCAAGAGAAATCTATTGAGCTAGGAATCAAGAGACATGACCTTATATTACATGGTGTAGAGTAATTATGGTTATTTACATAATTACATTAAGGATAAATGAGAATTATAGAAATATCAATGATTTTGTAAGTTGGTTGTGAGGGGTACATGAAAATTAGAAATTTTGTACCATTTTTTTTATTGGTAAACTTATCATGTTGGAAAATCATGCATATGTTTATGAATGATAGAAATTTAAAATTAGTAGAGTTTGTGTATATTTTATCAAAGTTGTGACACACTCGGGGATAGGAGAGGGAGAATAGAGGACAAAGGAAAATTAGCAATCTGCCGAGAACAAAGAAGGTTGGCAGAAACAGGGGAGGAAACTGGTTAAGGCCACAAATATACACGTGCGTTTGGGCTAATATTTGGTGGACTTAAACTTTAAGGGACGGTCTGGGCTTGGTCCAAAATTCAGAGTGATAGCACGTGTAGAACTTAAAATGGCACGGGTCTACTTTCTGTCACACAAACAGACAAACTAGCTTTGACAGAATAGAGGTATGGGAAAGACCTCTGCACAACTCCCAATGTAGGAAGTCTGGAAACGTGAAAATTGGCAGCAATCAACTTCAAGAAAAGGGGAGGGAAACTGCAATTGGTTTGGGGAAAAACGCACAGGTAGATTAAACGATATGAGAAATTGAAAATCAGTCGACAGAATGGTCAGACTTCAGGCACTCGGGTGAAAGACAGTGGAAGGATGAATGCACAACTCCTAAATGGAAGAAATAGGGGACACAATGAAAGTCCAAATATTTTAAGACACTGAGGAGGAATTCACAGACCAAATTTCATAAAATTAGCACACGGAAAACACTAGTTGGCACGGGGGTGGCTTTTGATGCACAAAATCCACTCGGTAAGGAAACCACAACAACAATAAA
>QAOC01047363.1:8704-19205 GCA_003255005.1 Begonia fuchsioides
AATCCTTTCAGGCTCTTCCTCATAAGAAACATTTTCTTGAATAGGTACTTCGGTCCAAGAGATTACATGCGATGGGTCTGAAATATATTTCCTTAACATAGAGACATGAAAAACATTGTGTACGTTTCCCAACTGAGGTGGTAAATTCAGACAATAAGCCACTGGACCGACTCGATTTTTAATCTCGAAAGGTCCAATATATCTCGGAGCTAATTTTCCTTTTACTCCAAATCGACTTATACCTTTACGTGGTCTAACTTTCAAGAATACAAAATCTCCAGATTCAAACTCGACTTCTCTTCTTAATAGATCTGCGTAGCTCTTTTGCCGACTTTGAACGGTTGTTAAACGCTCCTTAATAACATGAACCTTATCAGTAGTCTCTTTAATAATATCGGGTCCGAGGGTAATGTTTTCCGAAGATTCAGCCCAACATAAAGGAGATCTGCATGGTCTCCTATACAATACTTCATAAGGAGAAATTCCAATGCTCGTCTGATAGCTGTTGTTGTAGACAAACTCCACTAAAGGTAAATGATTAATCCAACTATCTCCAAAGTCCAAAATACATGCTCTCAGCATATCTTCGAGAATCTGGATTGTGCGCTCAGATTGACCATCTGTCTGAGGATGATATGCTGTGCTAAGATTTAACTCTGTACCCAATGCTCTTTGGAAAGCTTTCCAAAATTGCGATGTAAATCTTGGGTCTCGATCAGATACGATACTAGAAGGAATGCCATGCAGACGAACAATATTTTCAATGTATAGCTTACTAAATTTTGTATAAGAAAAATCCATTCTTACGGCAATAAAGTGTGCAGATTTGGTGAGTCTATCGACTATAACCCAAATCGAATCAAGATTCTGTGGCGTTTTTGGTAAACCAGTTACAAAATCCATGGCAATTTTGTCCCATTTCCACTCAGGGATGGGTAAGGGTTGTAATAGTCCTGCTGGCCTTTGATGTTCAGCTTTCACTTGTTGACATACTAAGCACTTTGATACATATTCAGCAACGTCTCTTTTCATTCCAATCCACCAAAATTGACGTTTCATATCATGATACATCTTTGTAGAACCAGGATGTATAGCAAATCTAGATTTATGATTTTCAGCAAGTATTGCTTGTTTTAACTCCAAGTTGTTCGATACTACCAATCTTCCTTTGAAAAGTAAGAATTCATTTGTGCTAATTTCCCAACCTTCAAATTCTTCACCGGCTTGGATTTTATCAAATCTTTCTTTTAATTCATCATCTAATTTTTGCATTTCCTTGACGCGTTGCACTAGAGTAGGTGTAGCAACAAGATTAAACACCCGAATTACTTGGTCATTCTCTTGAATTTGCAGCTCGTAATCCTCAATTGTTAAACGCCTCATCCAATCCTCTAAAACAAGACAACTAAGAGATCCACGTGGATAACGGCTTAAAGCATCTGCAACAACATTTGCTTTACCAGGATGGTATTCCAAAGAAAAATCATAATCACTCAAATACTCCATCCAGCGGCGTTGACGGAGGTTTAAATCTCGTTGTGTAAATAAGTACTTTAAACTCTTGTGATCAGAAAATATCTCAAACTTGACACCATATAAATAACTTCTCCAAATTTTCAATGCAAAAATGATGGCAGCCAATTCTAAATCATGAACCGGATAATTTCTCTCATGAGTCTTTAGTTGTCGGGATGCATAAGCTATTACTTTACTCTGTTGCATTAATACGCAACCCAAACCGACTCCTGAGGCATCAGTGTATACAGCATAAGATAGATTTTCATCAGGTACTGCTAAGACCGGGGCCGTAGTTAATTTTTGCTTAATTTCATCAAAAGCTATCTGACATTTTTCGGTCCAAACAAACTTTACATCATTTTTTGTTAACTGAATTATTGGCATAGCAATGGATGAGAAATTCTGCACAAATCGACGATAATAACTAGCCAATCCCATGAAACTACGTACTTCCGTAACATTTTTAGGTGGTTTCCATGCTAACACAGCTTCGACTTTTGCTGGATCAACTGAGATTCCATCTTGAGAGACAACATGTCCAAGGAATTTAACTTCAGTCCTCCAGAAATCACATTTCTCTCGTTTTGCATATAGCTGGTGTCGACGTAGTGTCTCCAAAACAATTTCTAAATGTTCCATATGCTCTTCACGAGACTTAGAATATATCAAAATGTCGTCAATGAACACCACAACAAATTTGTCAAGATAGGGTCGAAAGATTCGATTCATTAAGTCCATAAATGCTGCTGGTGCATTTGTCAACCCAAATGGTAACACCATAAATTCAAAGTGTCCATAACGTGTCCGGAAAGCTGTTTTAGGAATGTCTTTTTCACAAATTTTCATCTGATGATAGCCAGATCGCAAATCAATTTTTGAAAAATATTTGCATCCACCTAGCTGATCAAACAAGTCACCGATTCTAGGTAATGGGTATTTATTTTTAACCGTCATGTGATTCAATTTTCGGTAATCGATGCACAACCGAAGTGAACCATCTTGTTTCTTTGCAAATAGCACTGGAGCACCCCAAGGAGAGGTACTATTTCTAATAAATCCTTTCATGAGTAACTCATCTAATTGACTTCTCAATTCTTTCAACTCTGCAGGAGCCATACGATAAGGGGCAATCGAAACTGGTGTCGTACCAGGTACTAGATCAATAGAAAATTCAATTTCACGGTCAGGTGGTAATCCAGGTAGATCCTCTGGAAAAACATCATCATAATTGCAAACTATCATTGTTTGAAAATCTTCTATAGTCGTATTAGAATTGTTGTTGGATGCAAAAAGATTCCCGTAGGAGTTCAAGTTTCTTCGACCGCCTAAACATGTCCGTAAAGTTGGATCGATACGAATTCCATGATTTTTACATGAATGTACTAATACGTCTCCACTTTCCATTGTAAGAACTATGCTTCTTCTATGGCAATCAATTTTTGCCTTGTACTGACTCAACCAATCCATACCTAGTATCACGTCAAATTGATCCATCGGAATCTCTATCAAATCAGCCAATAATTCGTGTCCGTCAATGACAAAGATAGCAGACTTAACAATGAAATTCATCTCACGACATGAATTTAGAGGGGCATTCAATATCAAAGGATTTTCTAACTTTTCGAATTTTAGTTTCATAATTCGAACAAGATTTTTAGAAATAAAGGAATGTGTAGCGCCAGAATCAAATAATACGTGAACCGTAGTGCTAAAGAGAGAAAGCGTACCATCCATAACACCATGCCCACTAGTATGATCAGGAGTCTCAGATCCTCCGATTGCATAAACTTGGCCAGTCATCTTTTCTTTTCCTTTGGCACCACCTTGAGATGAGCTTGATACCTGTCCTGAAGGTGTAGAACCAGAAGCATGATGTTGCTGATTATCATAAGAATTCTGGGAGTTGGTAATCTTCGGTATATATTGGTGCTGATATGGTGGTCTGAATCCACTCGCTTTAGAAGAAGCAAATGATTGTGATCCCGAATAGATTCGTTGACCCTGATTCGGAATTCCCCCGCTTGATCCGAAGTTCTGTTTATAAGGAACCGATTGTAATGATGCTGGATTTGCTAACATAGATCCTTGGCTTATTGGGCAATTTCTTCTCAGATGTCCAGGTTGTCCACAAGTATGGCACACATAATTTGATGATCCACCACTATAGGGTGTGTTACTAACATGTCCACCATGATGATGTCCATTCTTATTTTGACTTCTTTCTTGGTCTTTCCTTGTAATCTTACCACCGCTATTTTGTCCTCTTGCTTCTTTGCTTTTATATTCACCATATTGTTCGTTCAAATCTGCTTCAACTCGTTGAGCAGTTGCAATTACTTCAGGAAAAGAATTAAAGCCAAATGCAGATATCTGGTGTCGAATCTTAGGCCTTAATCCCATCCTGAATTTCACCATCTTATCCATCGGATCAGTCCCTTTAGTATATTGTGATAGCTCCATGAATTTGGCATAATATTCCAGCACTGTCATATCATTTTGCTCCAAGTTATGATACGCTGTGATCATATTTTGACGATGTCCAGCATTGCAATAATTATCCCTGAATATACCCTCGAACTGTTCCCACGTCATCATCTCTACCGAAAAATCATTTTCTAGAGATTTCCACCACACTTCTGCCATCCTTTCAAAATAAAATGTTGCAAATCCGACCATATGCTCTATTGGAACTCCAATAACAGTTAAGTTCTTATGCATTAATCTCAACCAATTTTCTGCTTCTTGAGGGTCAGCACCGCCAGCAAACATTGGTGGTTTTAAGCGTCCGAGTTGCATAAAGAAATTCATTCGGCGTGTTTCAGGGTCTAAACCAGTGTTCTCCCTAGAAATATTTTGCAGCACATCCCTCAATATTGCAGCTGGATCAATGGGTTGTTGTCTGACTGGTTGATCATCAGGTGTCACAGGTGTTTGATTTCGAGGAATTCTTCTCGGAGGCATTCTAAAATCTGAAAGAAAAATTTTCTTTTTTTTTAATTTTGTTACAAGAAATATATATATATATTTTTTTTGCAACTATCTTATAATATTATTTATAATGCTATTTTTTTTTTTTTTCCTTGAGAATGTCCAAGTTCGGAACCTTGGGCTCTGATACCAAAAATTTTGTCACGACCCGAAAGTGGCCCGCGACAAAACGGGGAAAGATCCGGTCCAAAATAGAGCGGATCTCACAACCCTTTTCTCTTGAATCCAAATTTATTAAACAGCGGAAGACTTATTCAAAATAATTGCTTAGGCCCAATGAAGACAATAACATAACATTCACTTAATAAGTTCAACAAGCTAAATCCAAATCTTAACAAAACTACAATACTAACCTTAAAGTTTCAAGATAAGTTTGCTCGGGAAATAAAAATTTAAATNTCAAGGTTTTGGACCTTCCGACTGAAACTATCAAAGGTAGATTATTGATTTCCGATATAGAGTTCTAGCTCATGTTTCATATGTGGCTCTCTATCTTGTTGAAAGAAACTAGATTGAGGTTGAGTTTCTATTCCTTCAAACAGCAAGTACCTTCAATAGTTGCTTCTGAAATAAATTTTCTATTTTGATTAGAACCCCAATCGATAATAATATTGAATGTGAGAGGATTTTTCTTACTAATTCGTACCTTCAAACACTAATCACGAAACTTTCCATGGAAATGAAGATGTAGAAGCGGTTTACCCAAGGATGCCGTCCGATTTTTGGGAGTGTAGCCACAAAATTGGTATGGAGGAAAATGGTAGATTTTTGGAGAGATTACCTTGGTTTTTGTAGAGGAGAAAACGAGCGGATTTCGTGTTTAGAATCTGATTCTCGTATCATTCAGTTTTGGCCGAGACGTGAGAGAGAGGGAGAGGTCTTTCAAAATCGGAAGTTATAGAGGAGAGAAGAGGGGAAATATAGGGGAATGTTGCTGAGTTTTCGGAAGAGGAGAGAGAGATGGAGAGAAGAAAGGGAAAGTGGGAGAGAAGAAAGGGATTTCCCCTTTCTGTGAAAGCAACCCGATAGGGTTGTTTCTTTTCTTTTATTTTCTTTATTTTTTTAATAAAAGGCCCATTTGTTTGGGCTTTTACAATACTGGTTCGGGCCGAGAGAGCAAGCCATGGTGGTGTCAAATGCTTGTTTCCATTGGCTAAGCAACGAAGTTTCATGGGTAGATTGCTCGTTTTGGCCTTTACCGTTTTGTCTGTATCGTTCGCCTTGAAGATCTGGTGGATCTGCATGAACTTGTATTGCTTGAATCATTATGTTTCTCTCTATCGGAAAAAGATTTTTCTGCAATAAAATCTGCCGGAAAACAACAATTTTGTTCTGATTTCATGCACCATTTAGACTGGTTTTTCCTTTTTCTAAACCTATTCTTTCCAATTTTTATATAATTATGTGAACTTGCTTTAGTTATGAATATGATAGAGAGTCTCCTATTGATGAATTTGTTGAATTCGTCATTACGATCAATCATATTCATTTCCTAAATAATAATGATAATGCCATTAAGTTCTGGCTGACAAATAAATATTGTGATACAAAGAAAAGAACTTGTATTGCAGTTCACTACTACAGTGATATAACTTTGTTTTTATCGCCCGAACGAGCTCATCGAGACAGTCAAGGTCTGCATGTCTAGTCTTTGAGAGAGAGAGAGAGAGAGAGAGAGTTAAGACTATATAAAATGTAAAAAATGAAAAGAAAGAAGTGAAATTACAAGCGATAAATTGAAAGAATGAAGGATCAAAGCTTGTGAGAATCTCCAATGGAAGCCAGAGTGTGCATGTCTGCATCGCGTCGGTTCCTTGCAGAAGAACATACAGCTAAACATAGCCCACAAAGCTGGGAAAACCCTACTTCACTTTTCTTATCTCTCAGGAAAGGATTAAGTATTCGATGTTGTAGCTGGGATACTATAAACCGAGGAAGAAATGGCTCAGAAAAAGGAGGACTATAAAAAGAGCCATTCTCACTGACTTTATTGTTATTTATTCTAATTCTTCCTGGGGTTTCTTTTCTTCAGGTGAAACACATGAAAGTTTGGATTTTTGAGTGTCGAGACCCAAGCTACCAAGCTTTCAAGCTTGGTTTATCTGCTGCTGTACTTCCTGCTCTTGCTCACGCCATTGCTAACTTTCTTTGTGGCTGTATCTGCGTACTTTCTGGGGAGGATTTTAAAAAGTCTTCTGCGAATAACCAATTAGCTGCTGGCTCCCTTCTCTGCCTTCATGGGAGAGAGAGAGAAAGGAAGAGAGAAAAACTGACGAGATGAGTGATAAATCTTCAGGATATCATTGGTGGTCGGATTCTTGATGTTGATCATCGGGGCTCAAGAGAATTCGAAATCGAGAAAATCTTGTGGGTTAGCGCACCATCGTCTTTCTATCGTTGGGTGGGGTTGTATGCTTCATACATGGGCTTCTCGCAGTTGCTTGTTACGTGTCCGCCATTGCAGTACACAGAGAAGAAAAGAAGAAGCCCCACTAAAATAAATCCAGCCGTCGGAATCCCTGTTTAACAGCCCTAATCCCNTATATTTTTTATTAATACTATGATACACGTTCTTATTGGTTGCCGAGCTCAACTAATGTGGTACAGCCCAGCTATGAGGTACATCAGCAGGTGAAGCTAGCGAGGATAGAGGTCACTCTTAGTGAAGGAAGCTTCGTTTGAACGGCCATGGGAGATATTGCTTTTGGATCCTTCCGGCTCTGTCTTCTCAGGTTCTCCGAACACGCTGCTGCTCGTGTAAAATGCAGGCAACGCTGGGACAGGGAGGGAGAGAGAGAAGCTGTTGAGCATGAGAACCACGGACGCCATTGTCGGTCTTTGTGCTGGGTTTTCTTGAACGCACAGCAGCCCGATGTGCACGCATCTCATCATTTCACTTTTCGAACCCGAAGTCAGTGTCGGGTCTATTATGTTCGAAGCTCTTCCTTCTCTCCAGCTATTCCAAACCTGAACAATCCATTTAACCATCAGGCTTCAATGGGAGATTACGTTGATTTCATTACTGTTGATGCTTACAAAACTCAAGAGATCTTCGATGCTTTCTCCGTGGCTGAAGCAATTGTTCTTTCGGCCGCTGATTATCTCGAGAACTATAACGCCGAAGCTAAAGACATCAGACTTGACGGAAAACTGCCCATGGAGAAGATACTCTGGTGGCATATAACCACTGTAAAATCCGATACGAGACTCGATCAAAAACAATTTAAGGACCTTACTTCAAGGGCAATAAGATGAAGATAGTATAATTACTTACTAGGTGCCAACTATTCTGCTAGTGTTCCCTTGCGTCTCGTCCACTTCAAACAGTTTAGCCATCCCAAAATCTGCGATTTTGGCGTTCATTTCAGCATCCAGCAGAATGTTGCTGGCTTTCATATCCCGATGAATGATTCTAAGCCGGGAGTCTTCGTGGAGATAGAGTAGTCCTCGAGCAATGCCACCTATGATTTTGAATCTCCTGTCCCAGTTTAAATTTGTTCGTCTTTCTGGATCTATAAACTCAGATTATATATCAACAGTTACTAACTTTTCAAGATCTATGCACTGCCTTTGAAAAATATAAAATTGAGTAAACAGAGCTGGAAACATGGATCATACCAAATATAAAGTGATCAAGGCTTGCATTGGGCACGTATTCATAAACAAGAAGCCTCTCATTTCCTTGCAAGCTGAATCCTAAGAGCCTGACTAAGTTCCGGTGTTGAAGCTTACCCACCAAGACGACTTCATTTTTAAATTCAAGATCTCCCTGCCCAGACTTCCTCGAAAGCCTCTTCACGGCAATTGTTTCTCCATTAGATAGCGTACCCTGAAATATGTATGAGCAGCTATTAGACGAATTTGAGAGTAAGAGCGCAAATTGAGGTCTTCATCTCTGTTTTCTCACCTTATAAACGGGTCCAAACCCACCTTCTCCGAGCTTGTTTGCGGCAGAAAAATCACTGGTTGCTGCCTTGATAATAGCAAAGTCAAACTGCAGCGTCTCGGACGTGAAAATTCCATCATTGGCTTGTTCTCGCAAAGGAAAACCTTGATATGCATTCAAAATGTGTGTTGGTCGAAAATCTTAACATACTTTGGGAGAATCGAAACAATCAGCCAGAAATTCACAGGAAGTAAATACAGATATCATTACGATAAATGGCACGGGGCTGAGGATTGGAAAGAATAAGAACATTAACATTGAATTTGAACTTACTCTCTACTCTCCCAGTTGCATTTGCAGGTTTTCTCTTTCTAAAGAGTAAGATAATGGAAATGGCGACGATGAGGATCAATCCGGCAACTGAGGTGACGACACTGATAATGATTATCTTAGCTCCATTACTTTGTTCTCCTGCAAATTCAGCCGTCCCGTTGATTGAGTTAGAACTAAAATCATATAAGATGACAGTTTACTAATCTATCCATAATAGGCTGCAAATTGAAGAGTAAAATAAGCATTCGTTCAAACACGAATCTGAAATTTCATTTATAAAACCTTGTCATGTTGTAACTTTTTCCCCATGTTTAATCAATTACACATATTCCAGTCTTAGACTCGAATCACGGTTCACACATGAGATAAAACGTCAGAAACAGTATGGAAAAAAGACTTGCATCAGTAATTGTATAAAATGGCATGAATTTAGGTCTATGATATTCTGTTTGTTTGTCTTTCGAATTATAAATTCTAAGCAGAAATAGAATGAGAAATCGAATTCCCAATTTGCATCAATCTATCTTTCGAAAGTATATTTGTGGTTTCATAAGGACTCTTAAGGCAATCGACGAGCCTTTGGAAAAATCAGTAAATTTCAATTGTTGCTCTCAGGACAGTTCACCTTGTTCGCCCTTTGTAGTCGGAGCCATAGGAGGAGGGGATAGCAGAGGCGGCGGTGATGGTGGCGAAGAAGGCTCATAGAACCGATACTCTTCGTGTCTCAAATAACAACTAGGTGAACCTACTATAACGCTCCCAGAACAGCACGATGGAATTCTACCAATGGAGGAAGTCAAGCAATCGTCGCATCGTTCTTCGGATAAATCAGGCGTACACTGGAGAAGAGCATACAGAGTTCTGAAATTCGAAGTCGGGGCACTTCCTACCGCATATTTTAACACAGAGCTACCAGCCGCAGCTTTACCTTTCAAATCATCCAACAATTTCCGAAGATCGCTATAATAGTGATCCCAATCCGAAACATTCGCTGTAGTCCATATAATATGAGCTGGATCAGTCTCCATCAATCCAAATATGCTCCGATTGGAGTATTTCAGCATGCACTCATTGTACCACCCGAAGGCTTCTTTCCGATTAGGGCAAACCCGCGGGAGAACGATCCTGGAATTGTTTAGGCAGCTCCGGCAAGCAGCGGCATCGAGGTCGCCCCGGCAAAGCCCAATAGCGTTGGCCGCGTCGGAACTTTCGCCGAGAGAGAAATTGAAAAATCCGTAGTAGAAGTAGTCAGCCGTTGAAATGGAGGCTAGAAGGTTGCGGAGGTTGGCGCTGTAGGCGTCGTCGGCACTGTAATTCCCACGGTTTTCTATGCAATTGTAGATGCGGAGATCCGGCTGTGCGTTAAATGGGGTGGAGAAGAAGAAGAAGAAGAAGAAGAGAAACGGCATGAGAAGAGAAGGCGAGAAGAAAGCAGTTAGAGCCATTTCCTCAAGCTTCAAGGACTCCCATCTACCGCAGACCTAAATGGGAAATTGCAGGAAATCGGAGAAAAAAATCCGGCGGCCGAGTCTTCTGATCGGTTGGGTGCAGAACTTTTGAAATTTCAACGTCAAGACTGAGCTTTCCGTTGCATTGAAGGCTAGACCGACTCAACACGCCATGATCGATAGGACAAGTCTAGCCGACTACCATTGACTTTTGGTCAACTTCGATCCACGTCATCGTATAATGGGGTCACTCCTGTCTCGGTCACTTTGGTGAGATTACCTTTATGTTCTTTGACGTACTCAATGTTACGAGTTTTCTCACTGTTCG
>QAOC01047366.1:0-21771 GCA_003255005.1 Begonia fuchsioides
AACTATCAAATCTCAAAAAATTTCATAAACAAATGAGAGGTGCAAGATGTACAAAAAGACCCAAAGCATTATGAATTGGGTATGCAGAATTAAAGAACAAAATTCCCAATTCACTGTGAGTATAAATTCGAAGCAAAGGTCGACAGCTGCCATCACGTAAGAACAACCAAATTCCGATAGCAAAGACTAAATTTCTTTCTTTGCTTGTTGTTTTAACTTCGGTAGTCTTTGTGATTTCTGTTAGTTTTAGAACTACTTTAATTTAGTCGAGATTAGAATTTTTCATATGTTGCTTTATTTTGGAAAATTGTAGTTATTTATTTAGAAGTCGCCTTAATAAGTTCTTCATTTATCTTTGCTTGTGCTTGGATATTATCTAGTATTTTACGATAAAATGTCATCACGTGATTATTAGGACGTATCTTAAATCTATTAGGTGGTTCAATCGAGTGATAAGATTTAGCTAATAGTTGGTTCGGATTTCCAGCTGAAGAGGAGAGCAACAGGACCATCTATTTCAAATTGGCACGCATCGAATTCCTTGATGCCCGAAGCTTGGTCAAACCTCAGTCAAGCCGCGCGCGCACTTCCATGGTCAACCGAAGGTCTTCACCCGGTCCACCTTGGTCTCGTTTCAAATTCAGCCGCGCATATCTTATTGGATTCCAACCATCAGCTGAAGAGGGACACCTTGGTCTCATCTCGGTCAAAGACAATCTTCTCCCGGTTGATCTAAGACATCCGACACATCCAAGGGCTTAGTTTAATTCTTTCTCGTTTTTAATTTTAATTGTTATTTAAGTGTATCGGCCTTCCTTTGGAAAGACAGAGAGAATTTGAATAAAAATTGGGCTGAAGCACCTTCTTTCTTTGGTTGAAGCTCTTTCTGACGTACCCTTCTCCGGTGAGTAATATCCGGCCAAGAGCGTCAACCCTTGTGCGTAAGATCGGTGGGTCATATCCGAGTGCAAGCAAGGTCTACCAACCAGACACTTTGATTGCTCAAGTGCCTAATTGTCCAGCCATCTTAAAACCCAAAAGCTCTTCTGAGTCCATTTCATCCACGAGCGATCACTCCATTTTTCCTTCGACCGATTTCACCTACCTTTGACCACCCGAACCACCTCCACATTTCTTCGAGCCATTTTC
The DNA here is from genome assembly GCA_003255005.1 of Begonia fuchsioides. NCBI lineage: Eukaryota > Viridiplantae > Streptophyta > Magnoliopsida > Cucurbitales > Begoniaceae > Begonia > Begonia fuchsioides. The sequence goes on from QAOC01047366.1 coordinate 1,150, forward strand.
TTATTCTCCACCTAGATCACCCACATTTCTACTCCATTTATACTTCTCATCATAAACCTCGTTCGCCCGAGCCATTTTCTTGTGCGCCGCACTCACCCTCAATCCGAGCCCTGCATGCGCTCACCAGTCCGACCCACGACGTGCCGACCGTACCCGGTGGCACATCAAGACATGCAACACCTTATAAGTTACAATGGATGAAATAATGTAAAATAATCATAATGACTAAGCAAGCAAAAGTGAAGCCCTCAATTGGCGACTACAAAGGTGAAATCCTATGCGATGTAATACCAATGATTGCAACACATAACTGATTGGGGAGACCTTTGCAATTTGATAGAAAGGTCAAATATGATGGACTTAAAAATGAGTATTGTTTTACTCGTAATGGTGGTTTAGTAATGTTAAAACCATTAAATCCATGGGAGGTTTGTGGAGATCAAGAAAGTATTAATAATGAATGCAAAATGGAGAAAAAGTCAACAAAAAACCCTATGAAGTTAGCATACCAGCAATCGATTGTGGCCATATACAAGAAACATTATTTTTTATCTAACGATCAAATATTTTATCGTCCAAGTATTTTATTTTCAATATAGTAGCTTAAAGATACATTTCAAGAGTATTAGACTTCAAACTTCATCAAGAATCCTAACTACAACAAAAAAGATTCAAGGAAAAAATTTCTCGATGAGAGAGGGAATGATGCGATTCAAGATGTCACCAAGCTCAAGCCCAAAAATCATAATTTCCTGAAAGACACGAGACTGCTTATGACGAGTTTTAGGAGGAAGAAATGAAACAAATGACCCATAAAATTTAAAGAAAACGCTCAGCCCAGCTCAACAATCTACAAGAATATTTAGTTATGTCTCTTAGCTTTTCAAATTTCCATTCGCATATTTTTTCGTATTTTATTAAGTTTTCTAAGTCTGAAATTACTTACCAAATATTTCTAATATATTTAGGGATATTTCTATTATTCTTATATATGGTTTTAGCCTATTTAAGTAACATTGTATGCCATTATTATGAATGTTTAGTTTTATGAAAAATTAAGCTTTTTCTTTTTGTATGATAGCTTTAGTTCAACCAACAAGTTTGGCTCAGAACGAGTTTTGTGTGATAACTACAGTTCCATCAAGTTTTTCAATCGAAGCCTAGTTTCTCCATTTCTTCTTGAATCACAAAAGCATTCTGAGTTTCATATACCCTTGGTTCTCATCACCCTAGCTTTCCAAATACTCTTAGTCCATTGCCACTAAATATGAGAGAGATCTTGCCTCGAACAACTATCTGAACTTCACTCCATTCTATGAAGATGCCTCCTAAAGCTCTCGTGGATGGCCTAGCTAAAGCTGATAACTCCAAGCAGTAGGTTTTGTGATTGTCTGAGCTGGGGTCTTTGATAGTTTGTTAGGGTAGCAGTTTTAATCTCCTTGGATTTCTCTAGCCCGATAAGATGGAGCCTCGACAGAGAACGCATTTTTCATAACCTAGAACGGGATTCCAAAAAGGCGAGAGTGGTCACAAAGAAATCAAAATTCAAAAAACTGAGTTTCTTGAGAGGAAAAATAACAAAATTTGGAAGAAAGAATATCTTGTGGACTCTTGTATTTTTTCATTTCATTCAGCCACTATTTATAATATAAGGTGACATAAATTACATTAAAAACGAAATTAAATCAAATACTAACTCTTGGAATATTTATTTCTAAAAACTCTCACAATAATATTTTGACATTTTGTTACTAAAATAACCATAACTTTCTCGAGACTACTTGGAATGACCTGCAACTTAAACCAATGGAAAGTTGACATCCGAGGCATATAAATCCGTAGGTGACTTGTCAAATTTGGTGACCGTTTTCCCTTTCAAAAGTCTGTTGAAATATGGTCTAAACAACTACCCGGTCATCTTCTTCAAGTTTTCAAACAAAACCGTTGGCATAAGTTTTCTAAAATATCTGTTATTTGATCATGACTTGCGACGTGAATCATTTTTACTTCTCTTATTCTTTATATGCTCCCTGATAAAATGAAAATGAACATCAATATGCTTACTTCTCTTATGATGAACGAGATTGTTTGCAATTTCAATAGCTGATTTGTTATCGACTCGTATTTTGGTTACCTCATGTTGTTGTAGATTTAACTCTTGTAGTAAATTTCTTAGCCATATTGTATGACACACACACCAAAATGCTGCCACATATTCTACCTCACATGTTGATAATGTTACAATTGGCTGCTTATTAGATAGCCATGTGAATGATGTATTCCCAATGTAGAATACGTATACCGCGTATTTTTCTGGTCATCTATATCTTTGCACCAATCATTATCAGAATATCTTATTAACTTGAATTTATCTGTCTTTCAATAAAGTAGCCTGAGTGATTCAGTTCTTTAAATATATCAAATAATTCGTTTAATATCTTTAAAGTGTGATTGTGTTGGATCCTCCATATATCGACTCACGATACCGACACTATAAGCGAAGTCCGGCCTTGTGCATGTGAGATACCGCAGACTACCAAACTACGGTATTCATGTGCATTTATGTGATCTCCTAACTAAAATTTAGAGAGTTTCGTACCTGGCACCCTTGGCGTTGATACCGGCTTGCATTCTTCCATCTTGTTATTCTTCATAATGTTCTATGCATATGCTTCTTGTGATAGGAATATTCTAAAATCTCCTAGTATGTTCTAAAGACCAAAGAAATACTTCATCAATCCTTGCTCTTCTATTTCAAACTCCAGAGTCATAGTGGCTTTAAAATCTTCAATTATCTTTGTATCGCTTCCCACGAAAGTAAGGTCACTGACATAAAGAGATATAATAAGTAAATTACCTTGCTCCTTCTTCACGTACAATGCATTCTCATAAGGACATTGCATGAAGTTGTTCTCCTTAAAGTAAGTGTCGATTCAGGTATTCCATGCTCGAGGTGCTTGCTTTAACCCGTAGAGTGCCTTCTTTAAATTAAAAACTTTTTTCTCATTTATAGGTTTCATGTACTTAAGTGGTTGTTCTACATAGACTTCCTCTTCCAAGACTTCATTTAGAAATGCAGAGTTTACGTCCATTTGATAGATTAGTCACGAGTGTTGTGCAATTAGAGATAAAGAAGTCGAATGGTCTCCATTCTCGTAACCGGAGCAAATACTTTGTCATAATTGATTCAGCCTTTTGCCTGTAACCTTTTGCAACCAAACGCGCCTTGTACCTTTCGATCGTGCCTTGGGCACTTACTTTCTTTTTGTAAACCCATTTTACACCTATGGGTTTACGTCCTCTTGGAAACTCCACTAAATCTCACGTTTCGTTTCTCTCGATTGATTGTATCTCTTCATCCATTGCGGCTTTCCACTTCTTATTTCTTATGACTTCTTTAAAATCAACGTTCTCTTAGTCTGCTAATAAACAAACCAAGTGCACTTCATCGGTTGATTCTTATAGATCTTGTTGTAGGCTCAGCATCCTGGGATGTCTTGGCTCTTCTTCTTCGTCATGTTTTTGAGAAGTTATTTGGGTGATTATTGGTGCAACATTCAATGATTCTTCTTGTGTTTCCTCTTTTTTATTCTTTCTTCATTCACTTGTACGTCTCGGCTCACAATCAACTTTTTGTCAATTGGATCAAACAATTAAAATGCCTTTTTTATTATTTCTTCACGTACAATGCATGCTCATAAGGACATTGCATGAAGTTGTTCTCTTTGAAGTAAGTGTCGATTTAGGTATTCCATGCTCGAGGTGCGTGCTTTAACCCATAGAGTGCCTTCTTTAGCTTTAACACTTTGTTCTCATTTCCAGGTTTCACGTACCCAAGTGGTTGTTCTACATAGACTTCCTCTTCCGGAACTTCATATAGAAATGCAGAGTTTATGTCCATTTGATAGATTGGTCACGAGTGTTGTGCAACTAGAGATAAAGAAGTCGAATGGTCTCCATTCTCGTAACCGGAGCAAAGACTTCATGATAATTGATTCCTTGTTCTTCATTGGTCTAGTACATGCGCATACGCCACACTATCAAACACTTTAAAGTGTGATACAATTGTTTTATGACTGCTCCAAGCTTTTTGTGTTGTTTGATTCGTCAATATTGTTTGTGGACATCGATTTTGCACATACACAACGCAAAATTCATTTGGCTATTCTAATTTTTAATATCATTTACTTCATCGAGTTTAATGATCAACATGGTTATCCTCATGCTGACTACTCAATTTCTAATGTAGTGATCAGAGGTTCATTGCATTTTCTATGAGAGATAGTGGGCAAACATCATATAAGAATCAACCCTTCTTATCAACCAAGATAGTATGCTTAACTTTAAATTTCATTCCTCCGCTTATCTTTGCTTTGAAAATCCAACACCAAAGAGCCAAAAACTAAGGAAATCTTATTCTGAACAATCTCCAAACCAAGTCAGTGTTATACTCGTAAATTTCTAATTATGACTATAGTTAATTTTATGGATTTAATATTTATATAGAATAAATTATGGGCATTGTAAAATAAATCTATTAATTTGGAGTGTACAATGAACAAGTAAAAGATGTAAAGAAAGATCAGAATAGTTTTGAAACTGAAAGCGATGGTTGACTCTATTATTAGGCATAACAAATTATGGAAAATAATTAAGAACAAGTGTCTAATCATATTTAATGAACTTACGTCACTCTAGAAAGTTAGAAAAAATAATTCTGATAAACCATTTGACATTAGAATTCAATAATCTGACACAAGTAATAAAAGTTATGTGATGTCAAAAATAAGAATAATTGTGATTCAAAAACTAAAACTTCAAATAATTTTAATTGATTTACAATAAGCTTAACAACATTTAATGAATTAATTCCTTCTTCAAAATTGTAGTAGACGTTAAAAAGAAAAAAAAATCAAAGTTACCTTGGTGTGTTTAGGTTGAACAAATGAGCGATATATTTACCTTTTCTATTTAAAGCCATATTTTTTTAGAAAAAGAAAATCCTATGCTAGTTTATGTCCTCTCTCACGCCCTCTGAATCTCCTTTCGCATCTTTGTTGTAGGTAAAATTGTTTCGCATGTAATTGATATCACAATAGACAAGCTGGCCACGTAGTTGTAGGACCGGTTTTAACCTAAGTGGGGGGAGGGGGTGAATTAGGTTAATTGAAATTTTTCGTAAGTCAAATGCCTTAAGTAAAAAAGCTATGGAAGTTGATTATCGATTCAATTAAGGGAAGCACAATCAATAAAGTAAAAAGTTGAGGGAGAGAAATTTTGACACCGATATGTTATCGTGGTTCGGCCAACAACTTCCTACGTCCGCACTTCAAGGTAGCTCCTTGAAGATCCTTCACTTGATTGAACTTCCGGTTGTCGATTTAGCCTTTACAACTTGACTCTTCTTTCTTAGAGGCGTCACCCCTTTTTGACTCTTCTTTTTCAGAGGCGTCACCCCTTTACAAATTTGCTCAAGAGTATTGATACAAGTATTTGCGATTTCTAATCGCTCTCTCAATCACTAAATGAATGATCTAAAGTGGATACAAGAGATGAGAGAGTGAAAAATAAATCAAAAATGATTTTGGTAGAGTTTCGGCATGTTTCTCTCTTAAGAAAAATCGAATTCTACAATGAGCTTCTCTTTAACTATTTATATTTTTGCAGCTGCTCAGGCTCGGGCGGTCGACATATGTACGAGAGCGGTCGACCGTAGTATAGCTGTTTAGACTCATTAGGAAATAGCCGTTGGAGCTTTGTATCTGTAGTTGTTCCTGAGCTTAGTATAGCTGTTTAGACTCATTAAGCATGGTTCTAGCTAGCTCTTGCAAAGACCTATTCTTTCTCTCAAAAACTCCATTTTGTTGAGGAGTCCTAGGGGAAGAGAAGTTGTGATTGATACCATTCTTATGACATAAGAGTTCAAATCTCTCATTTTCAAATCCTCCTCCATGATCACTCCGAACAACTACAATGGAGAGATCCTTTTCATTTTGAACTCTCTTCCTAAAATATAAGGAAGCCTCAAATGTCTCATCCTTAGATCTAAGGAAGAATACCCAAGTGAATCTTGAGAAATCATCAACAATCACAAAAACATAGTGTTTACTGTTAGCTTTAACTATGATTAAAGTAACCATTATTTTTTATGATGAATATTAATATGTTGTATAATTGATTAACCATTAAAGAGAAGTTTATTTGAATAATGTATATGAAATACCCTCAACGAAGGGTACCTTTTTTGTCTAACAAGTCGGTCGAGTTTTGCAGAAATTGTTAAGTCTGATACAGGTTATGTCGACAGATTATCAGTTATGTCGACCCATCCTCCGGCAGAGGATAAACTTATGTCAACCAGATACCAGATATGTCGACCTATCTTCGGGCAGCAACCTACTTATGTCGACCGCTACATTATATGTCGACCGATGAGTTAACCAGAGAAGAAGTTTATGTCGACCGCTATAAGAATGTGTCGACCTCAAGATATTCAAGACAAGAAGAAACATGAAGTCGACCACGCTTCTACAAGTTACAAAAGCTTCACTTATGTCGACCAACCAATCTTTTGTCGACCGCATACATGTCCAAAGGCCATATTTATGTCGACCGGCCAATCTTGTGTCGACCGCATACATGTCCAGAGGCCATATCTATGTCGACCGCTAAACTATTGTGTCGACCGCATACGTGTCCAGAGGCCATATCTATGTCGACTGAAGCTCTTCTCAATGGTAACTCACTAAAACTTATGTCGACCGATCAAAAGATATGTTGACTGATCAAGAGCAGAAAGAAGAGATAACTCCCAACGGCTATTTCTGAATGTGTCTAAACGGCTATATCTATGTCGAATGTTTCCGTACTTATGTCGACCGATCCAGCCTGCGCAGAACGAAATCTATAAATAGCTGCTGAGATGCCGATTGAAGAGACGATTTTTGGGAGAGCAAAAAGAAAGCCGAATTGCTGCCAATTTTTAGAGAATCATTTCATTCTCTCAATCTTTGTATTTCTATCTTGAATATTCACTTGGTGATTGAGAGAGTCGGTTAGTAACCATAATCCTATTATTATACTCTGTGAGCAAAATTTGTAAGAGGGGTGACACCACTCCTAAAGAAGAGTCGCTGTAAAGGTTTGATTGACACCCGTAAGTCAATCGGAGTGAGCTCAAAGAATTAAGCAAGAAGAATCTTCAAGGAGGTTCCTTGGAGCGCGGACGTAGGCAAGGTTGGCCGAACCGCGTTAACAATCTGGTGTCAATCTCTCTCTCTCTCTCAACTCTATTAAGTTGTTTATCTTTTCCGCATTAGAGTTTTAGATTGAGTAAACCATACGCACGAATTTGATTAAAGTTTAATCATCGGAGTAAAATTTTTATTAATCTAATTCACCCCCCTCTTAGGTTAATCTCGATCCTACAATTGGTATCAGAACAGGAATATTGAATTGATTAACCTATAATTACTGTGATAATCATATGGCCTTTAATATGAATAGCACTAACATCGAAGGTCAATCCACAACTAGGCCGCCCCTATTTGATGGAAATAATTATGTCTATTGAAAAACTAGAATGATAATATTTATTCAAGCAATGGACTTTGGCATTTGGAACATTATAGAAGATGGCCCCTTTATTCCTACAAAATTAGAAAATGATGTTAGGGTGCCTAAGACTAGAATTGAATACAATGATCAAGATTTGAAAAATGTTAGTCTAAACGCTAAAGCCATGAACATGCTATATTGTGCTCTCTCTAGTAATGAATTTAATAGAATTCAAGGTTGTGAAAACGCTAGAGAAATATGGCGATTACTTGAAGTTACTCACGAAGGTACCAATCAAGTAAAAGAAAGTAAAGTCAATTTACTAGTCCATGAGTATGAATTATTCACCATGGATAGGGTGAGTCTATTGGTTGTATGTACACTCGTTTTACTAACTTGATCAATAGCCTAAAGGTTCTTCGTAAGGTATATACAGAGGAGGAATGCGTGCAAAAAGTTCTTCGTGTTCTGCCTCCAGCTTGGCAACCAAAGATGACGGCAATTCAGGAAGTCAAGGACCTCAAAGTGCTGAAACTTGAAGAACTCATTGGATCCTTGATGATCCATGGGTTGACTATGTAAGCTAATGAGAAGAAAGAACTAAAAGAGAAAGAGATATACAATAAGAAGGATATTGCTCTCAAAGCTTCCTCGAGTAAACAAGAAGAAACAGAAAGTGAGGAAGAAGATGAAGAGATAGCCCTCATAACAAGGAGATTCAACAAATTCATTCAAAAGAGAAGGATGAAGGGAATCCGTCCCTCAAGAAGTGACAAAGCAACAAATGAGAAAAACAAGGAAATCACTTGCTTTGAATGTGGAAAAGTGGGACACTACAAGTCCGAGTGTCCTAAGATTAAGAGAGCTCCCAAGACCTTCAAGAAGAAAGCAATGAAAGCTTCTTGGGAAGATTCCGATAGCGACTCCACATCTTCCGAACTTGAAGAAGTCGCCAACATGTGCTTCATGGCTAAGGAAGATGAGGTACATCTCTCTTTTAGCGATTTAGAGCTTAATTTTGAGGAAGAAGAGGATGATCTTCTATCCGACTTTAATGCATTACGTGATGATTTTAGCATGCTCAAAACTAAATACACATAATTGAAAAAGGAGCATGTAAAATTACTCAAAAATCATGAAAATGTTCATAGTATATCTCATGAGGAGTTACATCATGAAGTAAATGAACTAAAGAGGAAAAACTCAGATCTAAACAATATAGTTCTCAAGTTTACAAATGGTAGTAAAAACTTGAACATGCTACTAGGTAGTCAAAGAGTAACATTTGACAAAGCTGGTTTGGGTTATGAATCACATAAGAAGAAAAAGTCCTACAAGAACCTATTTGTAAAACCAAGTGCATGCAATAGGTGTAATAGAATAGGATATCAATCTTTTAATTGCCCTCTAAATTCGAGAGTCACAAAGTTTAAGGTAGTGGAGAAATGGTTTCCCAAAGGAACCAATGCTAACCCTCTAGGACCCAAAATGGTTTGGGTACCTAAGAAGATGGTATGATGGTTGCGTAGGTGGAAGGTGGATCCATGAAAGATCTCTGGTTCCTCGATAGTGGATGTTCGAGGAATATGACGGGTGATCCTTCAAAGTTTGCATCAATCAAGCAGAAGAAATGAAATGTCTCCTTCGGTGGGAATCAAAAAGGGAAGATTATTGGCATTGGAAACATAGGTAAATCTTCCTCTCCTATTATTGAAAAGGCTCTATTAGTTGATGGTTTAGAGCATAACCTTCTAAGTGTTAGTCAATTATGCGACAAAAGATATAGAGTTATCTTTGAATCTAACACTTGCTTAATTGATGATATATCAAATGGAAAAACGTTATTCATTGGATATAGAAACGAAAATGTTTATACTATTGACTTGAATGCTGTCTTATGTGTTGATGAAAAATATTTTTCCACAAACTCTTCTTGTGATAGTTGGTCTTGGCATAAGAGGCTAGGACACGTAAGTATGAATACCTTAGCTAAGATTTCTATGAAGAATCTATTTAGGGGCCTTCCAAAGATATCCTTTGAGAAGGATAAAGTATGTGAAGCATGTCAAATGGGGAAACAAACAAAGTCTTTGTTTGCTTAAAAGTCATTTGTATCAACCACCAAACCTCTTCAACTTCTTCATATGGATCTCTTCGGTCCTTCCAAGGTAGCTAGTCTAGGTGGGAAGTATTATGCCTATGTCATCGTTGATGACTATTCTAGATTTTCTTGGGTTTTCTTCATAAGATCAAATGATGAAACCTTTGATATATGCTCCTCCTTTAGGAAGAAAATTCAAAATGAAAAGGAGCTTTCTACCGTGGCTATTCGTAGTGATCATGGGGGAGAGTTCGAAAATGAGAAATTTGAACTCTTTTCTGATAAATATGGAATAGATCATAACTTTTCATCCCCTAGAACTCCTCAACAAAATGGTGTTGTTGAAAGGAAAAATAGATCCTTGCAAGAGCTTGCAAGAACTATGCTTAACGAATATGCTCTTCCTAAGTATTTGTGGGCGGAGGCCGTCGCTACGGAATGCTATGTTCTCAATAGAGTATTTATTCGCCCAATCTTAGAAAAGACACCTTATGAGCTATGGTCCGGAAAAACACCAAGTGTTAAATACTTTAGAGCCTTCGGATGCAAATGTTTCATTCTTAACACTAAGGACAACCTAGGAAAGTTTGACTCCAAAACGGACTTAGGTATTTTTCTAGGCTACTCCTCATCTAGCAAAGCCTATAGAGTATTTAACAGAAGAACCTTAGTGGTCGGAGAGTCTATGCATGTGACATTTGATGAATCACCTAACCCAATTAGCATAATGGGTGAAGATGATGGTTTGGAAAACGCCATGGACTCTCTATCTCTTAAGGATAATGATAAGGCTTCTTTAGATGTGTCTCCTACGGATCATCCTTCTAGCACTATCAATTTAGTTCCACAAGATGACATTGTGAGAAGTCTTCCTAAGGAATGGAAATATGCAAAAAGTCATCATAAGGAAAATATTGTAGGTGATCCTAGCTTAGGAGTCAAAACTAGAGCCTCCCTTAAAAATCTTTGTGGGAATGTAGCCTTTATCTCTCAAATCGAGCCGAAAAAGTTTGATGAGCCCATTGTTGATGAAAATTGGATTATGGCCATGCATGAAGAGTTAAATCAATTTGAGAGAAGCCAAGTGTGGGAGTTGGTTCCTAGACCTAAGGACCGCACCATTATTGGAACTAAATGGGTATTCAAGAATAAACAAGATGAAAATGATGTAGTCATTAGAAACAAGGCAAGACCAGTAGCAAAATGTTACAATCAAGAAGAATGTATAGATTTTGAAGAAACATTTGCACCAGTAGCTCGAATGGAATCAATCTAGATGCTTCTCGCATATTCTTGTCATAAAGACTTCATTCTTTTTCAAATGGACGTTAAGAGTGCATTCTTAAACGGGTATATAATGGAAGAAGTATATGTAGAACAACCATTGGGTTTTGAAATCTTTCATAAGCTAGATCATGTCTACAAACTTCACAAAGCACTCTATGGTCTTAAACAAGCTCCTCGTGCTTGGTACGAAAGGTTAAAGAATTTTCTCTTGGATAGAGAATTCAAAATGGGCAAAATAGACTCAACTCTCTTCACCAAACATTTTGGTGATGATTTGTTAATCATTCAAATCTATGTAGATGACATTATATTTGGAGCTTCCAACAAAAATCTCTGCGATAGTTTTGCTACCCTCATGCAAGATGAATTTGAAATGAGTATGATGGGGGAGCTTAAATTCTTCTTAGGACTCCAAATTAAGCAATCTTTAGATGGTACATTCATTTGTCAAGAGAAATATGTCAAGGAATTACTCAAGAAATTTGGTATGAACTCTTGCAAATCCTCTAGAACTCCTATGAGTACCACTACTAAACTAGATAAGGATGAAAATGGTAGAGAAGTTGACATTAAGAAATATCGTGGAATGATTGGCTCTCTTCTCTATTTAACCGCTAGCCGACCCGATATTCTGTTTAGTGTATGTCTATGTGCTAGATTTCAAGCCGCTCCTAAAGAATCTCACTTAAATGCCGTTAAAAGGATATTTAAGTACTTAAGTGGCACCGTTGACTTAGGCTTGTGGTATCCTAAAGGTGTCTCTTTTGACTTATTAGGATATTCGGATGCGGATTACGCAGGTAGTTTAGTTGATAGAAAAAGCACCTCCGGTACGTGTCACTTTCTAGGAGAATCTTTAGTTTCATGGTTCTCAAAGAAACAAAACTCAGTAGCCCTTTCAACCGCCGAAAGCGAATATATCGCCGCCGGTAGTTGTTGTGCTCAAATGCTTTGGATGAAGCAAACTTTAGAGGACTACAATCTCACATTCACTAAGATTCCTATCAAATGTGACAATACAAGTGCTATAAATATCTCTAAGAATCCTATTCTTCACTCTAGAACAAAGCACAAAGACATTAAATATCACTTTATCAAAGATCATGTGCAAAGAGGAGATATTATCTTAGAAATTGTAAACTCGAGTGATCAATTAGCAGACATATTTACCAAACCCTTAGATGAGAAGACCTTTTGTGGAATTAGAATTCGTCTAGGGTTGATTCGATTCAATGATGCTTAGATGCATTGTCTTTTGTCTGCTGTCTGCAGCAATGAGGTCGACATAATGGGAAGTATGTCGACCGGACCATCGTGCCTGGTAAGGACGCGGTCGACACAAGTATTGATATGTCGACCGGTTGATCGTCTCTGTTAAGGAAGTAGTCAACATAATGGGAAGTATGTCGACCGGTTGAACGTCTCGGTTAATAGAGCGGTCGACATAACTATGAATAAGTCGACCGATATGTGTCAAAACTCCCAGTTTTTAAAAGAACCCCGTCGCGGCCTAGTTTCTTTCTCTCAACCTATCCCGCAAAAAATCCCCTCAGACGACTCCCAATCCATTCTCCGGCGATTCTAAGCCATCCTTCGACAATTCCAACCTCCTTTCTGATTTCTCCTCAGTCTCATCCTCTATCTTTCCTTTAATATCGATGGCATCCACTTCCAAACTCCCCATCAAGAGAAAGCGCACGGTAAAGTCAAAATCGACCAGTGAAACGACGATTCCTCCAGCTCCGACAGTGGACAAACATCTCTTTCAAATTTTGGATGCTCAAGATAAGTATACTCAGATTCTACATGTCAAACCTCTTATAATAAGTAGAGTATTTCTACCCAATAGGATTACGGGGATTGATATCACTGAGCTTTGTGAATATCTAGGACTAAAGACGTTATTTGGACTATGGAATTCGTATCATGAGGAAGCTATACGACTTTTCTATACAAATTTGCAAATAATTCCTCACCCGCTCACTCTCAAGAGTTTAGTCTACGGTAAACCGATTAAGATTACAAACTCTTCATTGAACTCATTATTGGGTTGTGAGGTAAATGAGTTTACGGATCGATACTACGAGCAAGGGAAGGAACCCGCTCTAGTTTGATGCTGGGATTATAAGGATTTTCTTAAATTGGTTACTAAGGATCCAAACAACTTGTCGTACAAGCCCAAAGCTAGTGATCTCAACATAACGGCACGTTTAGTTCATCACATCACGACCTACAATCTTTTGCCTAAGGACGGGTCTAAAGATCACATTAGCCATATGGAACTATATGTTCTATATATGTTCTTCACTCGACGTCGCTTTAATGTAGGATTTATCATCATGCGACGTATGATGGAAGTGCTAGACAAAGCATCCAAATCATTACCATTCAATATTTTGCTAATGGAGATTTTTGCTCAACAAGGAGTAATTTATCCCTCTCCCGCTAATCTAATCGAAGTCAGGAATCATGATATCTACTCTGATTCGACCCTCGCACGGATGGGATTAACTAAAAATGAAGATGGAGAATGGCAATACAAGAGAAATCTGCCTCGCCGACCTCCCACACCTCCAAGCTCCCCACCCCTAACGGTTGATGAAGCTAATATTCCTCCCGAGGATAGAAGACCTCGGAGACAACACCGCTCCTCCTCCTCGATTGAGAGGTGTTTAGATATGCTTAATGGCCTAATTACAAGCCTCAAGACATCAATTGATGCTCTGCAAAAAAAGGTCGATGGCCTTAAGAGCCAAATTGATGCATGGGATGCATATTTTGAAGAGGAAGAAGAAGAAGAAAACTTTAACGAACCAGCTGCAGCCACTCCTAGAGTTACCACACAATTCTCTCTAGCTCAAGTTGTTGAGCCAACCCCCTCACCGGGACAGGATGTTGAGCCATCTGTCACTCCGACTAGATCCCCTGTTCCTCAACGTACATCCACTCCCGATACGGTGTTGATTCCATCCGCTGTAGACACTGAGGTTCTTACCTCTCCTACCACCGTAGATACCGAGCTTGTTCCCACTCCAGCACTGGACGTGCCTGGATCTCCATTAGTTGGATCTCCTTAGGAATAGATGCTCAGTCTTGTTTTTGTTGTGAGACTTACTTTTTGTAGAACAATACTTTTCATTAAGTCCTTATCCGTTTACATCTTCCTATGAATTATTCTGTGGATGTTTTTTTTTATAATGACAAAGGGGGAGAAGTATCCATCCTTATTTAGCAATGATAACATATAATGACTTGCATTCTATGACTAATTATTTAGCAATGATATTTGATATCGATGTATATTTATGGGGGAGCATGCATTTACTACGGGGGAGAATTTACATAAATATCATATAACATGTGAACTTGCTCAAATTATCTTTCAAATGGATAGTTAATCAATAATGGTTTGTCATCATCAAAAAATGGGAGATTGTTAGCTTTAACTATGATTAAAGTAACCATTGTTTTTTAGGATGAATATTAATATGTTGTATAATTGATCAACCATTAAAGAGAAGTTGATTTGAATAATGTATATGAAATACCCTCAACGAAGGGTACCTTTTTTGTCTAACAAGTCGGTCGAGTTTTGCAAAAATTGTTAAGTCTATTACAGGTTATGTCGACCGATTAACAGTTATGTCGACCCATCCTCAGGCAGAGGATAAACTTATGTCGACCGGTTACCAAATATGTCGACCTATCTTCGGGCAGCAACCTACTTATGTCAACCGCTACGTTATATGTCGACCGATGAGTTAACCAGAGAAGAAGTTTATGTCGACCGCTATAAGAATATGTCGACCGCAAGATATTCAAGACAAGAAGCAACATGAAGTCGACCACGCTTCTACAAGTTACAAAAGCTCCACTTATGTCGACCGGCCAATCTTGTGTCGACCGCATACATGTCCAGGGGCCATATTTATGTCGACCGGCCAATCTTGTGTCGACCGCATACATGTCCACAGGCCATCCGCTAAACTATTGTGTTGACCGCATACATGTCCAGAGGCCATATCTATGTCGACTGAAGCTCTTCCTAAGGGTAACTTACTAAAACTTATGTCGGCCGATCAAAATATGTCTACCAATCAAGAGCAGAAAGAAGAGATAACTCCCAACGACTATTTCTAAATGTTTCTAAACGGCTATATCTATGTCGACCGTTCCAATACTTATGTCGACCGATCCAGCCTGCGCAGAACGAAATCTATAAATAGCTGCTGAGATACCGATTGAAGGACAATTTTTGGGAGAGCAAAAAGAAAGCCGAATTGCTGCCAATTTTTAGAGAATCATTTCATTCTCTCAATCTTTGTATTTCTATCTTGAATATTCACTTGGTGATTGAGAGAGTCGGTTAGTAACCGTAATCCTATTATTATACTCTGTGAGCAAAATTTGTAAGAGGGGTGACACCTCTCCTAAAGAAGAGTCGCTGTAAAGGTTTGATTGACACTCGTAAGTCAATCGGAGTGAGCTCAAAGAATTGAGCGGGAAGAATCTTCAAGGAGGTACCTTGGAGCGCGGACGTAGGTAAGGTTGGCCGAACCGCGTTAACAATCCGGTGTCAATCTCTCTCTCTCTCAACTCTATTAAGTTGTTTATCTATTCCGCATTAGAGTTTTAGATTGAGTAAACCATACGCACGAATTTGATTAAAGTTTAATCATCAGAGTAAATTTTTTATTAATCTAATTAACCCCCCCCCCCCTCTCTTAGGTTAATCTCGATCCTACATTTACCACCTAGGCTTGCTACTTTGGAAGGACCGAAGAGGTCCATGTGAAGGAGTTGAAGGGGTTTAGAGGAAGACACAATGCTTTTTGAAGCAAATGAACTCTTTGTTTGCTTCCCCATTTGACATGCATCACAAGATTTATCCTTCTCAAAAGATATTCTTGGAAGGCCCCTAACAAGATTTTTCTTTGAGATCCTAGCTAAGGTATCCATGCTAACGTGGCCTAGTCTCCTATGCCATGACCAACTATCAATAGAGGAATTTGCAGTAAAACACTTTTCATCAAAACAAGCAATATTATCCATATCAATAGTATAAACATTTTTCAATTCTATAACTTATGAATAAAATTTTACTACTTGAGCTATCCTCTATTATGCATGTTTTAGATTAAAAAATAATTCTATATCTTTTATCACATAGTTGACTAATACTTAGAAGATTATGTTTTAAACCATCAACCAAATAGTGCATTTTCAATGATATGGGAGGAATGGTTACCTTAGTTTCCAATCCCAATTATTTTTCTTTTTTGGTTCCCTCCAAATGTGACATTTCCTTTCTTTTGTTTGTTGGAGATGAACTTTGAGGGATCTCCCGTCATATGTCTCGAGCATCCACTGTCAAGATACCAACGATTCTTTGCAAGGGAGTCATCCACCTACACAAACAAAGTTAGGTGTTCCTTTTAGGTACCCAAATCATTTTGGGTCCTTGAACGTTAGCTTTGAATGTTCATGGGCATCTCATGCATCATGTTTTCAAGAAAGTTACGAACTATTTACATGCATGAGATTTCATATGAAACAGAATATGAAAATGGTTCATTCAGGTTGAGCTCGAATAACCAACGAAAGAAAAAGATAAAAGAAAGAAAGAAAAAGAAAGTTACGAAAATGTCATTGGGAAGGGGTTTGAGTTGGCTGTCCCCTTAGGTGGACTCAAGTTTGTGGTCTCTCAACCCTTGGATCGAGTTGGCTGTCCCCTTAGGTGGACTCAAGTTTGTGGTCTCTCGTTCCTTGCCAGGAAGCCCCAATGATAAGGATGCATGGAAATTAAAGTAAAGAAATACCTCAAATGAAAAGAAAAGAAAATGTTTTACAAATTCATATCATGTTTGCATTCATGCATTTCATGCTTTACTTACTAAGCACTAGGCTCATAGATGAACTTTGTGGTGTAGGTGATGCTAACGTGTAGTTGACGAAGTGCTCCCATGACCGTGACTATGTGGCTATTAGAACGATGTTGTCCAAGTAACGAACGAGAGGATTTTTACTTTAATGTATTTTAGAACGATCATGCAATCATGTATTCCTCCAAAAGAGATTTAAATTATAAATGTGTTTCAAAGTCTTCCGCTGCTACGTTTTACAAATGCATGATCGTAAACCAAAAATTTTATCATCTTTTTATGAAAAGAAAAGTTTACGAAACGGTACGCTACAGGGCGTTACATGAAGTGACCTGGCTTTCCACAGTTATAGCATGTGAGTTCTTTTTCCTTTTCTTTGAGTTTCTTTTCTCTTCTAGATAACTCTTTTCCCTGCATCTTTTTCTTTTGTAGGAACCTCTTGAATTTTCTTGTGATGAACACAACATCTTCATCATCCTCTTCATCACTCACAACTTCAGCTTGTTTGCTGGAGGATGCTTTAAGGACAATGTCCATTTTCTTTGATGTTTCCTTCTCCTTAATTTTATCCTCTTCGCTGGCCTTCAACGTAATCTCATGTGTCATTAGAGATCCGATGAGTTCTTCAATCTTAAGAGCCTTGAGGTCTTTAGCCTCTTGTATTGTTGTAACCTTTGGTTGTCATGCTCTTGGAAGAACTCGAAGAATCTTTCTAACACACTCTTCATCTGAATATATCTTGCCTAGCACTTTCAAACCATTAGTAACATTTGTGAAGCGTGTAAACATGGAACTAACCGTTTCGTCGCTATGCATAGTAAATAGGTCATACTCATGTACACACATACTTAGTCTGTTTTCTTTTACTTGGTTTGTTCCTTCATGTGTTACTTCGAGTAATCGTCAAAAATTCGTGCATTATCACAACATTGTACTCTATTAAACTCATCACCATTTAGAGCACAATACAAGGTGTTCATAGCTTTGGCATTTGAGCTTAATTTTCTTAGGTCATTCTCATCATATTCACTACTTGGTTTTTGTATACTTATGCCATTCTCAATTTTAATTGGCACATATGGACAATTTTCAATTATGTTCCAAACGCTGTAGTCCATAGCTTGAGGAAATTTCTCATCCTAGTTTTCCAATATACATAGTCGTTACCATAAAAAAGAGGAGGTCTAGTGATTGATTGACCCTCAGTATGTGACGTGTTCATGTTGAAAGACATTGTATAGTAATTCAATGCAAATATCTAAATTATGATAAACTCTTGTCCAACTTTCTCTGATACCAATTGTAGGACCGGTTTAAACCTAAGTGTTTGGGGNACTGCCTACGTCCGTGCTTCAAGGTAGCTCCTTGAAGATCCTTCACTTGATTGAACTTCCGGGCGCTTCAATCTAACCTTTACAACTTGACTCTTCTTTCTTAGAGGCGTCATCCATTTTTTACTCTTCTTTTTCAGAGGCGTCACCCCTTGACAAATTTGCTCAAGAGTATTGATACAAGTATTTGTGGTTTTTAACCGACTCTCTCAATCACCAAATGAATGATCTTAAATGGATACAAGAGATGACAGAGTGAAAAATAAATCAAGAATGATTTTGGCAGAGTTTCAGCGTGTTTCTCTCTTAAGAAAAATCGACTTCTACAATGAGCTCCTGTTCAACTATTTATAATTCTGCAGCTGCTCAGGCTCGGGCAGTCGACGTATGTACGAGAGCGGTCGACCGCAATATAGCCATTTAGACTCATTAGGAAATAGCCGTTAGAGCTTTGTCTCTATAGTTGTTCCTGAGCGGTCGACCTAACATTCGAGCGGTCGACATAGATTTTGACTCTGGAGCTTCTGTGGTCGACCTAAGTGTATATCGGTCGACATAGATTTCGTCTCTGGAAACTCTAGCGGTCGACACAAGTTGTAAGCGGTCGACACAAGTTGTAAGCGATCGACACAAATCTTTATCGGTCGACATAGGTTACGTTTCTGGAACTTCGGCGGTCGACATAAATCTAGAGCGGTCGACACAAGTGTAGCTTCTGGATTTTTCAGTGATCGCCACAAGTGTTCATCGGTCGACATTAAATACTTTTATAACCATAGAGCGGTCGACAGAAGATGTAAGCGGTCGACATACTTTTCATCTCTGGAATTTTTGCGGTCGACACATGTTAATATCGGTCGACATATGCTGAGAAAACTTACAAAATTCTGTAACACTCGACCTGTTAGACATTAAATGTACCCTTTGACCATGATATCTCACATGAGAAATTAAGTCTATGAGATACATTTCAACATAATTTAATTTAGCTTTCATACATTCACATAAATGATAATTATCATAAAAAAAAATTGGTTACTTTAAAAGTCTTTAAAGCCAACAGTAGTCTCCTATTTTGATTTGTGCCAGGTAGAGTTTTTGCTATTACATTGCAATGATTACTTTAACCGCAATAGACACAAGCATATTTTTGTTTGAATTGTTTGAAAGAAATCAGAATTCGAAAAACTGAGTTTTTAAAAATGAGAAAGAATAAAAATATGAAAGAGAGAAATAAATTGTGTACTTTTATCTTCTTTTCATTTCATTCAGCCACTATTTATAACATAAAGTGACATAATAACATTAAAAATAAAATAAAATAAAATAGTAACTTTTATACTATTTATTTCCAAAAACTTACATAATAAATTTTTTATCTTTCGTTACTAAAACAACCATAACCTCTTCCACAACGTTCGAAGTGACTTGAAATTTAAACCAATGGAAACTAGACATCTGGGACATAGAAATCCATAGATCACACGTTAAATTTGATAACTGTTTGCTCTTCTAAAAGTCAGATTAAATCTGTTATAAAAAAACTGATGAGTTGTTATTAGCCTTATTTATTGAGTTTAATATTTAACATTCTCAGTCTCCGACTTCTGCAACTTCCTATCCACCCAGTCCCTATCATCCCCGTTATCTCCTTATCCCCTTGCCATTATTTCTATATAAATTCAGAGCTGAATAATAAAAAAAAAAAATTAAATCAATAAATTGATAATCGGACTATAAAGGGTTGACGCCTTTGTACTAATGTTGCCCTATTTTAGCAGCATGCTGAGTTGAAATGGCACTCAATTGAATATATTTTTATCAATCTCTAAATGTCTGATCCTTTTTTATTGTGTGATAACTTAAAACCCACAGTTAAAAATTTACTAACCCTTCTCAAAATGTGACACAAAATCATACAGTGTTTAATATGTGTCGACTATTCTCTAAATATGTGGACATTTTTCACTATGCGCTAAGTTAAAAACAGTCTAAAAAGTGCCGACCCTTCCATAGAATGGTAGACCTTCGTTATGATCTAACATAAAAATCTTTTCAATGTGCCTCGGCTTTAAATAACGCAAAGTCTTAAATTTGTAGACCCTTTTGCATAATAACCCTAAAATATACTCTTATCTATAATAACATCACCGATAAGAATTAAGATATTTAAAATTTCATACTTTCAACCTAGTACCTCATAAAGTTTTTATTAACATGATGTGTAAAATGGATTTATTGTGTTAAAAAATTTCGTTATTTTAAATTGAATTTTCAAGAATGGCGGAATTTGATAATGACCAAATATATTAGGCAATATGTTCCGTCATGAAAATGTCATTGGATGAGCATTGACTGTTTTTGTTTTTTAATAGATCTATTGAGAACACCTGCATATTTCATCACTGATTCAAAAATAGAAATCGCATTTTAATATCCCCCAAACTTGAGATTGACAATGGCT
>QAOC01047366.1:26661-41304 GCA_003255005.1 Begonia fuchsioides
ACACACACACAGTCGTGACATAAAAATGTTTTGAATGTTTTTGAATATTTTGGATATGTAACTAAAAATGTATACCCTTATTTTGGTGTGATGGATTACAGAGCTTTTCATAAATGAATGTATTTTGAATTGTTGTCTTCCGCTGTAAGTCTACATTGTTAAATGCTCATGTATTTTTTATAAAAGGTGGAATTCAAATTGTTATTCTCAAAGAGTGTATGTATGTTTATTATTCCGGTTTTCCTGGTAAACTATTTTGATAAAAGAAAGAGAGTTTTAAGAAATTTAAAGTAACGAGTTTTTCCACCAAAGTAATGTAAGTAAGTAAGAATGTAGTAACAGACCGGTTATCGGGCTGCCTGCAAGTAAGCTAAGTAAAGTAAAGTAAAGTAAAGTAAAGTAAAGTAAAGTAAGTAAGTAAGTGAGGTAAAGCAGAAAGCAGCATCTCGGGAATTGGGTCGTTACAGTTTACACCCCTCCCGCCAAAACTATTCTCCCGATGTGGGAGAAATTAGAGTCAACAACCAAAAAATCTCCGCCTTGACTTAATTTCAATCTCACCCAAAAATAAATCTTCTCAATCAAACGATTTTCGCAGTGTCTCTAAATTTGTGCCGTCATGCACCCACTCAAATGTGCAGGATATTAACCCAAGTTTAAACAGTCTTCAAACTTGGTTCTCATAACCACTTTAGTCAGCATATCCGTAGGATTTTCTAAAGTATGAACCTTCTTGAGAAGTATCTCATCTTCCTCGAGAATATCTCTTACGAAGTGATAACGAACATCAATATGCTTCGTATGTGCATGAAAGACTTAATTATTTGCTAAATGAATAGCACTCTGACTATCAAAATATACCTTAAGTTGTTTCTGACCAACTCCCAAGTCATTAAGCAACCCATGAAGCCAAATAGTTTTCTTTACAGCCTTTGTAATTGCCATATACTCTGCCTCTGTTGTAGACAAAGTCATTGTTGACTGTAAAGTAGACTTCCAACTAACATCGCGTTTGCTAAAATAAATAAATAGCCAGTTGTAGATCGTCGCTTATCCAAGTCTCCTGCATAGTCATAATCACAATATCCAACTACACAATGACCAAAAGACTTATCTCGCTTGAATTCCAATCCAACATCTACAGTACTTTGAAGATACCGCATAATCCATTTCACAGCTAGTTAGTGACCCTTGCACGGATCGTGCATATACCTGCTGACAACACTAACAGCTTATGAAATATCTGGTCTCGTACACACCATTGCATACATAAAGCTTCTGACTGCATTTGCATACGAGACTTTTGCCATGTATTCTCGTTCTTCATCTGTCGTTGGAGATAACCTACTACTCAGTTTCAAATGAGGAGCGAGTGAGATATTAACAGGTTTTGTATTTTCATGAATACCAAAACGCTGTAATATCTTCTTCAAATATTGCTTCTAAGTCAGACAGAGCTTGCCTTTCTCTCTCTTTATTTATCTATGTACCGAGAATCTTCTTCGCTTCTCCCAAATCCTTCATTTCAAACTCTTTACTTAACTGAGCCTTCAATCTATCAATCTCAACTTGGCTCTTTGATACTATCAACATATCATCAACATACAAAAGTAAGTAGATGTAGGAACCATCTTGAATTCTGCTCAAATACACACAATTATCGTATTTACTTCTTGTGTACTTTTAACCCTTCATAAATAGATGTTGGAACTATCTTGAATTCTGTGCAAATACACACAATGATCGTATTTACTTCTTGTGTACTTTTGACCCTTCATAAACTAGTCAAATCATTTGTACCATTGTCTCAAGGATTATTTCAATCCGTACAACGGTTTACTTAGTCTGGAAACTTAATCTTCTTTTCTATCAATCTTGTATCCTTCTGGTTGAGACATATAAATTTTCTGCTTCAGATCACTGTGCAGGAACGCGGTCTTCACATCAAGTTGAGCTAGCTCTAAATTCAACTGTGTTACCAAGGCTAAGAAAAATCTAATGGAGGAATGTATAACAACTGGAGAAAATACCTCATTGAAATTAATTCCTCCCTTATGAGCATAATTTCCATACGTTGAGGGGGGACTTCCACCCGTTGAACGGTCTAATGACCGTTCAACGGTCGAAGCATTCGGGCGAATGGCGATTGGGGCCTGGGGGCGTCGGTGAGATCTCTGCCAGCCGCCAGGATTGAAGCTTCGTTTCCAATTTCCATACGTTCGCATAATGGGGGCGAACGGTTGGAAGTCGATTGGGGGCGAACGGTCGGGGAGATCTCTGCCAGCCGCCAGGATTGAAGCTTCGTTTCCAATTTCCATACGTTCGCAGAATGGGGGCGAACGGTCGGAAGTCGGTTGGGGGCGATTCTGCGAAAGTCGATTGGGTGGAAATGGAATGCGACTGATGATTGACGGCGATTCTGCGATCGGCGATTGGGTGGAAGAACGGGCGTCGGGGTTGGGTCGGCCGATCCAGAAGAACGGCGCTTGGGCGTCGGAAGTCGGGCGTCGGCGTTGGGGTTGGGTGTGAGGACGGCGACGGCGTCGGGCGTCTCCACGTCGGCCGGTGGCCAGTGCGAGCTCGGCGGTCTTCTTCTACNCTGTGACCGGCGATTGGGTGGAAGAACGGGCGTCGGAAGTCGGCGTCGGGGTTGGGTCGGCCGATCCAGAAGAACGGTGCTTGGGCGTCGGCGTTGGGGTTGGGTGTGAGGACGGCGACGGCGTCGGGCGTCTCCACGTCGGCCGGTGGCCAGTGCGAGCTCGGCGGTCTTCTTCTACTTCTTCTCTGTTTCTTTCAACTCGCGAGCCCGACGCCGGCTAGTGGCCACGTCGGCCACTGTTAGCTCGCGAGCCCGACGCCGGCCAGTGGCCACGTTTGCTAGTGCGAGCTCGCGGGCCAGGCTCACGAGCCCAACTCGCGCGCTTGAGCACCGAGCTCGAGCCAGGCTCGCTCTACCGAGCCGAGCCGAGCCTGGCTCGGATTGGCACTGTAGCGGTCCGAGCCTGGCTTGGACCGCTGCAGTACTGAGCCAAACGAGCCAGCTCGCTCGTTTGACATGTCTATCAATATATAATCGATTTTGACTGAGTGACAAAAACTCCGAATTAACGGTAACCTTAACTCCTTCGAGAGAAATTGTAAGTGTTACACAAACTATGATCATTTGGGGTAAATAGGAAGGAGGGTACAGTAATTAACAATTTTCAGGGCTGAGCATAGTGATGTAGTAGAAGAACACAAATACTCTAATATCATAAGCTGGTCTCAATGGTAGTTCCCATCATGAGGGTCGTCAAGTTTATTTCTCTTCCAGACTTTGAAATATGCAAGATCAAACATTTTCCGATTCATCCATTTTCATGTTAATGAGCTAACATAAAACTTATCGAAGGAGAAGCAAATCGAAAGGAGATGCTCACTGCTTTGATAAAATCTGGAGGATTTTGGATCGTCTCTGGACGCCATGGAAGAACCCAACATTACCAAAGATTGTCCTGGCAAAGGACAACTTCTGCGACGCCATATTCCCTAGAACTAAACAGATTCTATGGTTTATTTTACGTTTTATACATGTTTATCTGACTCGATTGATATTATTTTATGTTTGTTGCACCATGACCATTATGACAGCTTGAAAGTCAAGAACGAAGAAGAAACGTTGTTGAAGACTTTTTGTCTGCAATTTCCGCCGTAGATTTCCGAGACTAAATGTGGATTTTAGACAAGTTTGAGTATGAGTGGCTTAATAACCAAGAAAAGTTAATGTTTTTTTTTAGTTGTATTGTGCATCTTGGATTCATCTTCAAGTTTCGTGGCTTGTTTTATGATTTTCTGCGACAGGAAAAGGCTTTACAACATGATTTTCTGGAAGTCCAGGATTGATTTCCAAACAAGAAAAGAAGAGGAAAAAGAACGCAGAAATTTAAAATTGTTAGACGCGTATAAACTTTGACTTGTGGATTTTCTTTCAGCGATTGAGTCAGGTGGGGAAGGTTTTCAGGTATATAACGAATGATTTGTCAAACTTCACACTTTTCCTACAAAACCACAAAGTTTCAACCATTTCTCATAATAGATCGCTAATTTATCTCCGTGTGTTACGGAGACGTGTCAAATGTAAAAGACACCGCTGGAACAAAAAATGACATCGCTGGCTCATGAGGCCTAGCCAAGAGCTCGTGTGACGATAGTATAATGGAAGTAAACTTAGGATTAATTCCTCACAATTTCGAAAGTTGCCTTGGGCTCCTTTTCCTGTTTCTGCAGCGTTATGCTTCTAAATCCTTCCTTAATTCATGTGTTGCAAAAGTGATCTCTAAAACTCGTTCATGCATCTGCCCAACACTTGCTCAAAATATTGTGTATTATCGACGTGGCAGCCAGCACTTGTGTTTTATTGATCTACAATCTTCACATAATAACAAATGAGCTACTAACTCTATTTAAAAAACTCTTTTGCTCAACACTGACTCAATCCAAAGCAGGTCATTGGTCTAAGCACTAACCTACGATCATATGAAACTTGACCGAAAGCGAGATAAAACTCGATCTAAAGCAATGACTAATTGAGTTTCTTATTATCTTCTCTTCTAATTCTACTATCGCAATAGAAACTTGAGAATTTTCCATTATTTATTAAATATTAAAAATAATTTAGTAGATGTTCGAAAAAAATTATGACCCAAATAAAAAAATTAACCTAATTTTTCACTATTTTGGGTGTAATAATTATTTTCAACCTTGTTTCTGTCATGGATCTCTCAATTGAATTACTCTTTGAAAGTTTATATCTCTCCTTCCATAGTTGATGAATGGAAGATGGAAACTAACTCTATCTTCTCAAGCTTTTTTTTTCAATATGTTGTACAAATAATTTCAAATAAAACCACAATTTCTTATGAAAATATTAAATTTATTTTCTTATTTTACTCGGTTGAAATACTCAAGGACGTACTAAACAATTATTACTAGAAATAATATGAAAATTAATAATTTATAATTCTTATATGAATCGCCCCATAAGTGTGTCAAGTGTAATAATTTATAATTTATAAAATAATTATTTATAATTATTATTTGAATTGCCCCAGTAAGAAGGGTGTCGAGTTGTACGTACGTTTTGGTTTTGGGTTGAAAGTGAACACACAAGCTATGAATTGTCAAGACCTTAGCTTTCTGTTTATATTTTCCAATTTTGATTTCGTCAAATTGACCCGGTCAAGCTTTTTTTGATCACTTAAAAAGACAATTATTTAATAAGGTTTCTCATCTATCGACATTTTCCACTTAGGAAGTTGTATTCTTTCGGTTAATGATTATATAATATTAGTTCAAATGACTGAAAAATTATAAATTATCAAATTCGATGAGATTAGTACACTTCAAGCATCTACATAATATTTAAAATTTTAAATTGGTTTTTAAAATAAACATAAATTAGAAACGAGCATTTGTTGAAATGATGAAGGAAAAATCCTCAAGATAGTTTCCTGGCCATTTGGGTGGTTTAAATCATTTCACTAGTAATTTAAACAAATTATTAAAATGATTTTAAAAATATGTGGGTGTCCAAAATGAAGGAGTGATCGTAAACACATGATGCCAACAAAACGGAAGAAGCTGTCCAAAATTATCTCTGTCAAAGTCACTTTCATGGACACCAAGTCTTCTGGCGTACGACGCTTGGATTCCGATATTTGAACACACAAAAGAAAGTCATTAAATCAAAATATAATCTCGTGGTGGGAAACTCTCGTAGCAAGGTATTATATAAACCATCTAACGTTGTATTTACTGTACCAAAAACAAAGCGTTTCAAGGATGTCTCCATTTTGTTGCAAGGTTTTTTTCATGATGTTCCTCCTCTTGGCTCCGTCAATGGCAGCACGACACCTTCCAGAAACCAAAACAGATATCAGTAAATCGTCTACTTTCATTCTTTATTAGGGTTTTGTTCAAGATAACGTCTAACTTTGCGCCTTAATTTTTTCTCATTATTATTTGGTAGAGACGGTGAAGAAGATCGGGCAAGATGTACCTTGGCCTCAAAATTACCAATATTCGCAGTACGCAAACAACCAATATCCACAGTATGGATACAACCAATATCCACAGTATGGATACAACCAATATCCTCGATATTCAGGGTGTGGATACTATCCATGTCCTTAGAACAGAAACAAGAGCTTCTGTATTATCACACACTAGTTGTGTATTAGCTGTTTCTCTGCATTTTCTGCCTTATCTGTCTGTGTGGTATCATGTCCTTAGAACAGAAACAAGAGCTTCTGTATTATCACACACTAGTTGTGTATTAGCTGTTTCTCTGCATTTTCTGCCTTATCTGTCTGTGTGGTATCCGATTCCTAGCTGTATTCCAAATATTGCATGCAGGAACAATGCTAAATTGAAGTCCAGTTTAGTTTCTTTATTATAATTTTTGCGTTGAATATTGTCTCTCAAACTATGCGTTCTTATGAACGTGATCCAAAAGTTCTTCCATATCCTACTTGTTATGCAGATGAAGACCAGTTCTCCGTCTTTTTGGCAGTGTTTTCTTCTAAAACATTAAGTTATGAAAAGAAACAGAAGCTGTTTGGGACTTTTCTTAATAAATAAAAGGTAAGGCGTAGTAAGAAACACAAAATCCAACTATTCTTTTCAACGTATTAACGCTTAAGCAATTTAGTCCACACTGTTATTTTTATGTTTGGCTCAATTTGGCTGGATTTTTACAATATGCCTTGATCATTATGAAGTTCTATAAACCCAAAAAAAGACAATCATTAAGGTTCAGTCAACGCTTAGAAATTGCTGGAAAGGTTCCTTAGGAAAAAAAAAGAAAGGAACATGTTGTAATTTTTCAAATCTGGGTTAACCTAAAGAAAGTTCAGTCCGACGCTTCCAATAGCATCGTCCAAAACTAGAATTTTTGGTCACCTAAAAGGAGATGGGTCGACACTTCCAGTGGCTGTCCATTTAGAAAAATGAATTTTGGAGGATACAAAAGGAATAAGTAAACGAAAGCACAAAAAAACAAGAGAACCTAAGCTTGACTATGCACTGTTCAATGAAAAACAACTGCAAACTGGATATTTTTTTAGAACCAATCAAATTTTTATGGAAAATAACACTAAGAGGAGAACAACTGATTTTTGATGCAAAAATCGCATCGTTTTCTGGATCTTTCATTCTATGTAATCATCTAAAAAAACAGTTACTAACGTAGCAGTACATGACTTTGTGTGTTTCTAAAAACAAGCCATTTTTCAAAGATGGGTGGTTTCATAAAAACCTCGTCATCTTCATGTTATGAATACTAATTTAAACAAACACACATGTAATTATAATTAACTAAAATAAAAAAAAAACAACTTAAGATTAATCCGAACAATCTCCTCCTTAATCTTGTTGGATTTTCTTCAAATTAGTGATTCCGATTTTCTCACTTAATTCTTGAGTTTTTCCCAGTTGAGAGGCTTTGTCAGAATATAAGTCAAGTTGCTCCTCTGTTTTCACATACTCAACTTCAATCTCACATTGCTGTACACAATCACGTACGAAGTGGTGTTTGATGTCTATATGTTTACTCTGATCATGATGGACTGGATTCTTCGTAAGAGCAATTGTTGATTTGTTATCAACCAGCAATTGTGTCTTCTTCATTCCTTCTCCTCCCAGTTCACTGAGTAATCTCTTGAGCCAAATCCACTGACAAGTTCCCGCTATTGCTGCCACATACTCAGCTTCGTACAATGATAAAGCTACTATCTTCTTTTTCTATGAAGTCCAAGTAATCAAACTATTACCCAGAAAGTATATTATACCTCACGTGCTTTTCCGATCGTCTACATCTCCAGCCAAATCACTGTCACTGTAGCCAATTAACTCAACATCTCCTTCATTTTGCTTTGAGTACCTGTAGCCAAAGTTTACAGTGCCACGTACAAAACGAAGTATTTGTTTTACCGCAGCTAAATGAGTTGTAGTTGTAGCTTCCATGTACCGGCTTACAACTCCGACCGAATATGCCAAATCCGATCTAGTGTTCACCAGGTACCTTAAGCTTCCAATCGCACTTAGGTAGTTTGTTTCATCAACTAGTGGAGAGTTATCTGATTTGCTCAATTTTAATCTTGCTTCCATTGGAATTTTGCGTGGTTTGCATTAAGCCATTCCGATCTTTTCCAAAAAAAATTTCTACATAACCTGATTGACAAATCGTAATTCCATTTGAATCTTGATGCACCTCTATTCCAAGATAGTAACTTAACCTATTCCAAGATAGTAACTTAACAATCCAAGATCACTAATTTCAAATTGTTCTTTCATTTGATTCTGGAACTGAACTACTTTATTGAAATTCGACCCCATTATAACAAGATCATCAACAAAAACTCCTATCAATTCAGTTTCTATTTCTGTAATTTTCGTGTATACTACATGCTCCAGGAGGCATTTTTTGAAACCCATTTAAGACATTGATCCAGCTTAGCATTCCAAGCTCGAGGTGCCTGGTGCAGTCCATACAGTGCTTTCCTCAACTTTAACACTTTATCTTCTCGTCCATGCTCAATAAAGCCAATTGGTTGTGCAACATAAACATCTTCTTGCAAATCACCATTTAATAAGGCAGATTTTACATCCATGTGGTGAACTATCCATTCCCTTTTAGTAGCTAAAGCTAGCAACACCCGCACTGTCTCTATTCTGGCCACAGGTGCAAAGACTTCATCGAAGTCTATACCTTGTTTTTTAACATACCATTTTGCCACGATTGCGCCTCTCTACAATACCATTTTGTTGAGATGAGTAAAAAGTTGTGTGTTGTCTTTTAATTCCTTGCGATGCACAGAAGACATTGAAATTTTCTGACCAAAATTCTCCTCCCCGGTTTGTTCAAAAAATTCTTATCTTCCCTATCATTTTCTGACTCAGCCTCCAATTTGAATTTTCTGGATGCATCGAGGGCTTCGTCTTTACTCCGTAGCATCTCAATCCACATGAAACGGCTGTAATCATCAACAATCAATAAGAAATAATTGTTACCTTCGACCGTGGTTGGTGAAATTAGACCACAAAGATCTCTGTAAACTAGCTGGAGTGGCCTGTCTGCTTGAAATTCTCCAACCTTCGAAAAACTTGTTCTCCGTTGTTTGTTTACGGCACACCCATCGCAGACTTGATTAACTCGTTCAAGCTTTGGAATTCCCTTTGCTAGTCCTTCACTTGCTAGTTTTCTTAAGGAATCAAAATTTAGATGCCCAAATCTCGCATGCCACAGTTAGGTGTTGTCTGTGATGTTCGTCAACAGGCATACAGGTTGCGCTTGTTCCATTTCCATCATATACAACCTATTTTTTGATCTCGGAATTTTTGCAATCAGCTTTTTCTACGAATCATACAAACTCATGATGTCGTTCTCGATAATCGTTTTTGCTCCTGATTCATCGAGTTGTCCAATGCTTATTATGTTGCTTCTCAAATTCGGTAGTATAAACATTGGTCAACGGCATATGACCGCCGTCTTTGCACATGAACAATATTGTTCCTTTGCCAGCGATGTCAATGATCGACCCATCTCCGAAGCGTACGTTTCCTTGGATAGATTCGTCAATTTTGATGATTGCCTCTCTATTTCCAGTCATGTGATTGCTTGCTCTGGAGTCATAATACCAGACCAAATTTTCCCCTTTTATTTCCTTCGTGCTATGCATCACATTCATCCTGCAATTATCTGCCATTTTTAATTCTTTACTGAAAATCAATAACTGGGTTTCTTCCTTCAATTGTGTTAATAACAATGTCGCTTCTTCAATACATGATCAAGGAGATGTACTTTTTCTTCTTTCTACTTTTCTTTGCAATCCGAGGAAAAATGCTTGTACTGATTGCACGTGAAACATTTTACTTTCATTATATCAAATTTTGATTTTTGTTGTCTATCGTCTTCCTGGGTACGTCCACTAGAATGTCGTCCTCGAGCTCTACCGTGACCACTACCTCGCCCTCGACCGTGTCCACGCAGCAGTCCCTGGTCTCGATTTTTTCCTCCAATCACTTTGACTTTGTTTGTGTTTTTCCAATCAGCTTGTGTGAGAAGCACTTGATCGCTTTTCTTTACTTCGTGATCTCTGATCCGATCTTCATTTGCTTTCAACGACCGATCACCTCCTCCATAGTCTTAATTGACAAGTCTTCGAATTCCTCAATTTGTGGAGGCTATTTGTATAAATTTCGGTGAAACAGAACTCAACATCTTCTTTACCACGTATGTTTCGTCGACTTGTTCTTCTAATTCACGCAGATTATTGACGATTGTAGCCACACGCACTGAAAATCGTCTACTGAATCTTTCGCCTTCATTCCCCTCGAGCTCCCAACAAAGTGTTTGTGATCGCATTTCCTTCACGCAAGTCGCTCTGAGGTGCATAGTCCTTAACACGTTCCATGTCTCTTTCGCCAATTTTTTTGCTTTAAGTTGCAGCAGCGTCTCTTCACTAATTCCTTGAAAAATGGCCGCCAATGCCATTTTGTCCTTCCTCTGATTTACCGATTCTTCTAAGTCAACTGCTTCCATCTTAATCGACCATGCAAAATAGTTACTCTTTGTAAGTAACAGGTATTGAAGAGAAATACTTACTTCATGCTACGGTACAAAGGAGGTTGTTTTTTTCTTCAAATACGTTTCCACCGCCAACAATTATCTACAAAAGGATGTAATCCTAATATAATAGCATCTCTACCACGAGTGCTAACAAAAGCCGCTATGAAAGTATGAATGGTCACGTGGTCCTGATTCGAACACAGATTTTGTTGCTAATGAATGTGAATACAATCGACCGAAGGAAAATACTCTTGTATGAACTTGATTTCAATCGAAATAGTCGACTTTGATGACCTTAAACATCTGAAAGTTAACATATCCTCATTCAATGGAGTTTGAAACGATGATACCTTTCTCTATTGATTGGATACGGTTAATCAAATTTTCTATTGTTATGATTACTCGGACAAAGATTAAATTCAATCTATTACAATGGAATTGGTTGACTATGTAAGGCATTGGTGGAAGAGTTCAAAGACTCAACGAAGAAATTGTAATGAAGAAGGAATTGTTACTTGGAGAGGTTTAAAATCTTTGGTTAAAAAAGATTTATACCAAGTCACTACTTGCAATAATAGTTCTTGACATTGCAAGAATTGAGGCAAAGTAAATTGGGAATAGAGGATTACTTGATAGAGTTGGAAACTCTTCGCATTCGATGTAATCTTGAAGGGCTCGAGGAGCATATGATGGGATGCTTTATTAGAGGCTTTAACAGAGGGATCAATGACATTCTGGAGTTGTGAAGTTGCAAAAATATGAACGATGTAATCAAATTGACATTGAAGGTAGAAAGGCGAGTCAAAAGAATTGAAGAGTACAATCACACTAGCTCCTCTGAAAACCTCATAACCATTCAGTCCACTGTTGAAAATTGAAGAGGAGCATTCCTCCAAGTAGTTGGCCGAACAACGAATTAGGAGGAAGGGATGTCCAAATGGATAATAATAAGCTGAGGTTTGAGAGATTGAATATTTTAAATGTCTCAGATTGAGAAATATTTCCTCAACAATGCCTTAGCAAAAGGGTGATGCTAATTCAAAAATGAACCAATGAAGTAGTGAGTGATGACAAATAAACCGATTCTACTTATGTCAATGACTCACAAAAAGTTCTTTCAAGCTCAAGAAGACGCTTTACTAATGATTATTTAGAGAGCGCTCTCATCGCACCATGGAGGAATAGATGAGCAAAGGGAAAATACCGTTCACGGTAAATGTTTGGTGGGTGGCAAAGTTTGCTCCCTTATTATTAATGGAGCTAGTTTTATGAATGTGGCATCAACCAAGATTGTGGAGAAACTCGGACTTGAAATCACTATGCATCCCTCATCATGCACATTAATTTGGCTCAACATAAAGGAGATTTGGAAGTATGCCAACAAACTTATATTGGCTTTGCAATTTGTGGTGGTAACGATTCTAAGACTTGCGATATTGTCCCCTTGAGTGAAAGCCACTTAATATTGGGCCGGCCATGGAAATTCGACAAGAGGGTCATGCATAATTGCTACACCTATTACTTTTCTTTCAAGGAAGGTAACTAAGTTATAAAATGAGCACCACTTAAGCCATATCAAAATGCGAAGGATGAAGATGTTTTGAGAGAGATAAAAGCAAAGGTTACTTTCTTCATGTATAAAAGGGAGCTTAAAACTTCAATGGCAAGTTATTTTCTGGTGCTATTTATATTTAAGGAAAGAATGGAAGAGCTTGAAGTATTATCCGAGGTTGTGCAGTCTGTGCTTAAAGAGTTTAACAATGTAGTTTAGAATACCAAATTGATTTTGAACCGGGAGCGATTCTACCAAATCATCTCGCTTACCATAGAAATCCAGAATAAGCAAAAGAATTGTAAAAAACAAGTGCATGAGATGCTTGATTAGAGGTACATAAGAAAAATTATGAGACCACATGCAGTACAAACATTGTTAGTGCCAAAGAAGGATCGTTCAATGAGCATGTGTGTAGATATTTGTGCTGTCAATCAAATAACCATGGACTAAATCTTTTTATAGGCGGTGCCACTGGTTGGAGTGACTCAAATGTTAATACAAAAACTCTAGAAGACAGTTTTTGTTAGGAATCGGGCAGTGTCTTTGAAAGAAAATAACTTCACGAGCAGATGGAGTTAAAGACTAGGTCATTAAAGCAGGGCTAAACAAAGAGATTTTGGAATCCCTTCCAAAAATCAAAGAGAGAACTTTTACGAGAAAAAAATGGCGATGGAAACACCGAAGGTCGATAGATCTAGTGATGGTAAAATAGTTTCTCGGAATGTTTATTTTAGCAGTGACTTTGAAGATTATAACTTTCAACCAAGAAGAACCTAAGGCTGAAATTTTGAGGGGATCTGAGTGGGTCAAAGGTTAAAAATCTCTTAAAATTTGGTGGCAGTTGGACGTAGGCAACAAAAGATATGCACTCAAACTCGAGAGTGGATAAGCGGCAAATGGTGGGCTGATTGTGACAAGTTTGAGTGGGGTGATGGAAAATGATGGAATTACGAGTTGATGGATGAAAGTAGTATGACCTACAATATTGCATGGGATCAGAATTACGAGTTGATGGATGAAAAGATTATGACCTACAAACTTACTTAGGATCCCATTTAAAAGAGGTTATGATTGTAGCTTCAAGTTATCACTCACTCACAACACACACTTAAAAATTACTCACCAAGGATGAAGTAAGGTGTTTGGAGGATGCCTCAACAAATGGTTTTAGCATATCATTGAAGAATTATCCGACGTTGTGCAAGCTTTGCTCAAAGTGTTTGATGATATATTTTCTAAAGAGATTCCTCATAGCTTCCACGCGTACTTTGGCCCAATTTTATGAAACTGAGTTGCAGGAAGTGTATGCACTCAGGTACGCACATGGTTTCAGCACGGTGGAGGAGATGAAGATGTATATGTGGACGAGATTGGCGAGAATGAGGTTGGTCAGGCTATTCACAAAAGTGCACATCGGTAATGATAAAGGCGGAGCTCAAGTGAGCACGCACGCGTAATGAAACACGAGTGGTAGAGAGGTTGCGCAGCTGTGAGGCACGCACGGGCCCTAATGTGCAACGGTCGAGCACCATCACGCAACCCCCGACGCACGGTCCCGACCTCCAAGTTTTATCTAACTTAGTTGCTATTTTTGCAGATAACATGGACATTGAGAAGCCCTCGGAGAAAGATAGAGGGCAGCCAAAGGACTTGGTCGAGTGGGAGCTCGAGGATCATGGCGCGCGTGCATCAGCACGCTGGACACCCACTATTGAGACAGTGCCCCCAGTGCGCGCCCCCACTATTGAGACAGCGTGCATATCCGCGCTCAGCCTTGCGCGCACAGCATGTTCCGTCCACGCACTCACTTCGGCAACAACCGCGCGCGCTCACTTCGGCCACAACGGCGTGCGCCCCGACACACTCCGCAAGATCAGCGTCATCCGCGCACGCACAACTTAGCATCAGGACCGCAGCGTCGCCCACGCGCGAACAACTTAGCATTGTTAGCTTTAACTATGATTAAAGTAACCATTATTTTTTATGATGAATATTAATATGTTGTATAATTGATTAACCATTAAAGAGAAGTTGATTTGAATAATGTATATGAAATACCCTCAACGAAGGGTACCTTTTTTGTCTAACAAGTTGGTCGAGTTTTGCAGAAATTGTTAAGTCTGTTACAGGTTATCTCGACCGATTACCAGCTATGTCGACCCATCCTCAGGCAGAGGATAAACTTATGTTGACCGATTACCAGTTTTGTCGACTCATCCTCAGGCAGAGGATAAACTTATGTCGACCGGTTACCAGATATGTCGACCTATCTTCGGGCAGCAACCTACTTATGTCGACCGATAAGTTAACCAGAGAAGAATGTTATGTCGACCGCTATAAGAATGTGTCGACCGCAAGATATTCAAGACAAGAAGCAACATGAAGTCGACCACGCTTCTACAAGTTACAAAAGTTTCACTTATGTCGACCGGCCAATCTTGTGTCGACCACATACATGTCCAGAGGCCATATCTATGTCGAC
>QAOC01047366.1:42983-53107 GCA_003255005.1 Begonia fuchsioides
CTTATGCAAAACGACGAGGAACGAGAGCTCATTCCGTACGATCCCAAACCTGAAAGAACGCTTCGAGAGAGAAGAAGCCAAAATTTGAATCAAAACGAAGCGGTGAAGGAAGAACCAATGGCTTAAAACGCATTCCAATGAGCAAACCACGGTCATGCGCAAGAAAGACCAATTCGAGATTATGTAATTCCAGATTTTGAGCGGTTAAATCCTGGAATTTTTTGACCGGAGAACAATGAAGTGAGGTGCGAATTGAAGCCGATTATGTTTCAAATGTTGCAAACCATCAGTACGTTCAATGGTTCAGCAACCGAAGAACCGAACGCATTCATTAAGGAGTTCACATCCTTATGCGATTCGTTCGAAGATTCAGCCATCAATCGAGAAACTCTCCGATTAAAATTATTCCCGTATGCACTCCGAGACAAGGCAAAGGCATGGTTGAACTCTTGACCGCCAAATTCTATAACTTCTTGGGAGGATTTAGCTAAGAAGTTTATGCTAAAATATTTTCCACCGGTAAAGAACGCAAAGCTACGAGGAGAAATCATGATATTCAGACAACTGGACATTGAATCCCTTTATGAAGCTTGGGAAAGGTTCAAAGAATTGTTACAACAATGTCTGAATCATGGTGTTGAAGAATGGGTCCAGGCGCTTATGCAAAACGACGAGGAACGAGAGCTCATTCCGTACGATCCCAAACCTGAAAGAACGCTTCGAGAGAGAAGAAGCCAAAATTTGAATCAAAACGAAGCGGTGAAGGAAGAACCAATGGCTTAAAACGCATTCCAATGAGCAAACCACGGTCATGCGCAAGAAAGACCAATTCGAGATTATGTAATTCCAGATTTTGAGCGGTTAAATCCTGGAATTTTTTGACCGGAGAACAATGAAGTGAGGTGCGAATTGAAGCCGATTATGTTTCAAATGTTGCAAACCATCAGTACGTTCAATGGTTCAGCAACCGAAGAACCGAACGCATTCATTAAGGAGTTCACATCCTTATGCGATTCGTTCGAAGATTCAGCCATCAATCGAGAAACTCTCCGATTAAAATTATTCCCGTATGCACTCCGAGACAAGGCAAAGGCATGGTTGAACTCTTGACCGCCAAATTCTATAACTTCTTGGGAGGATTTAGCTAAGAAGTTTATGCTAAAATATTTTCCACCGGTAAAGAACGCAAAGCTACGAGGAGAAATCATGATATTCAGACAACTGGACATTGAATCCCTTTATGAAGCTTGGGAAAGGTTCAAAGAATTGTTACAACAATGTCTGAATCATGGTGTTGAAG
The DNA here is from genome assembly GCA_003255005.1 of Begonia fuchsioides. NCBI lineage: Eukaryota > Viridiplantae > Streptophyta > Magnoliopsida > Cucurbitales > Begoniaceae > Begonia > Begonia fuchsioides. Next base: position 44,284 of record QAOC01047366.1, read on the forward strand.
AATGGGTCCAGGCGCTTATGCAAAACGACGAGGAACGAGAGCTCATTCCGTACGATCCCAAACCTGAAAGAACGCTTCGAGAGAGAAGAAGCCAAAATTTGAATCAAAACGAAGCGGTGAAGGAAGAACCAATGGCTTAAAACGCATTCCAATGAGCAAACCACGGTCATGCGCAAGAAAGACCAATTCGAGATTATGTAATTCCAGATTTTGAGCGGTTAAATCCTGGAATTTTTTGACCGGAGAACAATGAAGTGAGGTGCGAATTGAAGCCGATTATGTTTCAAATGTTGCAAACCATCAGTACGTTCAATGGTTCAGCAACTGAAGAACCGAACACATTCATTAAGGCGTTCACATCCTTATGCGATTCGTTCGAAGATTCAGCCATCAATCGAGAAACTCTCTGATTAAAATTATTCCCGTATGCACTCCGAGACAAGGCAAAGGCATGGTTGAACTCTTTACCGCCAAATTCTATAACTTCTTGGGAGGATTTAGCTAAGAAGTTTATGCTAAAATATTTTCCACCGGTAAAGAATGCAAAGCTACGAGGAGAAATCATGATATTCAGACAACTGGACATTGAATCCCTTTTGAAGCTTGGGAAAGGTTCAAAGAATTGTTACAACAATGTCTGAATCATGGTGTTGAAGAATGGGTCCAGCTGGAAACTTTTTACAATGGATTGCATGGAAAGACTCGATCTCTTCGAGATGCAGCAGCAAACGGAGCCATTTTATCCAAATCATGCGCGGAAGCTTTTTCGCTGCTGGAGAATATGGCTACGAATAATTATCAGTGGTCGACAGAGAGAGCTGCAGCACCGAAGAGTGCATCGACGAATAATCAACCTGGAATTTTAGATCTTGATCCAGTAATGGCCCTAGCTGCTCAAATGACTACACTCAACAAACTCTAAAAAATCTGAACATGCAGCAAGCCAACCAACAACCTGTCAAAACTATATCGTGCTCTTACTGTTCGGGAGAACATGTTTACCACTATTGTCCGTCAAATCCCCAAGCAGTCAATTACGTGGGGAACAATCGAAATAATTTTACGCAAGGATGGAAACCAAGTAATCAGTGGAGCCAACAGCAGCAACCACGGACGCAGAATCAATATTTCTAGCCTGCACAACAAGGGTTTAACCAAAGATTTCTTACTAAACAAAACCGCCAACAGCAACCTGAGCAATCTAACCCATTCGATCAAAAAGTCAATGAATTCATGGAACGATCCGAGGTGATGATACAAAACATGAATGCGATCTTACAGAATCAGGTCGCATCTCATAGGAATCTGGAAAATCAAGTGGGTCAGCTCGCGTTAGCATTAAAGGATATAGCATCAGGGATGATGCCAAGCGACATTGAAACGCCAACACGAGAAGGAAAAGAACAATGTAAATCCATCACTTTGCGCAATGGCAGAGAAGTGGAAACTGTGAAAGATCCTGAAATAAACCTTAGGGAACAAGTTACGGAGAATAATACAGAGGCTGATAGGGAGGAAGGCGCGAAACGAAGTAATACAGTTAAAACTGCGATTAATGTTGCAGCATAAGAAGAAAAGTACGTCACTTGAAAGACTTCCGCCACCTTTTCCTCAAAGACTGCAGAAGCAGACACAGGACAAACAATTTGGGAAATTCATGGAGGTATTAAAGCAACTACATGTCAATATTCCACTGGTTGAAGCTTTGGAACAAATGCTGAATTATGCAAAATTTATGAAAGATCTCGTATCAAAAAAGCAACGAATAGAGGAATACGAGACTGTAGCGATGACACAAGAATGCAGCTACATTATTCAGAATAAGATTCTGCCAAAGCTACGTGATCCTGGTAAATTTATGATTCCATGCACAATAGGAGATCAATACGTTGGCAAAGCTCTTTGTGACCTAAGAGCTAGCATTAATTTGATGCTGATGTCAATTTTTAAGAAATTAGATGTTGGAAAAGCCAAGCCAACTTCAGTGACACTTCAGTTTGCTGATAGATCCATTGGATATCCCGAAGGAATAATTGAAAACGTGTTAGTGAAAGTCGACAAATTCATTTTTCTAGCTGACTTTATCATTCTGGATTGCGAAGTCGATCAAGAGGTCCCGATCCTCTTAGGAAGACCTTTCTTGGCTACAGGCAGAACTCTCATTGATGTGGAAAAAGGAGAATTAACAATGAGAGTCAACGACGAAGAAGTTACGTTCAATGTCCTAAACGCACTAAAATGCCCTGTAGAAGTTGAAGATTATTTTTCTGTTTTGGAGAATGAATGCTTCTTGTTAGACAAAAATGTAACCCGAGCTGCAGAAAAGAATTTCAAGTTCGATTCTTCCGATCCTCGAACTTGGAAGAAACCCAGGGGACTAGACGTTGAGCCCCTCAACAGGGATGAGAAGGAATATCGAGTTATGAAATCCTCGATAGAAGAACCAGCAACACTAGAGCTAAAGCAATTGTCGCAGCATCTGAAATACGCTTACCTCAGAACAGATGACACTTTACCTGTTATTATTTCTTCTCAATTGAATAAATTACAGGAAGCCGAACTACTGGAAATATTAAGGAGATATAAACAAGTTATTGCTTGGACGGTTGCCGACATCAAGGGAATTAGTCTTAGTATATGCATGCACAAAATTTTGCTTGAACATGATTATCGGCCATCAATTGAAGGACAACGACGATTGAATCCAGTCATGAAAGAGGTGGTGAAAAAGGAAATTATCAAGCTATTGGACGCATGTATTATTTACCCAATTTTGGATAGTTCATGGGTAAGTCCGGTCCAATGTGTTCCGAAGAAAGGAGGAACAACCATAGTAACCAATGAAAACAATGACCTAATTCCAACCCGCACAGTCACTGGTTGGCGAGTTTGTATGGACTATCGGAAGCTCAACAAGATAACAAGGAAGGACCAATTTCTCTTGCCATTCATCGATCAAATGCTCGATCGACTAGCTGGTAAAGAGTTTTATTGTTTCTTAGATGGATATTCAGGTTACAATCAAATTGCAATTCTACCAGAAGACGACGTTATGCAATGCTCCAGCAATGTTCCAGCGTTGCATGATGTCCATATTTTCAGACATGGTCGAAGAGTTTCTGGAAATATTTATGGATGATTTTTCTGTGGTTGGAGATTCTTTTCACACATGCTTACAGAATTTGGAATTAGTATTAAAACGCTACACCGAGACAGACCTAGTTCTAAATTGGGAAAAATGTCATTTTATGGTAACCGAAGGAATTGTTCTCGGGCACCGAGTTTTCAAATCATGGATGGAGGTTGATAAAACCAAGATTGAAGTTATTGAAAAGCTGCCTCCACCCACCTCCGTGAAAGGAATACCAAGCTTTCTAGGACATGTCGGTTTTTACCACCGTTTCATCAAACATTTGTCAAAGGTACCCAAACCACTCTGCTCATTACTGGAAAATGACAAAGTATTTTGTTTTGATGAAGCATGCCATCAAGCTTTTCGGGAATTAAAATGCCAGCTCACTTCAGCACCTATCATCGTTGCTCCAGATTGGATGAAACCTTTCAAAATCATGTGTGACGCGAGTGATTATGGGATGGGAGCAGTGCTAGGTCAAAAACATAATCAAGTCTTTCATTCGATCTACAACGCCAGCAAGACATTATCCGAAACACAAAGGAATTATACGACAACTGAGAAGGAGTTATTGTTAGTAGTATTCGCCTTCAAAAAATTTAGACAATATTTAGTTGGTGTGAAGGTAATAGTGCACACTGACCACTCTGCGATCAAATATTTAATGTCTAAAAAAGATGCGAAGCCACGCTTAATTAGATGGATTCTACTGCTACAAGAATTCGACCTCAAAGTCATCGACAGAAAATGAACGGAGAATCAGGTAGCCGATCATCTATCACGATTGGAGCAAGAGGAATTACAGAAGGATAACTTAGCCATTACAGAAACTTTCCCAGACGAACAGATTTTCAAAGCCGAGGCACTCCCGTGGTATGCCGACATTGTTAATTATTTAGCAAGCAGGATCATCCCTTTCGATTATACCTATCAACAGATGAAGAAATTTCTTAATGAAGTTCGAAGCTATTATTGGGACGACCCGAATTTATTTAAGCAATGTGCGGATCAGATTGTGAGAAGATGCATTCCAGAACAAGAAGCTGCATCAGTGTTGCAGCTTGTCATGCAGCACCATACGGAGGACATTTTGGAGGAACCCGAAAAGCTACTAAAGTTCTCCAATCAGGTTTGTATTGGCCAACTCTATTTAAAGATGCAAATGAATTCGTAAAATCTTGTAACAGATGCCAACGAATGGGAAATATATCACGAAAGCATGAGATGTCGTTGACAAATATCCTGAAATTCGAACTGTTCGGGGAATAGATTTCATGGGACCATTTCCGCCATCCTAATACATCCTGCTTGTTGTCGACTACGTATCTAAATGGGTCGAAGCTATGGCTCTTCCCACTAATCAATACATCTTGCTATGGCTCTTCCCATTTCCGTCATCCTATCAGAATATTTTTACAAGATTCGGCACACCGAGAGCAATCATTAGTGACAGAGGAACTCACTTTTGCAACCGAAAATTCAAAGAATTACTAGAGAAATATGGAGTCAAACACAAGGTTACAACACCATACCACCCCCAAGAGAATGGGCAAACTGAAGTATCCAACCGGGAAATCAAAAGAATACTGAAAAAAGTTGTTAATTCCAGAAGGAAAGACTGGGCTGAGAAATTACTAGACACTTTATGGCCGTATCGGGCGGCTTTCAAAACTCCAATAGGAACATCGCCATTCCGACTAGTCTTCGGCAAACCTTGCCATTTACCAGTCGAGCTATTACATAGAGCATATTGGTCGGTTGCAAAGTTACAAAAGCTGCAGGAGAGGAAAGATTGCTGCAACTTAATGAATTAGAAGAATTCAGGCTCAACTCTTATGAAAATGCAGAAATCTATAAAGCAAAAGTCAAGCGATTGAACGATAGAAACATCCAAGAACGATTCTTTAACATCGAGCAAAAGGTTTTGTTATATGATTCAAGGTTGAAGATTTTCCCGGGAAAATTAAAATCAAGATGGACGAGACCATATTTGATCACTGCTATAAACTCTTATGGAGTTATCGAACTTCGTAATGTAGGAACCAGGAAGAATTTCAAAGTCAACGCCCAACGAATTAAACCATATCTTGGAACGAATTTGCAGGAAGATGATTGTGTTTCCGTGACTTTAGAAGATACTGCTGAATGAAAACGTCGAGCTAACGACGTTAAATTAAGCGCTACAGGGAGGCAACCCTCTATTTTTTTACGTTTATTTTAGTTAATTAGATAGAGTAGTAATTATGTTTTTTTTAAATAGTCTGATGTTGTATTTGATGTCACAGCATTAATAAGAGGAATGACCAGAATGAATCGGGAAAAGAAACAAGAGATAAGGGAGAAAAAGCTCGGTCCAATAAGAATTGAGTAGGCGGGACCCGAGGGGGAAAAGAAAATTAAAATTACCGCTGCTACTTTCTACAAAGGCGGTAAGCTTAGATTGAAATTTTACTTTAGCCGCCTCTATTCATCTTTAAAATGCAGGTGAAGCCACAGCATTCAGGACAGAACCAATCCTCTACCCAGAAATCGCCGATGGATCCCGCACCAATCCTCTACCTACCATGGAAGGACACAGTCGAGGAAGACATATATTCTCTCGCGACAGAACCAGGGCCATCATCAGAAATACCTTACAGGAGGTGAGAAAAATTGGCAACCCGACGGTCGCCAACCCAGAAATCATCAACACGGGGCAAATTTACACCGCTAACTAAAGACAATCAGCCGTTCTCTAAGTTGATCCCAGGGGTACATCCCCCTTCTTCCCCTTCTCCAATTTTACAGGGAACAAGGTCGGGGTCATTACCGATTTCGCGACACCTGTCACCAACAATTTCACAAGACCCACCACCACTGATGAAGAGGAAGCAGACGCAGCCTAAAACCGAAGACAAGGCCACCTGAACATCAGCTAGAATTGCTAACCGCTCGGCCAAAAAGAAACCCCCAACAAAGGACCGCGCCCGTCATAATTCCATCGTCCAATTCGGAAACAGAATCCGATCCTCCGGTGCCGTTAATCAAAAAAAGGAAATGGGGCGACTGGTCTAATATTACAATGCCGGCACGAGAAGAATCCCCTCAATCCGCCACGCCAATATCATTCATCCTGAAGAAAAGAGCAACCAAGGAGTCTGTAACTCCATCGCCGCCGACCAGACAAGCTACCCCAACTCTGGAGTCCACTCCACCTCTGCTGTGAACCAAAGAAGTTACTCCGACTCCGGAGCCTAAATCATCCACCCCGCCAAGGCCAACAACACGCTCCAGAAATGCTGCCGAAATCCATGTACCCATTCAGATACCTTTTATAAGAGAAACCAGGAGCACCTCAAAAGCCAGCCCGCCAAAATCAGCACCAGCCATCCCTAAAGCACCAAAGACCAAAGCTACAGCATCAAGCTCAGTCCAAGAACAGATCTCACATAAATCTCCGCGGACTAAGAGTTTTGCAATTAGGCGGCCAGCAAAGTCGGGCTTCATTACCGAAGAAGCTCGCCTCAACTTCGAGTTTCATTTTAAGAAAAGAACCTTCTCTGAAGAAAAAGGATTCCTATTGGACGCCAGCACAATGAAGGAATATCCAGCGTTCATCACCAACACTATCAGAAGCCGAAGCTGGGCAGTTTTTTGTGCCCAGCCGGCAGAACTAATTCCCTCTCTGGTAAGGGAATTTTATGCAAATTTTTCAGGTGATCTTCCGCAATCCATTATGGTTTGAAAAAAGATGGTACCATTTTCACCAGAGAGCATCAACCGTATATTCAAGTTGCAATCAGATGCCGACGAGTTCTTCGCCCACTAGGAGAACACATCGCCGGAATTTCTCGCCGACGTACTCAGCACCGTGGCTCTGCCGGGCACAGCGTGGTGAGTAACAAAACTGGGAGCCCTCATGATCTCACGAGCATCTCTGAAACCGAGGGCAAAATGCTGGTACCATTTTGCGAAATCCAGAATCCTTCCTTCCTCGCACGGGTAGCATGTCACCCACGAGCGAGTCATCCTTTTGTTCTGCAGCCTTACGGGCAAGCCTATCAACGTTGGGAGAATAATTTATCAGAGCATCTGTGCCAACGCCAAGAAGAAGGGGAGTCAATTCCTTTTCCCTTCACTAATTTTCGATCTCTGTATTGGTGTGGGAGTTCAAGTCCTGGATACAGAGGGGAAGCTACAGCACAAAGGTACAATCACTCCCTTTACTATTGCCTGAATTTCACAGGAGGATGACAAGGATCAAGAAGAAGAAAGTGCACCAATCCCCGATGCTGCACGCGAAGCTGCAGCATCGCCAACAGCCCAGTCGTGCAGCATCGCAACAGCCCAGTTTCCCGACAAAGTTTCTGCGAGTCTGCAGCTCATAGAAACTCCTCTGAGCCATATAGAAATCCAGCAACACTTCATGCTGGATATTTTGGAGAAACTGCAAGCCCACCTACTGCCAAATCACGCCTACAATGAAGCCCAACCAAGCAGCCCAACCGATGGCGAAACCGAAAGATCTTCATAAGGGAGTTTACTTCGAACCCTTTTTGCGCTTTTAATTTTTGCAATTTCGGTTCAATTTCACTGTTTTGGGATTGACAATGAGGGCATTGTCCAATTTAAGTTTGGGGATGAGGGTGTACTGAAATTAAAAAAATTATATAATGAATATTTCTCTTAATCCAAATAGCCGAGAATGCTTGCAATCATAGAATTTAATGATGGAACTTATTTTCCTAATCTATCTAACCCTTGATGGATGTTACTTATTAATGACAATTCAAATCTAATTAATTTAGGAGACATTTCAACATAATAGATCCCATTTACAAGAAATTATTACCTTGAACATCATCTTTCCCGATTTTCCTAAGAGTATCATGTTCTGTTTAAATTTTATATTTTTGAAACTTAGCTCGAATAAATGCTTGAGACAACCAGATTTTTTTAGGTGAAGAGTGACATGGTGACGAGTTTGGGGAAGAGAAAAAAAAGGCATAAAAAGTCCAAAAATAAGGACAATCATAACACTCTTTGGGACTTAAGTGGATGATCGTTGAGTGACACTTCATCGGGACTGTGTGGGTGAACGGTGAAATGTATTTGCAATTTCCCAATCCACTTTCAAAATTTGAGTGAGCCTTTTGGATACTCGATGGGTGGGATAAAAAAATAAAGGGAACATTGGGAGGAACTCCGTTGCAATTAAATGGGCTACTCGTTTGAAATACCACCTTAGCTTTTACAAAAAAAAAATAATAAAAAAATAGATAAAGGGTTGTATGATGTAAGCAGCTTATTTACAAAAGCCTAGAAAAGTCTTCCTCACCCTTGAAGTCATGAAGCTCGGATCTTGCTGAATTTGCACGTGAAAGGTATGAATTTGTACGATGTTTAAAGAATTGAGAATTTTAGCATTACAAGATGAAACTTATGATTTTTGGGAAGGTTAATGTTCATAATAATAAGTGCACACACTCACTTGGGGGAGATACTATCGAGAAGTTATCTGAAGTTAAGAATAATTGGAAAGTCATGCATTTGTGAATATTTATCTCGAGTTGGGTCTATTGTGGAAAAATTTGAAAATTTTTATTGACATTACTCGAGGACGAGCAATAGCTTAAGTTTGGGGATCTGTAATAATTTAATTAAAAATAAGCGGATATTTTTGTAGGATCGAGATTAACCTAAGTGGGGGGG
>QAOC01047366.1:67368-84284 GCA_003255005.1 Begonia fuchsioides
CTGAATTCGTGCTCCTCTCTTTAAAATTGTGGCAGCAATCTTCTCTTTCCAAAACAGAAATCGGAATCCCTTGATTTGTGGAGATTTAACTAAATTCGGGATCCCTTGATTTGTGGAGATTTTCTTCTCTCTCCAATCCGCCAATTAAATATCTCTGATCTTATCTCTTTTCTTTTCATTGCTTTCCATCTTTGTCCAGCATAATCCCTGCAAAATAGGTAACCAATCGGGCAGATCAAAATAATCTCGGAATTACCGAAATTTACATAATTTCCTTGCGGCCCGCTGATTCTGTGTTGTAGCGTGAGCTGCAGCACCAAATACAGCTTCCAGCATAAAATCCATCAATTCATTACTCAAAGTCTAACAATTTTCATAACTTTAATAGACATAATTAAGTCTTTTTCAAGACTTAACAGCTAGCATGCTAAAAAGTAGTCCAACTTGAGTTATTAATTGAAGTTTTCAACTCATCTAGTAATTTTTGGTATCTTGTTGTTATCTCCCATGAAAGTTGATTTAGTTGAACACCAATAGAATTGTTTGGCCATAATAAATTGAAATTCCATAACATTCTAGAAGTTCAATTTTGTTCACATTGTTGTTGTTGCTTACAAAAACTTGTAATAGACTATTGGTGTTTTGGAAATTATTTCAATTTCATCTCTTTTGGAAACCCTTCAAAACTAGGCTCATATTGTTGAAAATAAACTTTCAACTTGCACTTGAATCTCTATTTATGTTTTAGCTTAAAATTATGATAATGTAGTCCAAGCGATACTTGACTAACTTCATTTCGATGAATCATGTCCCTCCATCAAAACACACTTTGGCCATAATAAATTCTTTATGCAAGGTAATACCCTAAAAAATTAAACTTACATAAGTGGAATAATAGATCAAGCCAAAAAGTTATTTAGAACAAAAAAACAAAACTAATCAGAAGCCATTAAGTGTTAACTAAACAACTTGATGGAATGGCAAAAGTCCATCGAGACCAAAGAAAAATAAATTTTCATAAAATGTACTTAAATAATTCTTTAAAAAAATCCAAATAAATCAGTAATCATTATGATCTTTCATAAGTCGCTTTTTGCACATCCACTTACATTCGTCACATGTACCTTGCTTCTTAAATTTTTACTTAGATTGATCATCGTTCGCACCTACAACATAATATTCAATAGCATCCTAAAAATCAATAAGCAACATGGATATAAAGTAAATTTTTTATTGCATTTCAAGTTTATAATATATTTATTCCTCTACCCGTGGTGCTTTTCCAAAAGGGTTTTTCCAAGGGCATTCTCGTTCGATTCTCAACAATTGATTTCATAGCAAGCTTAAGGGTTTTGTACTTAGATCGAACGAACTTTTAAGTTGAAGTTTTGGATATTAAAATTGCATTATTTTAGGAAAAAGGCCAAAAAACAATAGAGTCGTTTCTTGTGAATATTTTCTTAATCATGTAGTTTTCATATCTGTTATGTTTTTGAGTTTGAGTTTTTTGCAATTGATCCTTTTATCTTAATGGTACGGTCAATCGGCTTTAAATTTTCATATTTTTTTATTTTAATATATTCTTCAATGATTTTTCTATACATAGGGGTGGGCAACCCGGGCCGGACCTTAAGGTTTAGCCCGAAACCTTAAGCTCCGGGCCGGGTACGGGTCGGGTACGGGTAGAAGTTTAGGTGTTCGGTTCGGGTAAACGGGTATTAAGTCCGGGTATCGGGTACTGTGGAAATACCCGATACCCGTTTAATACCCGTGGATAATACAAAACTGCTGAAAATCCGAACGGGTATTGGGTATTAAGTCCGGGTATCGGGTAATTATTTTTTTTGAATAAAAAAAAAAAAAAAACCAATACATTTCAGGGTAGCAGTTCGTCCTACCGGGGCTGGGCCGGGTACCGGGTAGTGTATATTCCGATACCCGTTCGGGCCGAGTATCTCGCATCGATACCCGGCCCGAATACCCGTTTGCCCACCCCTATCTATACATACCACTTTCTAATTCATATATTTACTCCTCCATAGTTACAATTTATTCGAGGAGAGGACATATTGGGGGTTCTTGTAATAGTTTTTCAAAAGAACTTCACGTGTAAGTCGCTAGAGATCTTTTTTTTTTGTTTTTTATGTTTAAATTTCAAACAACGGATTCGAAGTCTAAGGACAAATATGTTTGAGTTGTAATTGAAAGCAAATAATATTTGATTAGAAATAATGACGTTAAAAAAACTATCTTTTTCCAAGGTAATGTGGATTTGGTTGGCCTACGAGTCTATTGCATCATTCATTAGGAATATTATATGGTAACCTAGTGCAGTTTTGGTGCTTTCCATCATTTGTTGCAGGTAACGGATCCGGTGCGACTGATGTGTTGGGGGCATATGAAGCATTTGGGCCATCTAAAAAAGAGTAAGAAGACCTTCTATGATATTTCACGCTCCAAAAAGGTTTTTTGAAATATCAGAGGATGATCTAGTCCAAAACAAACAGATACAAACATAGCGGAGTCCCCGAGAACTTCTTTCTGCTTTAAGTTCATTTTCCAAGCAGCAGATACATAAAACTAGTGACATGTAACAAATACAAACATAAGTTTGATTTGGTATTTCTTTTATCAATTTTTTTATATTTTCAATATGGTTTCTGATAAAGATAAATTACTAACTCTCTCAAAAGCTTAGACTTTTAAGTAAAGTATAATTTAATTATTTATACGTTACCTGACTGTTTTTCTAATAAAAAAAACACAATTAACTATTCATGTTAGAGAAGAAAACTAGCAATGTCAGTGGAACCAAATCCTTCAATCTTGAGTTTCAATCATCTTCATTGACTATTTGGAGTTCTACTTTTGAGAACTGTTTATGAGAGGAGATCATCGAACAGCTATTTTTGCAAACAAAGTAGAGTCTGAATAAAAAAAAGAGCTTACCAGCAGGGGTGGAATTCTCAATCAAGTATCTGGCTGCCATCGAATCAGACAATAGAACCAGATAAACCAAAGCGAATTTCCAAGAAACTCCAAGCTTCTCAGAAACCATCTTTTCTTCCTGAGAAACAAACAGATATATAGGTCATAGTTATAGCATATCGGGATCGTACATTAAGTTCTGAATTAATTGTAGGACATAATTCACGACTTGAGGTCTTCGGAAGAGGCCCCAAAAGGTGGGCTTAGTCCTTGGATTAAATGCAGTTGATTTTTAAGATTGTCAGTAAAACCCAACATCCAACCAGGCGCCTGTTCTTAAGTTTTGCCAAGGATTTCAAAAAAAAAATGATCTTGTTTGGAGTCTCATGAGTGACCTTAGACGCCCAAAAGCTCAGAGAGTGAGCTTGGTGTATCAATTCATGTGTTGGGTCGAAATACTATTGATGGATTTTGTTCAGTTTAGTTGGGAGAAATACTTTGGTGACTTTTTTCCACGGTCCAAGACTTTTGAAAAGAAGAAATCTGTCGTGTTTTCTCGTCGGTGGACTTTCTCGATCGGATAAGAGATTTGGTTTGCTTTGAACCTTGTGCTGGTTCTTCAAATGGTTTGGTGCTTCTCTGTTCGTCTCAAAGTGGGTTTCTCTTGATTGGTTTTTCTTCTCCTTTTCTGGTGTATCACAGCCGGGTAACCCTAGCTCAAGTCTCTTTTTCTGTTTGTCGGTACACTATTTGACCGAAGACGGCCTCCCCATCGCACTCAACCTCCAGCGTCGCTTGATCGAAGTTATATGAAGGGTTGGTGCTGTCTTTTCACTGGTTCACATTAGGGGTGGTCACGGGCGGTTTTGGCTGGTTCCAACTTTGTTCAAAACTGGACCCGTGATCCACGGGTATTGTTACCCAAAATCGGCACTGTGAGTATTTGGAACCGGCACCGAACCGTGAATGCCGATTCGGTGTCGGTTTTCAACCGCAACAGTTTTATCAAAAAAAATTGTATAATTAGACTAAGTCGAACATCAATTAATCAAACTACCCAAACAACAAATGATAATTCAAAATATCCAAACAACAAATGATAATTCAAAACATCCAAACAACAAATGTTAATTCAAATAAATCTAAGCCGATCATCAATTAATAAATTGTTTCATCATCTTTATAGTTCTAAAGAGTTATCAACGGTGGAATCTACAAAAAAATGAATCATATGTTAAACATAATCAATTAAATATAATCAAACTACTCAAACAAAACATGATAATTGAAACCATAAGTACCGAAAAATGACATTTCTCACATTAGTATCAAATCTAATCAACTTTAATATCGATCATTAATTAAGAAATTGTTTCATCGTCTTCAAATGTGCCATCAATAGTGAAATCTAAGAAAAACAAATCACATGTTAGCAATTATAAAAGAGAAAAAAATATCTGATTAAAGTTCGATAAAATTGTAGTTAACCTGTATCAAATCACATGTTATTGTTGGTATTCGTGGGAAGCTTGAAAGGAATAAAGGATTTGAGCCAACTTTGAGTGCATAAAAGAGCTTCATTTTGCTATCATTCTGTGAACTTTCATCACTCATAGAATTCATTCATCCTACATAACCAACGGGACAATAAAAAAAACAGCAGCCAAAAACATAACATTTTATCCAATTTTTACACAAAAAAATTGAATGTTTTACCTTCATCCAACAATAAACATTTAGATTTCAAAATTCGCCAACTTTTTTCCTAAAAAACAGCAAAAAAAGTTCAAAAAACAGAACCGTACCCGATAATTGTTCAAAAAATAGCAACCAAGTTTTAAAGTTTGCACAAACCAACTTTTTCCCTTAATTCGTTAACTTTTTTTGAACAAAACACAGCAAAAAACCTTAAAAAACATAACCGTACCCGACTATGAAACAAAACAGAAAACCAAGCAAGCAGTAAATACAAATAACCGGATGAAACACTAACCGATTGTTGATTTGGTGGAGGTCTTGCGGCTGCCGGCTAGGAATCCAGCTCGGAGAGTCACCACCGAATTTTTGTATTGGACTAATCAAAGATTACTCTCGTTTTACAAGATTATTAATAATATTTAAATGTCAAAGATGGTTACTTTGGACGTGAATGAGAAACACTAACCGAATGTCGATTTTGTGGAGGTCTTGAGGCTGCCGGCTAGGAATTGAGCTCGGAGAGTCACGATCGAGAGCTGCGTCGGGCGGAGGTGAGGGCGGAGGGGCAGCAGAGTTCAGGCGGGCGTCGGGCAGAGGTGAGGTGTTGGCACAGCGGTAGTCGACAGTGATAATTAGAATAAATAAGATTAAGTTTAGTTTAAGTTTAGTATTTATAGTACGGTTTTTTTTCGATTTAACGGTTCAGCAATTTTTTGAAGAATAAACTGTTGCCTAGCCCGTGGTTCACAGTTTTTTTTTTTTAAAAACCGTTACCATGACTTTCGTATCATATAACCGGCCCGGCCCAGCCCGACCTGGGAAGAACCGCCCGGTTCCGGTTTACCTGCGGGCCCGAGCCGGTTTCGCCCACCCCTTTCACAGCTAGTCTACAGGTCAGCTCTCATAGATCTTGACATTTATGAGCAAAGCAAAAGTGATCGATTCTTGATGAAACTACGCTCTGAATTTGAAATAGCTCGATCTGCCTTGATGAATCGTATTTTGGATACATATTTGGGAGAACTCCTTTTGGAAGAACAACGACTATCAACGCAAAGTGTTTTTCAACAAAGCAAAATGAACGGCAATGCAATTGCACAGGCAACTCAACAAAAAGGGAAGGGAAGAGATATAAGTCAAGTTCAATTTTTTAGCTGTAAATACTATGAGCATTTTGCCATCAATTGCAGAAAAAACTTCTGAAATTGTTGTAAAAAAACTGGACATGTAATCAAAGAACATCCCACTAGACCTCAAAATTGTCAAATTCTTGCAACCCTAGCAGTGACTAGTTCTTCCACACCAGGCACCAGGAGAAACTACAGCCATCACTCCTAAACTTATTTAACACCTTTTAAACGTGTTTGTATCGCTTAAACTATCTGCTAATTTGATTTCAGTTGGATAATTAATTGATGCTAATTATAATGTTTACTTTTCTCGTGATGGTTCTATTGTGCTGGATCAGGTCTCGAAGAAAATACCCATGAAGGGGCTTAAAATTGAAGGTTTGTTTTCTCTGTATTTTCATATTCTACGTTTCGTCTCTATGACATCTACTGTGGTAACACAAAAGAGCGATATCTGGTACAGACAATTAGGTCATCCAAACTTATTTTTGTTATCTCATTTGATAAATTCTGGAGTTTCAGGCAATAAAAATCAATTTACATCTTACTCACAGCTTGATGGCACTGCTTGCAAATTAGGCGAAAATAAACCTTTTTCATTTCTTGACATTCGAGCTTACCAATGTTTTGATTTAATTCAGATCCAATCATATCTCAAGCCAATTACAAATACTTTGTCACGTTCATTGACGATTACAGTAGATACGCTTAGATTTATTTTTTTTCGCTTTAAATTTGAGGTATTTATTGTTTTTAAAAGGTATTTAGCCTACGTAGAGAATTAATTTCCCCGTTCTATGAAAACTTTGTTCTCATTGGAAAGGTGAATATGTCTCATGAATTTCATAATTTTCTGCATAAAAAAAGAATTATTTCTCAATGTTGACGTCTTTATACACCACAGCAAAATGATGTAGCTGAACAAAAAAATCGTCATTTATTAGATGTTACCCATATTTTACTTCTTGAATTCTATGTTCCAGCCAAATTTTTGGTGGAAGCATTATTTGCTGTAATTTATTTAATTAATCGACTGCTTGCTAGTGTTTTGAATTTGATTCTCCATATTATCGACACATTCTTATTATGTTATTTTTAGCTTGCCCATTAACATAACTATCTATTAAATAATTTCTTAATTTTTTTATTTCTTTTTATTTTTGTCAATTACTATTTTTTAACATTACTTTATTTTATAATTATTATGCCAATTATGATTTTGATATCCTTCATTAAATTTTTTCTTGTTTCATACTACTAAATTTGTTTGCCCTTTTGATTATTTTAGTTCTCTTTTGTCAATTAATAATTATTAATTAATAATTATGTATTAATTAAGCATTATTAATTATTTTAGTTCTCGAATTCAAGTGATCTTATGTTAAACAAAAATTGACAATTAAATTGCAACTTAAACAAAATTTAATTGTTACCTGTAATTTTCAATGATATTTATTAATTGCAATTAAATTTTTTTGTCAATTATTGATGATTATAAAGATTAAAGAGAGTTAATAATTTATTGTTTTTCTAGCATCTAATGACCATGAACAAAAAAGTAAATTTATTTACTATACTTTCTTCTTTTTCTCTACAAATCATTGAAGTTAATCACATCAATTAAAATAATAATCAAATTGACAAAGATTGATAAAATATGTATATCGTTTTAAGATATTTCTTAAAATTGTCAATTTAAACCAAGATCAGATTAAAATTGACAATTCTAATTCGGTTGATATTTCCGGCCCAATTCTGCCTCCCCGGACAATTACCTGCACAATAATCATTACAAATACATCTTAAGTCCATGATTCTATCCTCAATCCAAACATGCACACAAAACCATCTTATATCAATTAAGGATTCCAATAGTAATAAAATGAAGTAGAACAAAATAAGAAATACAACCTTCTAGCCACAGACGTAAAAACAGAGCAATAACCATGGAGACATCAAAATTCAACCTCCACTCCTATCAGATATTAAAGTTGTGACATTTACAAGCTGAGGAGATAATATTGTTTCCAAAACAAGGATACAAGAAAACCATAAACCTAAACTGAAAGAGGTACAATTCAGAAAATGGGTGGAAAACTGAATCCATGAGTTCCTCCAAATTCTTAAACTACAAAGGCAGGAACAAATACAACAAAAAAACAAACATCTACCTCCTTTTCGGGCGCTTTGGATTACTACTACTAGGACCCGTACGAGACTTTCCGAAAGCTTTCATCTTGCGTCTCTTTCGTTCTTCCTCACTGTCCGATTCATCACCTTTCTCCCTGTCTGCATTGCTTGCTTCGCGCTCCAACTCCTCCCATGTCTTTCCTTTCTCCTCCTCGGCCTCCTCTTCTGAATCTTCCTCCTCCTCCGATTCCACCAACGAAGCACTGTCAGAGTCATCTTCTTCTGAGTCGGATTCGGGTTCCACATCCGAGGGCTCATACCCTTGGTCTGACTCCACCGACCTTTCAGAATCGGAGTCTGTAGCTTCCAGATTCAGAAATTCCCAACCCCCATCATCAATGAAGCTCTGTGGATCATCTGTTATTGTCTTGAGGATCTGCCTCCAGTTCAAATTCAACCGGCTCTCGTAGTATTTGATGTCTGTCGTATCAAGCCATTCCTTGATACTATCGAGGGCCGTGGAAGGAATGGAATCAATTCGTAGAACATCACGCTTGAAGTCTTTAAACACAATGGTCATATCAAAATTCTTTTGCCCCAGCCCAACCCGCTCCAAATTAACAATTTCAATCTCACCAAGTGTGACTACAAGGAAGGGAGTTTCTATCAGTTCAACCAAGCAAGTCGAAGTTGGAACGATAAACGCAGAAGATTTATGAGGAACGCCGTGGAAACCAAGCTCTCGAAGAGGCTGATCGAATTCGAGGTCGAGCCCACTGAACTGAGGCTGGCCCCAAAGATCATTCACGCGGTTTACAAAGCTCTGAAAATCCATATTGATTTTGTTTTTCCTTTCTCTCTCCCTTTGCTCTTCTTCCAGCTCATCTGGATCATAGGCAGATCTCTTTCCCCCTCCCACAGTCTGAACAACATCCATAACCTCAACATAGAATTGGACGTCCTTCGTCTTCTTGTTCCCAACCATAATGTGATTGTGCAGATGAAAATGAAGAAGGGTGATCATCTCATTCTCCGCTGGTTGGAAGAATGCATGCTTAATGTTAGCAAACATAATGTCTACACGCTCTTCCGTCCGAGTGGTACCATAACGAAAACCATTCAAGTGAGCCTCTAGAGTGCCAGCAAGTTTTCTCCCACGCCCACCAAAGGGAGGACGAATCCATAGTTCAAGCAATCTTATTGGTTTGAATCTATTACCAGCCAATTGGAGTTTCTCCTGCGTAACCAGGGTTGCTCTTTCAGCCCTCTCAGACTCCCTCGCAACAACCTGTCTTCGCAGCGTTTTTATATGCTGCACAACTTCACTAATATGCCTTGGGTCCTTAGAGCGGAAAGAAACCTCCTTTAAGTATATAGAACCTGGGTTTTTCAGGGAGGTTGAATCATGGTGACTGAAAGGGGTTCCAGGAACATTAAAAATAATTCGAACATAGCAGGTTCTATTAGTATCCTGCTGGCTGGAAACTGTCCTAATCGTAGCAACATGGAAAGGCACCATACTACCATAGATAGGCAAGAGGACAGCTTCATTTTTCTGATCAATTTGAATCATCAATTCACGTGGAGGGGGGAAATCATTAACATTCTTATATGCAACCAAATCTGCAGATGTTTTGGAAGATGAGCGATTGTCTCCCACTCCTGATCCAACCCCAGCAAGCCGTCTAGCTGTTTCTTCATTTTTCTGCCTAGCAAGTTCAGCCTGGTGCTGTCGGCGGATTTCCTCCTTTGAAATCTCATGATTGTCTGATCTGAGTGTTGTCTTGGACATTAGTGCCTCCTTGCCATTAGCTTCAGATTTCACTTTGGGCTTCTCTTCTTCCTCGTCATCTTCATTGAATGAATATGCAACGTCTTTCACAGCTTTAGAGCTTGGAGCAGTCAACACTTCTGTTTTATCTTTGTTGACAATAACCGTGTCAGCAAGCAACAAGGAGAAGTTTCCATTCTTAGAGTTATCATTTGGGCCTTGTAAGTTCTGGAATCCAAGTGAAACATTAAAAACCATCCCTGCTTTCACTATCCGGTCATTTTTGGAATTGAGGTTTAATCCAGACTCACGGAACTCAAGACCAATGCCTGTCCCAGCCGACTTTGTAAGGTTTGAAGCCAACTCAGGGGCATCTTTCTTAACAACTGATAGGGCTGATTGATATGCTGCACAAACCTTGTTTCCAGGCCTCAATATACTAATAGCTGCTTCTTGAGCCCTAAGAAGAACCTCATAAGCCTTGCTTTGGAGCGGATTGGCATCCATCAAGAAAGTCCTGGCGACATTGGAGCAATAACTCTTATACTGGCACCCGATTGCACAAATGATCACACTGGCAGAATCGTAATAAAGTAGGTCATCATTGCTGGCAGCACTAGGTCTGAGATCAAACTTTCCTCCACTTTGAAAAATTGGAGGATAACAAATATCAACATTATCAGCCTTTAACTTCACCCCTGCTTTTGAGGGATCCAGTATGGCTTTCTCTGCTTCATCCATCAGAGAAGAATGGGTGATTTTCTTCTCTTCGTCAATGACATTCTCAAGCTTTGGCACAACAATTTTGTTCATGACATTGACAGTCAAGAAAGCAGCCTTTTTTATATTCATAATCTCAAAATCATCTTTCACACCAAATAACTTAGATAGCCCATTTGTCACATCACTCAGCTCAAAATTGGCCCCTTTTAGCTTCTCAGACCAAGTTTCTAAAAGATTTCCTTCAGGAGCTTCTTTGACAATGTGTCCAACTACCAGGGCGTCATGGCCATCTACCTTCGACTGATTTTGAATAGCGCGGAATATTGCATCCATTAAAGTAGAACCATCTTCATTTTTTGCCTTTACATGCATTACAACATCTACACCCATGGAATCCTTGGCAGATTTTTTAACAACATCAAGTAGTGAAGCCTTCTTCTGACTACACAGAAAATGGATTTGCTTCTTCATGAAAACCATTATCGTCTCTGGGAATTCATATCCTAACAACCAGATGTTTAACGCTGAGGACTTAAGGTACCTTAGATCCTCTGAAGCCGGAGGAGTTGCCACAGCGAATACATCTGAAGAGCCCCACATATCAGATTTGTACTCATCCCAACATGTATATAGAGTCTTCAGCCGTGAAGTGAACATCTCCAAATCAATAGAGTATGTATTTCCTGCTCCAATGGACTTCCCGTTGGAGGATTGACCATTCCCATTACGATGGTCAGCCATCAATTATTAGTGCCACCTTCAATTCTGGGTAAAAAAGAAAGAAACACATACTTAGCTGAATAGCCAATAAACTGCCTTAAATGTCATCATCTAGTTCCTTCTGCTTTTCTGAATTTCTTTTCTTGTAAGATGCTGAGTAAAAGACCAGCGTCATCATAGAAGAAGTGAAAACATTGAAAAGGGTATGATGAATGGGAGATAAATACAAAATTATCAGTTTTATCGTCAGGCTTCTACGACAAATAAAATAACCGCAAGAAAATCCTAAAAAATTCCAAAACAAGGAATAGAATATCTTGCAGTGACGAAACAAAACCATCTTGTCTGAGTTTGACATCATAATAATGGTACCAGTTACATGGTTCAAAAAGACCAAAAGAAAATAAGCACCAGCCATGTTTCATTTATCAGATGTAAGATGGGCTTTTGTTTCGGTACAAGAAGCATAGAAAACGAGAGGTTGACAACCGCACAATGTATTTTACAAAAAAAATTATTAAATAAACTCAAAAATCAAATTCAAGAAACCCTAAAAGATGCCAAATCCAATCGATTAAATGCCCTAATTTCTCACGCTACAGGCTTCAATCCACTCTCATCTACGCAGTCTAACGTCTCTACATCAAATCACCTTCAAGCCACTTAAATTATCCTCTATTCAGTTCCTTCTCTCAATCACCAGCAACGAAACAAGGGAAACTAAAGGGAAGAAGAAAATCTGAACTCACCGGGAGAAACTCAGGGGAAACCTCCATGGAACAAAAAACGGTGCCTCTAAACAGACCGAGTTGCCTCTGTCGAGCCCAGGAGGAGCTCCTCTTCGGGCCGCTAAACTAGAAACATTTCACTGCCGCGAAGAAGCATCTACCAAATTGAGAGCCTAGAAGCCAACGAAACGTCAAAGAAAGGAGTTCGAACCATCGAAGAATACTTTGCACGGCCTTCGCTGGCTCTGCCAAACAATTGAAGCATTAAAACCTAAGGGAACGGAGATGGAGACAAGTTACAGAGGAGATGATTGACGAGTCTAAATACCAAGCCCGCTTGTTTGGGCCCAATAAATTTCGCACGTTGAATAAAAATGAGTAAATATGAATTTACTTTTCCCAATAATAAGGAGGTACGGATAAGATTCTGTCCGGTCCAATTTTATAATGAATTAGAATTAAAATAGTAAAATATTATATAATTCTAGTATTTTACTATTCAATTCCAAAAAATATATATAAATAAGTTTAAAATATTTAGTTTATTATAATTTATTGAATTTTGAGTAACTAACATGGATTTAAAACTAATTTACGAGATTATATTGGATTTTATTTATTTTTAAGTTGGGTTTCTTAGATTTTGCGTCATTTTTACTCAAAAGACGTCAAAAAGTGACTTTTAATGATGCATAAATCTTAAATTATATTCAACTCATTTGTTTCAAATAAAATAATGTTGAAATACGTTCAAAATCTCTTCTTACGTGAAATACAATAAGAAGCTTTGATGGGAAGAAAAAAGGTTACTTATTCATGCACTAATTATAATAAATTTATAATGTTTGAGTACAACTTTAATCATCTAAATTCATTTCTGCTGCTTTAGATGGTTAAATTTATAATTGAGTAAGAAAGCATTTATGGAAATATTAAAAAGAAAGCACATCTGTAAATATCATAAAATCTTTCCAATTAATTGCCATAGATATAATGAAATATTTTCAATTAACTAAGACAAATAGAATCTGAGAACATCTCTATCAGAACCGGACTTTTCAGTCCAGGTCTTCATATCTTGAACCGAAGAATGGTTGAGTAGGGTCATGGGCATGATAAGGTTATCTGCGAGCCCGCCTTTCATGTCTCACGAGTCGCACGGAGAGTTCTGCATGCCCACAAATGAGAGTTCTGTTGATTTATCTTGCTTCAAAGACTTCCAGAAAAATACAAGCTGTAACCCTATCGTGAGGATCTGATCTCAAAGCCATAGCACAAACACGAGAAATCATGGCAAACGCTTGATCTATTGATTCCTGATGCATTTTAATGGATGAGAAAGACCCAAATTTAACGCACCAAATCCGCAGTTTCTACCAAGGTATTTGCTGTCGAACACTGGAATAAGAAAATCAAAGTGAATATCAAAAGAAGAACCTTGCCAAAATCTTTGAAGATTTCAGCAAATGAAAACCACCTGTTGGAGCCAAAAGCTTAGCGAAGATCTGATTCTACCCAAAAAGTTTGTACGTTCGAGACAATCTACGTTGAGATACTGACAGAGAAACTGGTCAAAACGGCCACTTCAACCCGAATCCTCCCTTTTAAGATAGGATGATGTGGGTCGTAACTCTTTACGCCATTGGCGACACTTTAAGAGTGATTTTATTAGCAAACAACATTCAAGTTTCTTAATCACTCCACAGTGTAATATTAAATCTCACAATTATTTGTAACTATTTGAATTTAGTGAATTACGCTCTTTTCTTAAAAAATTCTTCTTGTAATTTGTACAAAAGTTGATGTACCACGATGAGAGAAAAAAAATGCAAGTGTTTGTAGTAGAAAACGATGAAATGAGATGAAACAGACGAACCCTAGTCAGTGAGTTGCATTTTTTGTGTCCCTTGGACGACGACGAATGTGAAAGTTTATAGTTACAAGAACTAAAACATGAGAAATAGCCAACCGCCCGGCAGACATTGTGTACGAAGAATCATGTGATCATGTCGTAAAACACAGTCACGGGCAGGTATGAGTCCTTTTGAAAGTTTATACATCATATACGACCATAATCTTATAAATTAAGGTATTTATTTTATATAAACATTCTATGAAGGCCAATTTCTGTACCAGCCAGCCCAAGCAGACACCAATCCGCTTATGCCAAGTGTCGCTGCATGGTTGCATAAAGGATTTGGCTCCACCTCTGCGATTCCTATTATCAAGTCAGCGAGGTTAGCCGCCATAGCCATGAACCTCATGATTCGGTCCATTTTTATTTCTGCAATTTTATCCTTCTTCTCCAATGGGTCTTTCTCGCCGTTCAAAACCAGCTTCCTCTCTCTCTCTCGTCCTTCTCTCACCATTAATATGTCGGAAACAATGAAGAAAATGTAGCCAAATGACTCACCGAAGGCCGAGATGAAACTCATCTTCCTAGCCATATCTGGATTGAGAGTTCCTATTCTCGACAACCAGAGAAGATGGTCGAAAAAGAAGTAGACCATTTCGCCGGCGTTGGCCAAAACGGCGAGGAAGCGGAGGGTCGGGGAGGGGCCGGGGGATCGCCGGAGAGCGTTGAAGCCGGTGAGGAACCTTCCAGTTCGAAAGGCTTTCCGGCTCAGGCCAGAAGCTACCTCCCATTGTTTCGCTCTCCGAGCAAGGCTATGGTGAGATGCTTCTAATTTCCAGTGGAACAGCTTGGAGACGTACTGAAAGGTCTTCACAAGCTTGTCTATGCCATCTCGTTTGGCCAAGAAGATGACCACCTTGTCTAACCTGTCATTCATGGCGACAGAGAGAGAAGATGAAACTCGAGTTCAACTTAAAACGTTTCAGAATCATGGGTTTTGTAGAGTAAGAACCACAAAAAATTTGTTTTGAAGATAATTTTGGGGATTTATAAAATGGGTGGATGTGATATTCCTACGATGAGTTTCATTGAATGAACCAGAAAATTCCGTTACATAATCCAAAGAAATGGAATGGTCTTTTGGAGACATGTTAACTACAGACGTGGATATGTTAGACGTGGATATGTTTGGCAGCACCACGTAGATCCTGCCTTACCACTAGTTTGTTCTTGTCCCGCACTTCATAGATATTTGCAGGCACGGATACAAATTAGATAATTAAGATAAGATTCTTGTGAGTGCACATAATTAATATAAGAATAAATTTAAGATTATTCTTTTATCAAATTTATTGATCTGTCATCACGTGATTAGAATAATTTAAATATATATTCACAAATATTTGCAGGAATGGATACAAATTAGATAATTAGAGATAAGATTCTTGTGAGTGCATATAATTAATATAAGACTAAATTTAAGGTTATTCTCTTATAAAAAAATTTTGATTTATCGTCGTATAATTAGATTAATTCAAATAATAAAAAATATTTATATTTTTTGTCACATATATATATATTTGAATTTATATAATCAAGCGACAGCAAGAAGTATAACAAAAGAGTATAATACGAAGATAATCTAACACCAACTCTTAAAATAAATATTCTACATATTTAAAAAGTCAAATTACATTTGAAACGAGTAGGGGTGAAAGAACGTTGAGTAACTATCTTTTGGCTCAAAATGGTTTGACCTCTCATGTGGGTGAAAAAATGGTTTCTCTGTCGAACGTTGTCGATAATGATGTCTATAGTATATTGTTCTGTTTCGAGTGTCTATAACATATTGAAGGGTGTCCAAGATCATGTGGGATCTCGTTAATTAATCAGTAAATACAATATGAAGACATGGGTGTGATGGATAATGGTAGATCGAGAATTTAGTATAAAGATATGAATTAGGTTATTGCAAATAAAGTTATCTTTTGTTTGCTATCTCAATATGAATTTTCTCTCTAACTTAGTTCACATGTTATTAGGATAATCAAGTAATGAGGCAATGAAAAAACACTTTGTGATCGCAATTGGTAGAGATCGGGCTATGTATGTTCTTTTTCATGATAACTTTCTTGCTTATTGTTGACTTTAAAAGTGTTTTTAAAGCAATTAATTATTTTTTATGATAACTATGTAAGATAAGCATGAAAGATAAAATAAATTATTTTACAATGTTTAAATTAGACTTAACCATTCATGAGAAATACCCTCTTTGAAGGGTACAATTAAAGTCTAACAATTTGTTTAAGTGCTGTAGAAATTTCAAGTATATGCAGTGTTTTGTGTCGACCCATAATACCTTGTGTCGACCCATATAAAATTCAGAAGCTTAACCATACATCCTTTGTGTCGACCCACAGTATATTGTGTCGACCCCTGTTCAAAACAAAGGCCGGGTCTTTCATTCCTTGTGTCGACCAGAAAATCAGGCCAACGTACAAAATGTGTCGACCCAACTAAATTACTTATGTCGACCTTTACGTTCAAATTGTGTCGACTCATCTATACAAATTGTGTCGACCCAAAAAAGGCAGTGCAGCGTGCAAATCGTGTCGACCCATCCAAACTGTCTATGTCGACCCTAGAAAAGATATTGTGTCGACCTTACAATATTCCATGTGTCGACCCCTCAAAGCTGAGTCACTCGTCCGTTCAAGACAAAGGTGTCGACCCAACTTCAGTTATGTCGACAGCTCCAAGAACAGAAAGATTTGAAGTGTCAGAAAAACAATTCTTGTGTTGACTGCTGAACATTTGTGTCGACCCCAAAGATTCCAGAGAAGAATTTATGTCGACCGCACAAAATTTATGTCGACCGATCAAGGACCTACGACAGAAAATCAATTCGGCAGAAAACTATAAAAGGATGAAGCAAGCTCATCTTGAGTAGCGATTTTTTTTTTGCAAAATTTCAGAGCCGATTTTTTTAGAGATAAAAATATGCTCAAACTCTGCCAAATTTATTTTCAAATATCTCTCTTACTCTCTCATCCTTGTATTCATCTTTGATCATCATTCTTGTGATCGAGAGAGTCGGTTTAGAAACCGCAAACTTCTTAAACATTCTTGTTGAGAAATTCGTGTGGGGTGACACCTCTGATAAAGAAGAGTCAACTTGTAGAAGTTTGATTGAGACCCATAATGTAACGACCCGATTCCCAGGACGCCGCTTA
>QAOC01047368.1:2409-70539 GCA_003255005.1 Begonia fuchsioides
GTAACATGCCATTAGGGATTTACCTGAGCCTTGAACGGATTAACAGACTGATTTACTCTTCATTTATATTCTGTTTTTGATAAAAGTCGATGATGAATACTCTGAACTTATTTTCCTTACCGTATGTACGGAAGGGAAGTGAGGAAATAAGAAAAATCGGAGGCCATGCCAGCCCCGGTTATTCAATGATTCGATTTCAGTCAATCGTGCTGCAACACAGCTGCAGCCTCCGCTGTGGCAGAGAATTCCAGCAACAAAAGATCAACCCGACCACGCTTTCTCATCGATATTCTTTCTTACTTCTTTTCTGTTAATTTCTTGATAATCTTTCTCGTATCTTCCGATCTTATTTTACACACTTGAAATTTATTTTAGAATTTAGAAAACTCTTTCACAACTTTATTGAGCAATCCTGTTTTCACATTGATTTTTTAAAGAAGATTTTACTAGTTTTCCTCGAGGGATCGATATCTTTTATATTACTTGTAAACTGTGCACTTGCGGTTTAATAACGAAACACGCATTACACCCAACAGTAGGCATGATGGGCTCACCTACTACTGGTCCTTGCCCCGGCATGGTTGCCAAGACATGGGTGCTTGCCAAAGGAGTTGAGGGTGCATGTGCCGCTGCTGTTACTGCTGCTTGGGTTGCGGCCTGCGCATGCGCCTTCGTCACTGCTCATTATAGGTAATGGCTGGAAGTTGGATTGATTTTACCATTTATGCCAATATAAATGGGGGCACATCTATGG
The DNA here is from genome assembly GCA_003255005.1 of Begonia fuchsioides. Classification (NCBI taxonomy): domain Eukaryota; kingdom Viridiplantae; phylum Streptophyta; class Magnoliopsida; order Cucurbitales; family Begoniaceae; genus Begonia; species Begonia fuchsioides. The sequence goes on from QAOC01047368.1 coordinate 3,164, forward strand.
TTATCGGCGCTGATAAAGTCAGGTCGTGGTTTGTTACGGCCACTGGGAGTCTATTTCAACGCCGACTTGAACCTCCAAGACTTTTATCTCATCCATCACGGAGAAAAAACTCTTCTCCACATTAAAGTTTGAAATTATATTATCGCTTGTACTGCTTTCCAACTTCACCCCACATTTTCTTCAAACTTCACATCTCTACTAACATGGAGTTTTCTACCTCTTGGATTATAGAGGCGGTGTACTTTGCAACCATCCTCGACGCCTAGATACATGATGTGCAACGGGAGCACATCATGGAACTAGCCCCGATGAGCACGGTCGAATTCAATAATTTTTGTGCTCATTTTTCAAGAAGCCTACCTTTGGAAACAATGCCCGAGTCAAATCGGGAAAAGTCAAGAATTTAGCTTGGTGGGCGGCGGAGCATGTCCTGCCACGACGCACACAGCGCGCCACTGTCCGGCCACGACAGCGTGCCACTGTCCGGCCACGACGCGCCCAGCGTGCCACTGTCCGGCCACGGCGCGCCCAGCGTGCCACAGACCGCNAGCCATAGAAGTAGAAGAAGTACAGGCCTAAGGATGGAGGACGAATCCGCTAAGTGTCGAAGACAAGAGGGGCTCGGCCAACCCAAGGCCTTTTGAGGCGTACATCCAAAAGGGCCGAGCCATTATCATTCTTTGACGTCCTAAGGAGCTTCGGACGACAGCGTTTTAATTTGGCCCACGCTAATCGTTCAGGAGCCGAGACATGTTGCCGAGCCCACGGCCCAAACATGGGCCAGGACACGGCCACCAGACACGGCCCAAACGGGCCAGGACACGGCCACCTGACACGGCCCAGACGAGCCAGGACACAGCCGCCCGACACGGCCCAGCGAGCCAAGATACGGCCCACCATGCCCAAGATACGGCCCACTCGTGCAATGTCCAGATTCACTCGACACATTCGACCACCAAATCTTCAGAATCATAACAACCGAGTGAATCCCATGATTTTTGCCAAGTTTGCTGCATTGGACACGAGTTCATCCGAGGCGTCCATCGAATCCGACGACCAACATTTCTTCTTAGTTTTTATGCTTTGTTTTCTTTATATTTCGAACACTTGCATTGTTTTTACTTAGTGAATTTTTGATAATCAAAGAGCTTCGAGCCTTATTGTCAAATTCCCTCAGTCGACCTTGCTTCTCCGGTGCGTCATATCCGGCCAAACATCCGTCAACCCTTGCAAGTGCACGGTGCGTAATATCCGTGTGTAAACCAAGGTCTACCGTGTCAAACACTTCGATTGCTCGAGCGTTTGACTTGATTTCCATCCACCAGCCACCTCTAACCTTCCCATTACCGAAACCATCCCCGAGCATCAACACCACCTCCACTTCGATTTTCATCAATATTTTCCATCCCGAGCCATATCAAAATCCATCCGAGCCATTCCAAATTTCCCACGACCCATCCCCATAAAAATACCATTTTTACAATACCACCACATAAAATACGCTTCCGCACGACAAGTTTCCGAACGGAGTGCGATCACGGACCACATCGGCTACGTGACCGTGCGTTCGACCACCCCGACGTGCCAACCTCACCCGAAGGCACATCAATACACCATTGCCTCGCTATGATCATCAAGTTTTCTTGGGTGTGGTGTTGTTATCTTCACATGAGTTGTGCATCCGAACACCCTCAGATGAGAAAGGTGTGGCTTTCTACAGTCCAAGTTTCAAATGGTGTGCACTCTCCTAACGCTTTTGTCGGCAAATGGTTCAATAAGTGCACCGCATGCCTAGATACATCATTGCCTGGCTATGATCATCAAGTGACACGCTCCAAGAGTGGTGGAGGTGATCGGGAAAGGAGAGGGATAAACAGCCACGGCCAAAGGCCAACCCGAGAGGAAAAACCAAGAAACAGGGGAGGGTGTTGGCTCCGTCACAACTTCAATTGCAAACGGGCTTTAAGTCCAAAACTTAGGGGACATTAAGTTCAAGTTTTAAACTCAATCTAGTCCCAAATTTCAGACCAAACGCACATGGGGATTTTAAGTTGGCACGGGGACACTTTTCAGTGTACAGTCAAACCCCAAACAGTACCCACTATGGCTGGAAATGGGGTAGGTTGGTTAATGCACAACTCCCGATTGGGAAGAGTTGTGCACACGAAATTTGAGGGAAAAAATTCACACAAGAAGAGAGGAAGATCTCAGTAAAAAAAAAGGGATGAATCGCACGAGTGAAACGAAAATGGACACAAAATACAAGCTGAGGACCTTTGAGGGTTCTCGGGTGGACAGATTTGCAACAAACAGACACAAATGGCCAAAAGGCCAGTTATGGATGAAAGCTATGGGAATTCCGGAATTAACCTGAGTCCATGCAAGATGGAGGAACGCCGAAGCAAGGCTGGAGGCTGCTAGCACAATTTCACCGCCCTTGGAGATCGCTCAAACCGAATATTACTCACCGATTTGGACAAACCGCCGAGAGAGAAAATGGAGCTTCAAGCTTCAATTTTTTTTTTCAACAAACATTTTCTGCCTACAAAATACGTGAGGGAAGAGTTTCATACCCTCCCAACTTACAACAAAAGACAGAATTTGACACTAGCCTATTTTAGGAACTAATGAGTGGCTAAAATAGGAGTTTGGTGGACAGAGGGCCCACCAACAACTTGCCTCCTACTCCAGCAACTCTTGGCCCTAAACCACGACAAAGTTGCATTACAAATCACAAATTTACTTAGGAGAAAATAGGTTTTCCCTAAGTCCCAACAAGATGGAACTTGAGTTGGCCAAACCGAACCAACACCAAGTTACAACTACAACCCAAAAATGATTGGTTACAACTTTAAACTACATAAAGCATATATATATATATATTTGATCACATGATGACCAAGGAGCCCTCCCCTTGCTATAATATTCTCAAGCTAGAATGAAGAATGCCAAAGAGAGCAATCCACTAGGTCACGGCTTGGTGCACCCTTGGGTAGGATGCTTCGGAAGGAGGAGCCTTTGGTACTTCGGTGGTTGTCACCCTCACTTCATGCTCCCATTGTCGGCAATGCTTGGGGAGCTCTTTGTCAATAGAAGTGGGAGCATCTAAGAGGCCTCTTGGAGGTAATATTGTCCCTGCAAAATCAACAAACAAATTAGAAGCCCGCCTTGCACGGCTGCGGGTCACCATGCCTTCCGGTGGGTGGGGGTTCTCGGGCACATCATCCCCTCCGGGAGAATGAGGATTTGTCCTCAAATCCAGGGGCTCCTCCTCCTCATCTTCTTCAATTTCCCCAAGTAAGGGGAAAGGTCTTGGATATTAAAAGCGGCGGATACTCCATAGTCCCCCGGGAGCTTTAACTTGTATGCATTTTTGTTGATTTTCTCGATGACTTCAAATGGTCCATCGGCTCTAGGGAGGAGCTTAAATTTTCTTTGGCTCGGAAACCTCTCTTTCCTTAGGTGCAACCACACAAGGTCTCCAACTTTAAACTCTACATCTTTACGGCCACAGTTAGCAAATTTGGCATAGGCTTCATTCTTCCTTGCTATGGCTCTTTGCACCTTTGTATGCATGGCTTGGATTTGTTTAGCCTTTTGTACTCCATCGGGATTAGCTAGTTCATGGCTCGGCAAGGGAATTAAATCCAAGGGAGTTGAAGGATTGAACTCGTAGACAACCTCAAAAGGAGAGGCTCGAGTCGCACTATGCACACTTCGGTTGTATGCAAACTCCACATGTGGTAGTTGTATATCCCAATCCGAGAGTCTTTTCCCAACAATGCTTCTTAACAAGGCCCCCAAAGTTCGATTCACTACCTCTGTTTGGCCATCGGTTTGGGGATGGAAAGATGTGCTAAACATCAATTTTGTAACGACCCGATTCCAGAGTCACCGCTTACTTGTTTTTCTTACTTACTTACTTACTTACTTACTTCACTTCGGCGACCCGAGAACCGGTCCGTTACATGATTCTTACTTACTTACTTACATTACTTTGGTGGAAAACTCGTTTTCTTTAAATTTCTAAAAACTATCTTTAGCTTATAAAATAGTTTACAACAAATACCGTCGAATTAAAAACATACATACACTCTTTGAAAATAACAATTTACTATTCTACCTTTTATCAAAATACATAAGCATTTAATAACTTAAACTTACAGCGGAAGACTATAGTTCAAAATACATTCATTTCAAAGCTTTGAAATCCATCACACAAAATAAGGGTATACATTTTAATTACATATCCAAAATATTCAAAACATTCTATATTCTAATCATGCATCACTCCCCGTCGGTCATCGCTCAATAAACGGTATCATTTAGACACTATTCTGCTCTAACTTCTTGGTCAGTCATTAGCACCCTTTCTTCCATTACGTTTCCTACATTGCAAAGCCTAAACTATGAGCCTAAAGCTCAGTAAGAAGCATAACTATATAATGCAATGCATGAGTATGCTATGTCGCTAAAACAATGCACAATTTCATTCACGTTTCTTAGGTTTCATATCTTCTTTATCTTTGGAAATATTACAGGATCTCAAGAACACTCTCTCCACCTACTTCAACTTCTACTAATCTTGGGCCTGGGCCCACTTACTTACTACTTGGAGTGCTCAGGCCTGTAATAACCATTTACTTTACTTGTCTGCTTTTATTCAAGTTCTTAATTCATCGGAGACGAAACATAATTGGCGTCTCATACCACCAATCATACCTCGTTTACCTCCAACTACATTGCAAAACATGCATGAAAATAGTTCATAGACATTTTGTAAATCACATCACATAACATGAAAATAAGAATAACCAAACATGTCATGCAAACAAACATGCAGCACATATCAAACAATCATCCTAATCTTTGCAATGTAGTCCCACTTAAGGGCCAAATAATCTTAATGCTAAATTACCTTAGCTGCTTTCTTGAATCAATAAACTTGAGTTTTTTTTTAATCCAATAAATGACCTAAATATATAAATCATATACGGATCAAAATTTGCATAAAGTCTTAACTTTCTATTCCAACTTCAAATGACCATAACTTCCTCGTTAATGATCCATTCCTGATGATTAAGGTGTAAAATTGTTCCTTAAGGAGTCTACTATAACTTCTTAGAAGACACCAAATTCAGAAAACTAATGCATGTCGATTTAATTGGACAAAAAAGAGGGCATTCACTGTTTGAACCCCAATTGGGTCGACCCAAACTGCAAGGGGTCGACCCATGTCGACCCAACAGAGACCGTGTGCTTTTAAATTTGAGAATCAGTCGACCCAAACTACCCATGCTCAAAAACAGAGAGCTGGTATTCTGAAAATTGGGAATCGGTCGACCCAAACTACAAGGGGTCGACCCAAACTCTCTCCAGTTTTCGTACACTGACTTGCAACGTCTATAACTTTTTCTACATAGCTCCGAATCAAGTGATTTCAACGGCTATAAATCACTCTAAGAGTCTGCTTTAACTCTTATGAAGAATATAAACTCACATTCGTGCTACAATTTGACCGAACCTCAAAAACTCTAACCCTGAGCATAATCAACTAGTTTTCTAACAACCTACATTAAACCCTTCATTTTTATCCATCAATTTATATGCTACTATCATATTATCCTTACTGAACTTAGAAGAAAACTCAGAGGATAGAAAAATTACCTTGAACCTCAGCTTCACGAAAACTTCAGAGTTTTCCTCCTCTCCTCTAAGATATCTCTCTTTTCTCTCTCGGAACTTCTTTTCTTTCTCAATCTCCCTCTCCCTTATCAGATGTGAGAACTTAGAGTAGTAAATAGGGAGAAGAAACCATGCTGGTAGGGGAATGACAGACCATGTCTTCTTACATCCTTAATTAAACAAAATCAACCTTCTCTTTACGTCCACCGATCGGATTTCCCCACGTTTTGGCTGACTTTTCAACGGCATGTATGAATGTGTCGACCTCTTGTCCATTTGTGTCGACCCAATCTATTACCGAAACTGACTTATGTCGACCGCTCGTCTGTTGTGTCGACCGAAAGGATTTCCCGAGAGCAATTTGTGTCGACCGCTTGGTCTTGGGGTCGACCGAAACTATATATTGTGTCGACCCTTTCTAGGTCCTCGGGTCGACCGAAACTATCTATTGTGTCGACCCTTTCTAAGTCCTGGGGTCGACCGAAAGCATACTAAAGGACTATTTTATTTCGGCCCCCTCTTCGATCCTGGGGTCGACCGAAACACACAATTGTGTCGACCCCTCCTAATTCGTGGGGTCGGTCTAAAATACACACTTGTGTCGACCCCTCCTAAATCCTAGGGTCGACCGAAAGTGTTCATTGTGTCGACCCCTCGTCCCTGGGGTCGACCGAAACTTACATGAAGATAGTCCTTTAGTATATTTAGCCCAACTTACTTCATTACTTTACTTAAACCTAGCAACAATCAAACAAACACCAATCAAACTCAAACACTTGGGCCGGTGCACGGTGTGATACACCCCAAACAGAGTATTCTTATTCTAATTATTCATAATCGTAGTCAATTCACTTGTTTCTAATCTTCTAACATTTCCTAATAACTTCGTCCAATTTGCCCTTAGACATTATTCTCTTTATCACCTTCAACCTACTAATTTACTAATATCCACAATACTTTAATACCTCAAAATTTAACCAACATTCATAAAAAAAAATCTTAAACGCTTCCGTCTTAAAATCACAAATTCTTAAAATAAAATGAGGGTCGTTACAAATTTAGTTCCAAGCCTCCTCCACAAGGTCTTCCAAAAGGAGCTTAGGAACTTTGTATCTCGGTCCGAGACAATTATGGTTGGAACTCCATGCAACCGAACAACTTCCTTGAAGAACAAGTCGGCTACTTGGTTGGCATCATCGGTCTTGTGACAAGCAATGAAATGAGCCATCTTGGAGAAACGATCAACAACCACCATTATTGCTTCTTTACCTCTAGGGGTCCGAGGAAGCCCCAAAACAAAGTCTACACTAACATCCACCCAAGGTTGAGAGGGAACCGGTAATGGCATGTATAACCCTTGGGGAAGCACTCGGCTTTTAGCCTTCTTGCAAATGATGTATCTTTCTATCCACTTGTGCACAGAACTCTGATAAAAACACTTGAGGTACCAATTTCATACTTAAAATGTCTAATACATTTCTTTAGAAGACGTTGTGCTCAGATTCTAACTTAAAAGCCTTATAAATTCTACATCTTTAAAATGGGGTATAACATGACCTTATTACTTCATACCCTGTTTTTATCTCAACTTCCGATACACACAACTTTTGCTACACTAATCGGATCAGAATGGATAATGTACTAATCTAAACCTTAACATGTTGGCTACACTTCATTAGAAGAGATCAAGACCAAATTGTAACTCAAAGACTTCGTAAAAGTTACATTTTAGAAATTGGGTAACATGACTTATAAAGTGTATACCTAGGGGTGGGTGGGGTCGGGTCGGGTTTGAGAAAATTATTACCCGACCCTAACCCTATAAGAGAAAAAAAATTACCCTATCGGATTATGACTGATAGATTACCCGAACCCGACCCGACCCTATTCTTATCGGGTCAATACGGGTCGGGTTATCGGGTCATCAACATTAAATCAAATTAAATTCATCCAGATATAAAATATCATTCAGCATGCTAAAATCCATCAATCGATAATACATATATATTACATCAATATAAAGAAACTATTCATCAATCGACCATTTACAACATCATTCTAACACATCATTATATGTTTTATATTCTACCAAACAATCAAAGACAACATTACCTGAAATCTATTCAATAATCATCGGTAAGTTGTCGCCTTCAGCTAAGTTCACAGTCGGTGAGTCAATGTAAATACCAAGCTTTGCAAAACTATCAGCAATTTCCGGAAAAGAAACGTAATAGAAAATAAAAAATGTTATATTTAAATTTTAATAAGTGTAATGAGTTAACTTATGAGATAAAAAAATAATGTACCTTCATAAATTGTGTTATAATGTTCATCTGCCTCGTTATTCTAAGAACTTGGAGATTCGGAACGCAGCCAACTCTGAGTGCATATTAGAGCTTCTACTGTCTTCGGTAAGAGGGAGGTTCGAAAAGAGTGAACAACCCGACCACCGCAACTAAATGCGGACTCCGATGCAACAGTAGAAATAGGCGTAATCAACACATCATTTGCTATTACACTCAAAATAGGATATCTAACAGAATTCATCTTCCACCACGATAGAACATCAAAATCCTCAGAGTACGTTACTACTTTTTCGTTTAAATACTCCTCAATCTTCGACATCCTACTACTATCCTCATAATCAGGTGCTGATTTGTAAAGCGAAGAAAATAATATATTAGTAGCACCAGATGACTTTCTTGAAGTTTGGGTAGATGTTGTTGCACTTCCATTATCGCCTTTATATTCCAAATATAGGCAGTGTAGGACAGTCTCAATCTTTAGTGAAAACTCATCAACTCGGCTGTCATCTAACAGTAGTGAAATACAATGTCTTAGCATGATTTGTTTGCACCTTGGATCTAGTAGAAGAGCAACAAACATGAGGACATTCATCATATCAAAGTTGCCCCAGTACTTTTTGAATTTCACTTGCATGCTTTTAGCCATAGTTTTCAACAACTCATTATCACCGTTAGCATAAGCGTCGATTGTTAATTTCAACTTACACACTTCACTGATATAAACATTCGAAGTCACATGAAGAGAGGCAGAAACTGTCAATGTTGCATAAAAAAAAGCCTTTAAAAACTTATAAAATTCTCGAATTGTTGCCCAATCATCTTCGCTCGGAGGCCCTTCTTCACCAAAAGACATTAAATACTGAATATCGGTCTAACGAAGTTTTTCAAATGCCTTTTCATATTTTTCTACATGATCTAACATCAGAAAAGTAGAATTCCACTGAGTCGGAGTGTCACTCGTAACATTACCCGTGTAGGTGATTTTCATCAACTCTATGCAACTTTTAAATTGTTGTAATCGTCCAGGTGAAGATTTAATATATTTAACAGCCTTTTGAACTCGTTTAATGGCAAGTTGATGTTCTTTCAGGCCGTCATTAACAATTAAGTTAATAATGTGTGCAAAACATCTTACGTGAAGGCATTCTCCATTCAAAACCACCCCTTTCCATTGCTTCAAAATTCTCATAAAATAAGAAATAGCCACGTTATTCGAGGATGCGTTATCTACGGTGATCGTGTAGACATTCACAATCCCCCATTCATGCAAACACGTCTCAATCATCTTTCCAATTGTCTCGCCTCTGTGGTCGTCAATCTGGCAAAAGTTTAAAATTCGTTTATGTAACGTCCAATTACTATCAATGAAATGTCTAGTCAAAACCATATAGTTTATGGTTTGACTGGACGTCCAACAATCTGTGGTCAGAAAAATTCTTTGCCTACTATTTTGTAGAAAGTCTTTTAGTTGTGTTCTCTCCTTCTTGTATAATAACTCAATATCCCTTGCAACAGTTCTCCGATAAGACATAACAAAAGACGGTTGGAAATATTTGAATGCTTCCTTGAAGCTATCTGATTCTACTAATCTGAGTGATAGTTCATCTTTGATCAATATTTTTACTATTACTTCACGTCCACCTTCTTGAGAAAAAAAAGAGGCGTTTGATGAGAAGCTTTCTGCATCTTTCTTCGTCGGAAATACCAACTTCTTCTGCTTAGCATCCTGGGTAGATAAATATTTTTTGCAGGATGGAAAATGTCTTGACAAGTTTGATGTACCATATTTCCTTGAATGACAACCGTAAACCGCACCACAATATTTGCACTCTGTTTTAGGATCCTTAGAAGAAGTATCGATCAATGAATAATGTTCCCAAACCGTCGATCTCAAAGCTCTTTTCTTTGTTGCAACATTTGTATCGGTTCCAGTGCTCGATGTACTTGTCATCCTGCAAAAGAAAAAAGAAGGTCAATTTACTTGTCTAATAAATGATAGGAAACAAACAGCCAACATAGAATATAATAAAAGAAGGTCGAATATTTTTTACGGCTTTTCTCTCTAATTCTATTCTTCTTTCTGCTTCTTTCTTCTTCTGTTGTTTCTCTTCTGTTAATTTATTGTCTTTTCCTATTAATATTTTTTCTCTGTCATTTGGCTGGGATATATTGTAAGAATTGTTTCTCTGAAATTTGGTGAGTTTCTTGTATTGCAGCAAACAATGTTCTGACTACAACTATGTCGCTTAAGTTTACCTCCAATAACTGAACTCAACAGAGTTTTCTTGAGTTCAATTGAAGGAATCAGTAAAGCAAGCAGACAGATGAAATGCTTTAACACTTCCCAGTAGACAATATAACGAATAAAAAATAAGTCGACGAGCAAGCTACCAAATAATTCAATATTTCACCAAAAAAATAGAAACAGTATTTTCTCTAGAACGAAACAACGCCCAAATTCCAGTTTCAACTTGAAACTTTCAAGCACACTAAAGAATGCACAATCGGAAGAAGAATACACAAATCGTATTGTACTACCAACACCAAAACTAAAACAACAATAAAAACACCTAAGAAATAATATTTTCTCTTGACGAACGAAAACAGAAAAATAGAATTAGCGAGAAAGGTCACCCTTCTCTTGACAGGAGCGCCGATAGTTCCAGCGGCGACAGCAGCAAACACCCAAATCTTCCGGCAAGAAAGAGAATCGACCAAGAACCACAGATTTGGAAACGAACAAATCTGAGAAAAGAGGGGCTTACCTCATATTCGGTTTTAGGTCAGAAAGATAAAGTCTGCTGCCCAGAAGGGAGCGGGTAAATTCGGGTCATGCGGGTAAATTGGAGTTGGGTCGGGTAATTACCCTAACTCGATTCTAGCCCGAAATTTTAAAGGTTTTTAAAAATATTTTACCCGTTACCCGACCCGACCCGACCCGTACATGGAGGGTCGGGTAATTACCCGCGGGTCGGGGCGGGTTTGCCCAGTCCTATGTATACCCAAAAACTACCTTCACAATTTCATGTATTCTTAACCATGTATCGTAAATTTCATCCCTTATAATTTATTACAGCACCAAAATGAACATCTTAAAGGTATTTCTTGGTACCTCAGGGCTTGAGTCGTAGGCTTTTCCTTCTCTTGCACATCTAGCTCTTAAACACCAAAATTATTGTACTAAACACTAAAACCTCATACTTTGATTTCAAACCCTAATTTTTCTCACACGAATTTAGAGAGGATTTAGAGAGGAGAGAGATATGTGAGAGAGAGCAGAGAGAGAGAGCTGAGGGTCAGGATGACTAATAGCCAAAGCCTCCAACAATTTTATCCCTTTGGAAGGTGAGTCATGTGGTTCAAGCATGAGGTGTGACCATCCAAGCTCATCACCTCTTCAAGCATAAGGTGTCACCATCATTTCCACGTGGCACTTTCCTATTAGTCTATCCTTAATTAATCATGGATCGACTTTCCTAAAATTCCATTGAAAAGTTAATAATTTAGCAATAAGATGTCGACCTTTCATTCAAGGTGTCGACCCTTAATAAAACCCGAGAGTTTCAAGGGGCGGCCCCTTTTAAAAATTTTATAACTTTCGTTCCACAACTCGGATTTCACTAATTGAAAACTCATTTTTTCCTTATTGAGTCTCGTTTAACTTTGTAGAAAACTTAAACTTCAAATTATGTGTTTAACATAATCAAATATACGAAATACAGAACATTGTTCAAAATCCACAATTCTATAGTCTAATTTTCCTTCACCAACTTCAAATAAACATAACTTCCTATACAGAAGTCCAATAGAATTGATCTACCTATCAATATTCTTATCTTGACGTCTACTACAACTTTGTAGAAGAACACTTTGCCAATTATGCCATTCTAAGGCATGATATGATTTTAAGACAGAAACTACTCTATTACAAAATTCTAACTCAGTATTTGTTAAACCTTTGGAGTCTAAGATTCATAACTTTCTCTATACGTTTTTAAATCAAGAAATTCTGGTTGGTGTAGTTTCATCTACTAATCTATTAAATTCCATTAGAAGAAATCAACTTCATGTTAAGACCGTAAAACCTCGGAATTAAGTAAATACCAATATTGATTCTGATTCGTCAAGTCATTACTTATAAGGTGTAATTTCATCTTCATATTCATCTTTTCTTAGCACATTTCATTCTTTAACCATAAAACATTATATTGACATAATGTTATTGTACATCAAAAAGTTGGGTCTTACACCATACATGTTTGGTCCTTTGACTTGATCATGTACATCCACATCCACCGAGAATAATCATCGACGATGAGCATGAAATAGCTATTTCCAGCTAAAGTTGTTGGAGTAATGGGTCTGCAAAGATCAACATATAGTAATTTGAGCGGCTGCTTCGCTCGATAATTTTCCATTGCTGGAAACGACTGCCTTGCTTTCTTTGCAATCAAACATTCTTGACCCAACCTGTTTGGATGTGTAATATGTGGCACTCCCACCACCATGTTCTTCTCCACCATTGTCTTTATAGAGTGGAAGTTGACATGTCCGAGTCGAGCATGCCATAACCACGCTTCATTGGAGATATTTGCAAGTAAACAAACCGGTTCGCTGCTTTCTATTGTGGCTTTGTAAAAACGATTAGAGAGCTTCTGATCTTGATAAATAACATGCTGCTAGACTCATATACCAAGAGATGTTCTCCCAACATAACAATCTTGTTGTCTCCCTCGGCTAATTTCCCACAACTAATAATGTTATTGCGCAAAGCGGGGATGTAATATACTTCGATAAGTAGTTGTTGTTCTCCACCCTTAAAGTGAAAAAACACTAATCCTTTTCCTTTGATATGTACGGTGGAGCCATCACCGAACCTTACTTGTCCTTGGATGGTTATTTGCCCAGTTGTCGAAGTACCAAACGTCGGTAGTGTGGTTGTCGTCGTTCGCAGCTTGCGATCACGGTTTCACCTTTTCTTCATTCAACAATACATGGTTGGACATCTCCACGTGTGGGTTCCTCCTCCTCAGTGCGCGGGAGATTGGCTTCCTCGGCGTGTATTTGCTCTTGCACTCTCACGCATAATGACCCATCTTGCTAAAATTGAAGCACTTGATGTGACTCTTGTCACGACCGCCTCTTCCAAAGTTGTCCGCTCCTTCCTTGCACATTAGGCTACTATTATTATCCCTGCCGCGGCCTCTGCTGCGTCCATGTCCTCTCCGGCCACGGTTCTTGCTCTCCCCCGGAGCAATGTTCTTCCCCTTTTGACTTGATGACGATTCGTTGCCTCCATTCCTTTGCCGCACCTGCAACTCTGTCTGAGTCCTGCAACTCTGTCTGAGTGAGTAGGAGTTGGCCATTGTTGTTGCCGTTAGGTGCTCGTAAACGCGCACGCTCTTCAAAGGTCTTCAAACGTCCGACCGCTTCCTCGAACGGCATGGTCTCGAGATCACAGAACTGCTCGATGCCAGCGATGATCGGATAAAAACGGTCTGGTGCGGTGTTGAGCAACTTCTTTACCATCTTCGCGTCATCGAGCGTTCCTCCGAGGTTGGTATATCTTACCGACATACTATTTATTTTGCCGGCATATCCATCTAGTGTCTCCCCGTCCTTCATTCTCAGCGCATCAAACTCGCCCTTCAAAGTTGATAGGCGTGCAGTTCTAACACAAGCTGCCCCGACAAACCTCATTTTGAGGCAGTCTCAAAGTTTCTTTGCATTCTTTTTCTGTGCAACTTGCAATAGGATGTCTTCCGGCAATGTTTGGAGAATATACTCCCTCGCCGTTTTATCCTTCTTCGCATCCACTGTTGTACCGTCCTCTGGTTGTATAGCCTCCCAGACTCCCTGGGCATCCATCAACGCCTCCACCTTGATCGGCCAGGTGGTATAGTTTGTCGCCGTCAATTGTGGATAGTTGGTCGACACACCACCGCCATCTCTCGTCGTCACAACTTGAGAAACAAACGTCATTCCGGCTCTAATACCAGATGAGAGTTGTAGACAAAAGAAAAAACAAAGAACCAGAGGAAGAGAAGAGTTCGGAGAATGTTTCTCGTTCTTCTTAAATTCTTAAACGGAAGGACTACTTAAATAGAAAAACTTCTAACTAATTGTTGTTATTGTAATCCTAATAAATCTGCATCAAATCCTAACTAATTGTTATTAAAGTAATCTCACTAAATCAGCCTCAAATCATTATATGATTTGCTGAATCTTGATATTAAAAATAACCAAATCAGAATTATTTCTAATAGAATTAACTGCTTCTACAGATGTTCTCATCTCTAGTAAATCATTGGCCGTAGCATAGAAAAACTGAAAAACAGGCCGTATAACGACAGCAATTTGTTTCTCTGGTGTGAATTAACATGGAAGAGAACAAGAAGTGGAAATTTGTCGTCGGAGACGGAGAGAGATAGAGAGAGAGAGGGTTAGGGTCTATCCTCTTCGTTCTGGGAAGAAAAGAGGTCCGTGCAGAGCTCTCCATAAAATGTAGAGACCAAGTCAATCAAGACGGGAGAGTGAAGGCTCTTCCAGCAATAGATAAGCTCTTCCACGTCCATTATGTCCCTCGCTTTCCCTTCTTCAACGATCATCTCCAACAGATAATTCTCGAAGCTTCGGCAAGCGTCTTCCACCTCCGCAGCAACTGCACCTTCTTCCGTTCCACCTTGTGTCGCCCACATAAAAGTCGACGTGATAGGCGATGGAAATAGCGTCTGTCGCTCGTCCGATACGCAACTCAACTCCCCGCTCTGGCCTTTATTTTCCCTTCTCGTCGAACGCAGAAGTCCAGGCAGGGAAAGTATTCGGGGCTTGCGAGTCTTCGGAATTGACGATGACGACTCTTTCGGTTTGAAACGGAGACGGAGAGAGCTTCTAAACAGAGGTTTCTTCAGCCGGAACTTGAAGACTCGGAGGAGCCTTGTGCATGGGCGGACTGTCCTGGAAGCCATGGAAGCCAATGCACCTTCAACTTTCATCTCCAATGGCGACGATCTAGCAGAGAGAAAGAGACAAAGGGTGTGAACGAAGAGTATAATAGGCTATTGGGTACGGCTTAAATTGGTCGCCGAAGAAGAGGATAATGGAGTTCACGTCTTAGGGATATTCAGTCAGCAGAACCAGAAGGATTAAGATAGACTACTATTTTAATCTAAACATAAAAGCCGGAAACCATTAAACCAGCAATGCCTATTAGCGTTGGTTCGGTGATTTCTTATTCCCATGGCCGCGCAACTCTGTTGACGGCGGGCCATGGCGTCCAGCGCAGAACAGCCGGCTCGGAAGGGCCTGGTCTGCGGCAACTTAATTATTCTGTTCTTCAAAAATAAAGCCCCTTTGCTTTTCCTTTAGTGTGAAAGAAATGCAATAATACAACCTTTTGTATATTCTAGTGTGCTCTTATGGTGCTTATAATGATGCATGCAAGGAGAGACTGGGTGAGCTGTGGCAATCGTATCCTTTACTCCATGCCTTGATCATCCCAGGATCACCCATCTTTATCTATACGTAGGCAGATCGAACAAGAATTAGAGTGATTGTTTGATGGGTAATTACAGGTTCAGATTGTCTGATATGATGCCAAATGCCTGGTTTTACAAGCTCAGAGACATGGGCCAAGGAAGTAAGCGTAATTCTGCGAAGAACCCTTCGTTTTCTCAGCAAAAACACCCCCACTGTTTGGCTACTGAATCCTCCGTGGCTGGCTCTGTCTACAGTAGGAGAATCTCCGACGCCATTTTTGTCGAAACTCTTCTGAAACCATCGAGGACGGGAGAAAAGAGAAGATCTACAGGCCTTCACCGGTGTCAGCTGGAATTAGCAGCCCTGTTTCCGATGGGCGTGATTCATTTCATTCTCCAAATTACTTGTTCTTGTCTTCTGCTGAAGGCTCCTCCCTCGACGAACAAGCTTCATGGGCTAGCTCCTGCAGTTGCAGAATCAGTTCGTCGACGTCTGATATCATCATCGACATGAACGACGTTACACCGGGTAGAAGGAAGGATCAATCAAATGGGTATAAATGGATTTCAGAGATGGAGCTTCCTCCTATCCTCACAAAGCCAGTAAGAGCAGAAGAAGACGCCATTGAAGGAAGTTCTTCCAGCTTCGAAGAACGAAAATCAAACACCCTCTCTCGAAAACCCTCAGCCAACGTCGCCGGCGTCCGACTACGAGCCAGGTCTCCCAAACTTCCAGGCAAAAAGATCCGGGCAAGAAACGGCGCGGCCTCCATTGCTAGCTTTCACACAAAGAACAGAAGCCATCGGCTATCAGAAAGCTGCGCCATTGTCAAGTCTTCGGTGGATCCGCGGAGAGATTTCAGAGAGTCGATGGTGGAGATGATTGTGGAGCACAATATTCGGGCCTCGAAGGACTTGGAACATCTCCTAGCCAGCTACCTTTCCCTGAATTCTGATGAACTCCGCCATATAATCATCGAGGCCTTCGAGCAAACCTGGTTCGATTTCAAATTCAAGAATGGTAGCTAGCCTAGCGATCATCCTTTTAATAATCATCCCTTTTCAACCATCGGGTTTAGTTTATCCCTTCTCAACTAAAAAAAACCGATCTTCCATTGAAGTTTGCTCTAGTTCCAACAGCTATGAACAAGTAGACGCAGAGCTATTATGGATTCCACAAAAAACGGTAACTCTGCAATCGTTCAACAATGCCCCAAAGCCGTAGTTATTGACTGAAAAATGAGAATTTCATTGAAGATCTTACTATCTCAGTTGAGGCCAAATTGCACCCAACAAGATACTGTTTGAAATAATGAGTTCCTTGACAAAATTGAAATACACCCTTTTGGCATTAATGGCAGACCAACAGCAGAAACAGGGGAGGGGACAGCCTCTTTCAAGAATGAAAAAAAAAACAGAAAAAAGATGGTCACGTTCAAAGTGGAGGACAAGCTGAAAACAACGGTGGAACATTATCCTCCTGCTTTAATCCAACTTTTTCTTTGTTTGTGGCAGTAGTATAACCTCATGATTCATCCATAAAGTCCTGTTTTGATGCACTAATGGTATGAAGCTTTATTCAAAATACACCTTCAGCCCATACAGAGTTCTCAGGATACAAGTTTAATTTATCAAAGAGTTCACTCACGCCTTTGATGTCCTTGACCCTTATGAGTTACTGAATTTCTTATCAAATCAGCATCCCCACGAGCCCTTCTGGCGCTCGGGCTCGAAGAAACTTCGCATGGAGCTTGATATCCGATGTTTTCCACTGCTCCAACTGTCTTGAACAGCCGTCTTCGATTCACTTCCTCGACTAAGGACCGGTGTAGTAATTGGCTGTGCACATCAACAAACGATCTGTTCCTCGTCAATTTGCGATTGTTCATCGCCCTCACATCTTTAGAAGTCGATGCTTCTGGGGGCTGTAGTAAACCTTTGCTCTGTTTGTAAGATTTTCCTGATATAGATTGCACACATTTATGGCCCGCGAACTTGTTATTCATCGACTCGTGCTCATCCACAGATACAAAACTCAAGTTTGAATATTTCCAAGAAAGGGAAGAGCTCTGGGAGCTGCAATCATCCAGCAAATCTTCTGCCACAGCAAGTGAATGAGGTGTAAAATAAGGCCCCAAACCAAACCTTCAGGCATTAGAAACACCCAGGTTTCCACTCATCCTAATCTATTCTAACATCTCTAATAAAGGGTAAACTGCAAATTACCCTTAAAGTTAGAGATGGGGATCAAGTTTGTAGTTGTACATTTATTCGAGAATTATTCCCCGAACCTTAATTCATTAGCAATTAAATCCCTTTATTTCAATCGCCGTATAAAAAAATAATGATATTGTCGCGTGATATTATCTATTAGGCCATTTACAGAGAGAAACAACTCTAATAAATGGTTCTGGCTATTTGGGCAACTTACTCAAAGAATCAACTCATCGGAAGAATGTGTTGTTTCTCTTGGGAAATCACCTAAGATGACGCGAAAAAACTTGATTTCTTAGACTGAAACTTCATTGCTAGCATTCTAAAGTTCCCGGGAATATTTGCCTTAAAAAGGGTGCAAGGACCATTTCATCTTCACTTTAAAATTCAAGCACTAATATGCACTTTACCCTAAAATTAAACTCATTATGAACCGTGAGGGTAAAAGGCCTAACCTCGAGACCAACTAACGATGTCCGTCCTCGGAGAAGTGCATAATGTTGCTTGGGATGATGATGAGAAAGAGTGAAAACTATGATGGGGTCTGTCCGCATAATCTCGATGACCATTATAAGATTCTGGATGGAACAACTGATCTCTCTTTGAATTAGGAACCAATGCAGATATTTCGCCTTCGATCATCTCTGCAATTTCAAAAGGTTCCCAATCATTTATCTCTAACTCCTTAACCATCTCCCTCGCCACATCTATTGCCGTGTCACTAACAATATCAAATGGAAAATATATGTTCCTGCCTGGACCTGCAGTAAATCACAGCCTTAGAGTAAAACTGAGAATAACTAGGAAGAGTGCGTAGTTATGAAAACAAGACCATTGTTATCTGCAATTTGAACTTTGAGGAAGAGAGTATCATCCTCGGGATTCAGTTTCCCTGTTATTGTCATGTCGGTCCGCGATAAATCATCAGTTAAGTGCAGTTTCTCCATTTCATTGGCGTTTAAAAATGGCCTCTGGATTTCATACTTTTCCTCGGGAAAATTCCGAATTTTGTCGACCGAGAGAAACGGATCATGTAATAGTTCTTTTGAGGAAACTCTCTTAGAAACAGGGGCCAAACATTTCCCGATGAAGTGCTGTGCCTCCAGATCTTGAACCCGGTAAAATGACGCAGGAAGTTTCCCCTGAAAATATTATGTGTGTGAGAGTTTGATGTTCATTGGCCAAACTATTTCAGATTTCAATTTGGAACTTACAGAAGTAACTTTCTTGTATATTTGAGCTGGGTTGGAACACTCACTGTACGGATACTCAGAAGTAAGCATCTCAAGAACACACATGCCAAAGGAATACACATCAACTAACGCATTGTAATCTTCCTCGTATAGTTCCGGAGCCATGAACTCGGGAGTACCTGAAAATTAAAAATATTTGATTGGTTCTTATCAGAGGAAAAAAGTTGAACAATTTTTATCACCTTGGAGCAAGTGGTTATTTAAATGGAAAAAATAAAATATATAAAGCCCAATTTAGACCATCTATCGCTTGAGGTCATTTATCGATTACCTTGAACCTTTTTTTAGCGATGTTTAACTTCATTAATAACTTGATTGAGATCGATAAAGTTTGAAATCGAGTTAGAAATCTTTGGAGATGACAGAACTTGAGTTAAAACACATAATTCAATGAAAATTGTAATATACCCCAATAAAACAAAAATAAGATCTCAATTTTAGACAACTTAAAGATGGACGTCTTCTTTGTCGGAAGAAATAATATAAGGTCAAATGGGAAAATAATTCAGAAGTTAAATCTAAATTGCACGATACTAGAAAAAATAGTACCTATAACACTGTGGGCCGATTGAGAGCCACGGAGAATAGCTGCAAGACCAAGATCACCAATCTTGACTTGCCCAAGATGACCATTAACGAAGATATTATCGCACTTCAGGTCTCTGTGAATTATCGGAGGATCATGCTCGTGGAGATAAACAAGCCCTTGTAGTATTTGCCGCGCCCAGTTCTTTATTGCTCGAATGTCAACCCGACAATATTTCATTCTATATCTGAAAATGTATGTAGTGCATTTTCCAATTAAAAACAAGTCCAACTCCACAACAGTCTCCTCCTACATACTGTGATGCTAAGAGAGATTTGGGATAGGAAATTACTGTCTGAGTGAACCAGAGGTAAACATTTCGGTGATAAAATTGAAGGTCTTGTTGTCGACATCGATCCAAGAGGTGTAGAATCGAATGATCGAATCATGCTTGAGTGTGCTGAGGAGGTGAACCTCAGAGTACAGCCTCTCCAAATCTTCTGGTGACCGAAGAACCACATTGAGTTTGATCTGATTCCAGGCTACCTCCATTCCAAGAACTTCATCAACGGCCCTGTAAACGGTTTTCATGGCTCCCTTCCCAAGAACTTCTTCCAACTGCACCACAAACAAAAGGAAAAACTCATGTTCAGTTTCCTGAACATGGACTGGTTGCTGCCCAAACCCATGAAAAATGTCAACCAATGAGATGACTTGAGTCATTGACTTGAGTTGCAATGATAATTTATCCCTCCACATGGGAGAGGCTCGACAACTGGGACTTGTCTTTTCATTCGAGGGCATAAATCATCATCTTACCCGCATGCCCAGCAGCGAAGCAAAGAAACAGGAAAAAAGAAGCCTTTGTAACCTTGGATATACTTTCTCGTATTTAACAGACATGACTCCCACGAATGGAAGATCAATTCTATGAACTTTGCCTTGCAAAAGAGATTTTTCATCGTTTGATATCACAAAAGAAACCATAATATAATAACTACTTTCGGGAGATTCTCATCAGTTCTGCTTTTTACAAAGAGCAAATAAATAAATTAGGTAAAGGAACTATAAATTTAACATCTGAGTAGAAGACAAAGAAGCCGAGTCGCTTACACGACCGTAACGACCGGAGGGATCGGTCTCTTGGTAACCAAAGGCAGCCGCGGCATCATCGACGCTCCGGTGGTATCCAACTTTGTTCTTAGACATGATGAACACAAGAATTGATTCCAGTTCCGGTCTCTTATTTCCTACTCAGAAAGTAGAACGATTTCTAACCCAACAAATTCGACTAATAATGCTATAATCAGCTTGACTAAGACCCGAAGGCAAAAAGAAGCAGAAAAAGTAAAGGGAAGAGCGCAGCGACGGAGGAAGCTTTGGGTGGTTTAAATCCAGGGATTCCCTTCTTGTTTGTCATGGGAGTAAACGCCGCGGAGTCGCGAGAAGGGACGCAAAAAGTCAACCTTGAGGATCATCCACGCCATATTCACGCTCTCGCTGAGCTATCGTAGTTCCTATTGGCAACCATTTGAACTCATTCCCTACACGTAAATCGGCTGTGTTGTAAACCTAACAGAAAGTCAAAACTGAAGAGATGAGAACAAAAAAGAGGGAACAGTCGGCCTTGAAGACTCTCTTCATTAATTGAGAAAAGGGAAAAAAAGTAAATCCTCGGGCTGACATGGGAGAGAATGATTTACGATATTTGATAGAGTTGCAGGAAGATTAAAGGAAGAAATCAAAGAACTGGGTCACTCTCTGATACCGTAACAGAAGACGGAACTTGAAAAATCCATGGCCACAGTTCTGCCAGCAACATTGGTGGATGAGATCAAAAGCCAAGTGCAGAAGACAAGCAACAGAGATTACGGGACGATTATTGAGACATTACGTGGAGAGGGGATTTGATTAATCATCTAAAAACTATCTACAGTTGTTGATTCAGACACTGATCGAAGATGGGAAAAAGAATATATTGCAGAAGTGGGCTCCACTCTCCACGCTACAGAGGAGAAGGTGGCGGCGTCTCCCGCCTTCCTAATTTCTATTCCACTCAAGTGACGTCATTATTTTATCAGCACTCAGAAGGCCGACATTGACTATGGGGCCATGGGCTGATCAATAAGATGTCGTTGTTGGGAGGGATGAACCAAATAGGAATATGGGTTGGTACATAATTGTGCGGAATATATAGCACATTATTTTTGTCACGTGGTACAAACAAGAGAAGAAATTGACAGATCAATTGAATCAAGTCATCGCAAAAAATAAAAAAGTTGTACAAATAAGAACAAAACCATTGGAGTGTGTTGAATAAAATTGGTTCCATAATTATCCATTTCAAACCTCCACTCCATATTCTCAAACGCGTCATCGGACTGGATATTTTGACTTCGTTTAAATTTGTAAAATGTCATTTTATTTTAGTAATCAATTGGTTAACATTAATTAAAGGGTATTAATCAAATCTCCTCCTAGGGCTAAGATTTGATATATAAGCAAATGAACCCCAAAATTTAATATATAAGTTCAATGATCGGACTTTCCATAAGTCTTGTGCTGCATAGATGGAACAAACATACAGATGTTAAACATCATTATTAAACAAAAATTGAATGGTCGACATGAAATATTGTTCAAGTGAAAATCATTTGGGAGACATTTACTAAATCGCTCTTGCAAGAGTCAAGTCTATCATGATCGGCGTAAAAACATAAATACAAAATATCATTTTATACTCGAATGTGTTCCAGAAAAAAAATTTAGAATCGATTTCGTTAAAACAACTTGCTGACATCCGGAAGGAACCTCTCTGCAGAAGAAGATTGGAAGAACGAAATTTAAAAATTTGTACAAAAAATTAGAAGCAAATTTGAAAAAATTAAGGAGGAGAATGTTAAAATTAATCTTGCACATTTGATTAAAGTTTATTTTTGTAAATTTAGAAATTATTTTAATTTAGTCAAAATTGTTTTGATTTACCCATCTTAAATGACATGAATCGTGAGACATGAATTTTAGAAGATAGAGCCACGTCTATTTAATTATTTTGTATGTTTTTTCATCTAATTAAATTTATACAATTTCTTCATTCCGAAGAACATTATTTCTCTCTCTTCACCTGTAAAAAATGATTAAAGTTTACATCTTTTCATTACAATTTCAACAAAAAAACTGTTCCAGTCTTGCTGCCTTTGCCACTCGCACGGGCTTTGAGGCGCGGACGAGGAGCTCTTCGGCATACTTGTCATGTCCACCGCCAGATCTTCACTGTTACTACTCTCTAAAACCCACGGAGGCTGACTCCAAACTCAGGAAACGGAACTGCTCCTTCTACTATTTATTATTCTTGCTAGATGATGACGGTGGTGGGACTTTCCGTCTCGTTGACCCTCGTCCCCGTTTAGGACCAAAACAGAGATTGTCAATCCAGAATTATTTCCTAGTTGCCTACGCGTTTGATTCGATATCTCTATCTTCCATTGGAGAGCCTGCAAGAAAGATGAGGTCTTGACTGGAACACGACAAAGCAGGAGTTTTGATGATAGCAAAAAATTATCTTGGGCGCCTTTCTTTCTCTCCTTTCCGTATAATTCAACTGAGAAACAGCCACTGTAGCCCTGTTATGTTTCAGGCCATCTACCTTTTCTCAAAATGTATAAAAAAATAGCTTGATTATCGTAAGATTCATGCCGGTACATCCAACATCATCGTCTCTTAGACAACCCGATTCTTTAAATCTCAAAATAAAACAGATGAAACGACAGAATTGATAGGGCACCGAAATTGTTGTCCTCTAAAAGAAGACTGATTGATCCGAAAATGGAGAACGGGGATAGTTATAAAGTTGTGGCTTTGAGCAGGCAGTGATAGAAGCATATGAGTTCATATTTGTCTGTCTGGTGTTTTTTTTAGCCCTAAAAGAATGGTTCTCATTTCGTGCATGACCCATCTTTGAGAAAACTCTAACATGGCTTTAGGCCTTGTTGGGTAGCTCTCGAGTCCATAAAACCTTTCCAAATTGACGCGAAGCTATGGCTCTAAGCAGAGAGGCAACCCTGCCGAACTGGAAATTTTTTTATGTATTTTAGAACATCATCGGATAACTATTGCAATTTATATGTATTTTGATTTTTTTAATTCGATTGTGCGCATGTTAGCCTTTCAGAAACTTAATTGCGTTGGAGGCTTGGGTTTGGCAATACATCAAATATCAACTTTGTTCTTCTTGCTTGGTTCCCTTTTCATCTTTATTATTTTTTGTCTTTTCTTTTTTATTGGTAATTTTCCAATCATCTGGTTTTGATATGAATATAAAAGTGACAGGAACGAACTCCATTGATGCCGCTCCTATCCACATTAATGCCTCTTTCCATAAAAGGAAAGGAGCTAGTTGGTGACAGAGGGAAGGGATTGAAGCCATGAATCCAGCCTTGGTTTTCTGTGGGCCAACAAGTTTACCTCCTCCCTTCATGGTCAGTAAATCTGATTGAGGTTGGGATATCTGAAAGCTGCTTACCATATCAGCTATTACTTTCCAAGCAAGCTCTCCTGCTTTTGCAATAAATATGGTGCAAGCGTGAGTTTGAGGAGGCATCAAAGTAAAGAATGGAAGGCAGAATACTGGGTTGGTGTGTTTTGGCTCTCGGAATGCTGGGTTTTGCTGCCAGTGCACCGGCTTCCGGCGATGATGCTTTTTTTTGTCTGGGATTTCGACCCTACGTGGAGCGATGTAGGAGCTTCTTGGACGGAAGCGGAGCAGCGACTCCGACCTCAGAGTGTTGTGCAGGCTTTAAAAAATTGGTGAATGAGGCTACGACCACCGATAGAAGCGCACATTTCTGCAAATGTTTCAGCTACTTCGCCCTGAATCTCGGTGGTCCCTTAAGTAGCCTTCAAAGCCTTCCTAAGCTTTGCCAAGTCAGCCTTCCCGCGCCTCTTGATCCCAGTTTCGACTGCCGCACGTAACTGCTCTCACTCTCCCTCTCTCCATATCTAAGTATAAATGTACTGCTTTGAGTACGTGCTCATGTATTTTTATCATTTACAGAGTTCCATCGTAAACAAAGCCAAGGGAGGCCCGAGGAGAGATGCTGCATAACGTCGAAATCATTAATATACACACAAATATGTAATTCTATCTCATTTACATGATGTAGAATGATTACATGAATAAAGTTTCTGCGAAGGAAACAGTACCTTGTTTCATGCTTTTCCATTTCTCCCTCCCCTAATCTTTTTGTCTAGCGCTCTCTCGCTTTTCTTTTTCATAATATATGAAATATGGCAAATAGCAATTTACCCCTCGCATTATGGGGATACTTGCAAGTAATACCGAAGTTTTATTTCAAAAACTACAGAAGAAGATTTAGTGATTCACCTAATGACGTTCCTAGAGACATCTAGTCATTAGCTATTAAATTGAACATGTGCAATTACATAAGATGAAGGGTCTTGGAGTTCTGAAAGTATCTTTGAGAAATCAAGAACAAACTTCTATCGAAAAAGAACTAGAGAAACTTCCACGTAGTAAAAAGAGCCCACCACCAATAAAAAAATAACACTATTTTCAACTTAGTTCGAAAAAATGGGATATTCGGCGCTCAGTAGAGCATCGATCTTTTTTCTCAACAATTAGGGAGAGTAGGTGAAGTTGGTGTGAAAGTTTGTGTAAAATTTAGGGAGAGTGACAATGTTGGAAGGAGAAAAATTCGGTAAGAATTAAGTACTATAAATATGTATAAGATG
The DNA here is from genome assembly GCA_003255005.1 of Begonia fuchsioides. Lineage (NCBI taxonomy): Eukaryota > Viridiplantae > Streptophyta > Magnoliopsida > Cucurbitales > Begoniaceae > Begonia > Begonia fuchsioides. Next base: position 28,377 of record QAOC01047368.1, read on the forward strand.
ATCATTCGAAATCAACTTGGGTTTAACATTGTGAATCATATTATAAGAGAATATCTTCTTGATGACGTGTCGTTCGGTCTTTCGTTGCAAATCTAGCAATGTCATCTTTGACTAATCAAGCAGAATCTCTTTGTTTGTGTTTTCTTTCTTATCCGAAGTACTTAGTCGTATTATTATTTTGAGTCTCAAACTATTCTAAGTTAAGGTTTAAACATCCATCGTCTGTGGGTCACTATTATCATTATTCTTTATATTTTGCATCACTAATCAATCTTTATCTATAATGAACATATTAGAGTTGTCCACTATGAACAGCCGCACAATGGCACATGACAGGATAGACGTCCTCATTTGAACGTGGTGAGGGCAGCCCAGCCATCACAAGGTTGTCTCCTAGGTGACAGCTTAGCCGTCATGAGACTGTCTGAGGCAGATCATTGAGTCGTCACATAAATGACCACACTTTTGTTTTTTTTTTATATATATGGCATGTGGGGCTCTATTCTTTTAGTACTTTTTCCATAAAAACCTCTGCTGAAATTTTAAATTTTCTTCTGTTACATGGATCTCGTGAATGACTTTGCTACATTATCCGACATGATGACAAGATGTCTGATAGCTAGTCATCTCGAGTTGAATCATCATAATCGCATCCTCTCGTCCTCTACGCACATCGAGTGCGAAATTAGTTATGGTCACAACATTTGAGTTTATGGGCATGGTCCGTAATCTGTATTTTTTTAGCGTATTGGCCTTTGGGGTCTTGTGGGATGCAAAGACCTAATGTAGAGCCACTAGTCTGACTATTTCATGACAAATTCACCATAAAAAGCTGGATTGGCAGCAGCAAGACTTTTATATTGGGAGTCGATGTGACTATATCGGCGGTTAATAAACCTCGTGATTGGATATTTCAATGACAAGAGTGATTGAGGAGATATTCATTTCAACTCTCTAAGGCGTGAGCTTGTTAAGGACGGTTATGGAGTACCATTCTAAATATCGACTCTAAATAATGGAAATAATGAGATCTTTCATAGGTCGAAGACAAACAATTTCCATATTATTCTAAGAATGAGACGACCATTGTAATCTGATAAGATACATGATCTTATACGTGATGAATATATTGTGTAGTTGTTAAAGGTTTGACCGGGGCACATGGTATTGCAACACAAGGAAAGTCTAAAAACTTCCATTATAGAGAGCTGGTTTACAAGCTCATTGAGCAGCTCTTTCAGCCTGTTCCTCCAACCGACCCGAGAAGGATGGATATCTATGAAGGGACATCCCCTCCTTCATATGGAGGGACCTTTCCACGCTCATAAGGAGGTTCCTCCAACTACCATGAGCTATTTATTACTGTATTTATGATGGAGCAGATGACCATATATAATATTTAACAGTGGCAAATGCAGAAGAGCTCTAGACGATGGAGAGGATGAACAAGATTCAACACGTGCTATCAGAGATTCAACGTACTATATCTACTCGTGTGTTGTTCTACATTTCAGAGGACGCCAATCAACCTCCACCATCTCCATGCGACTACAGAGATTTTTATTCTCATTTGTTATAGTTTTGTAATGTTTTTTTAACCACTTTGCATAAAATTTAGCATTTCATGTGAACATCGTTTATTTTACGGCAATCGTACATACAATTTCATGCTAGTTTCGGGATGGCCATTGGAACGACATTGGTAAAAACCTTGACTTGTGTCTCTATTCTGTGGCAAACAAGGAGTTTTTTTTTTCAAGTTATTTTAATGAAAAAATTATTTATAAACGAAAAAGTGACATACCGAGACCTCTAACTAGTATTTACATTTTACATACCTATAAAATGGATAACATTATACTATGTGGAATATTGTGATATTGAAACCAAGCTACATTATGGCAACGAGGATGGCATAATCTCAATGGAGGAGAACAAGGGAACATAACTGCGGTGATCCATTCTTCCAAGAATTAAAGAGTTAAAAATGTCACAAAGCTCATGTACTCATATTTCCAGAGTCTACTAGTCAAGATTTAAATCTCCTGATCTATTCAGATCATACACACGACCCATGTATGTTTTTCAATTTTATATAATTTTGATTTGTAATCGGACAATGATTTGTAATTGTTGATTCTGGTTTTCTCGTGCTAATGATGTGACGAGACGCCGACCTGTAACTTCTCTGCTCCATCTGTGCGTCTCTTTCTTCTATTGTTTTGACCTAAAAGATTTCACAACTTGGCTCTCGACTATAGTAGATTTTTATAAAATTTTGTTTGTTTAATATAATTAACTTATATATAAAAAAAAGAGTTAAAAGAGTTCAACAAAACAAGACCTTATTAAAGTGAATGAAATAATAAATGAATGTTTTAAAAAATTAATTTAATACTTCAATATAAATTTAGAGTGCAAAGAAGAATTTTCTTTGGCAATGCTAGGTGTGATACACTTTAATTTGTCTAGTTACGACAAAAAAATATAATTAATTAAACTATATCATTGTAATTATTCTAATTAATAAGTTGGTAAATTATGGGTTAAATCTTAAATAGCCTATTTTTTGGATAAACTTCAGTGTAAACTCTCTATCTTTAAGGAATCCATACGTGACACCTTAAACGTTTGATAATTTAACGTTTGATAATTTGCGTGTGACATCTTTCGTAAAAAATAATCTAATGCTGTCTGAAACCCTCGAAACCTCCTCTGCCTCTCGCAGCTCTCTCCAAATCCCTCTCTGTCGAAATCCCCAAATCCCCTTTGCCTACATTGCCCTCTTCCCCAATCTCTCTCTTCCTCTCTGATAAGCCTCTGCCTCTTTATCTATCGATACGGTTCATTTTTCTCGATCTTGTTTTGATTCACACCTGGACCGGAATCTGCATTCTTATTGAGGAGAAAAATATAGCTTCAGCTTTTCTGAAATCACCTATAATTCAGCTTTTTTGGTTATTTTTTTCATTGGCGATATCTGAATGATCAAATTGATTGTTAAGTTTCATCTGATGAATCCTGTTCCCCTAATCTGTTCCCACGTATTGGCAAATGGTTGCTGTTTTGTTCTGAAATCATTAGGTTGATAATAGTCTGGTTCGGGGCGCAATTTGTATCTGTTCTTCCCAACTGTTTGGGACTATGTCTGAATAGTTTGGAACCATTGGCTTGTTTCTCATAAATAGTTGAAGCTTTAGTTTTTTCCTTTCTCATCTTTGAAATTCGATCTCTTAATTAAAAACTGTAATTCTGGGGTGTCCAGGAAGTCACCAGGATAAAAATGAACATCTGGATGACAAACAATGTATCGTTAATGATCGAGTGAAAGGTCGTCCTAAGGCTACGAGGGCATTTGGCGCGGGATTTGAACGTGAACTTGAGATGAATAAATTCTTAGGATGTACCTGCGAAGAACAGCTACGAGTTTAGTGATTCGATGACCTTAAGCTGAAGAACTCGCAATGAACAAACATGAACTCTAGAGAAAAAGAGATTGGCGAAAAGGGCGATGCAGACGAATCAGATTTTGGAGACAAGTTTATCTAATTACAAGACAAGTTGATCACATCATAGTCTTACAGTATCTTTGTTTGTGTATTTCCATGATGGTATTTATCTGGAGAAACCATCAAAGATGATGAGATTGTAGCGCTGACAACCATGAGCCTCCATCTGTGGCATATCTTTATTAGAGCACATATAATGTTGTGCTGAATTGATTTTATAATTTATTATAGCAACCTTTCTTCAACATTTTTGTATCATGAGTTGGCATATTCGTGGAATCCATCTGTCTTAATGTTAAAATTTCAGCTGATTGTTAACACGAAATCTGCGACAATCTCGTAGGAATTAGGGTACTTGGTTACTCCTTTTAGTTTTGAAAAGTTCTTGTGCAATATTTTATGGCCTCTGGACAGGCATGTGTCTAATGATCGTAAAGATTTTGTAGATATAATCCCAATATTACATACATAGATTGCACATGTCATCAGTCTTCATAGTTTATCATTGACTTGTTATTTATATTATGCCCGAAATTATGATCTGAAATTTATTTTTTTTACGTTGGATTGGTAGAGGTACTGCCGTGACAATGAAGAAGATGCTGGATTCTTCTTTTCCTGGAGTAGACCTTTACTTGGCAAATCACCCCCCTGCTGCATTAAAGCGTTTGTTGATCAAATTAGTTCCTGTTGTCCAGATAGGAGTTATTGGAGTTGTGATGGGAGGAGAACAGATTTTTCCCCTTATTGGGCTGATGACACCACCTTCTTGGTATTATTCTCTGCGTGCGAATAGATTTGGAACTATGGCCGCAACATGGCTTCTTGGCAACGTTGTCCAGAATTTCCTCCAGAGCACTGGTGCTTTCGAAGTTTACTTGAATCAGGAACTTGTAAGAGCTTAATCATACTTTGATATTTCATCTCCTTGTCACGTTTTTAGCCTCTTTGATCTAGTTGGGCTCTGATCTTTAAGATTGACTGCATTTACTAACCAAATTACGGTTTTGTTTTCACCGTTATTGGATATGAAGATGTAACCATCGGTGATTTGGCAGCATGATTTGTCAGCCTTCTCATCTACATCTTCATAGCAGAACTCTTTCATAGCTCCTGTTCTGTAGTTTCATAGCTTTAGGCAAATTCTCAACTCTTTGTATAATTTTTTGTAGATTATGAATATCAGTATCACGTTTTGTATATGTTAGTTCTATTTTATTATTGATGGTATATCTCCAGTAAACATTGTCTCTTGCCTTTCACACAGGTCTTCTCAAAACTGAAAGAAGGCAGGTTTCCAGGAGAGATTGAACTGAGAGATCTCGTCAGCAAGCAATTATCTGCTTCGAGAATTACGGATGGTGTGGGCAACATGTGGTCGTAGCTCTGCCCGTGCAGGAGATCGGATAAAGACATCACGTTCTGAAGATGCAAGTCTAATTTGTTTGACTTGTACCAAGATATGCACTGTACACCAAAAACTATCTTTTTTCTTCTTTTGTTTTGGTTTTCTGTCATAATTTCCTTACGTTCGCTACGATGACATTTAATTGTTAATCCAATTCTCATAATGTGTTGTAAAAGTTGATACTTGCATTTGTATATAAATAATGACACTGGAAGGAATCAGTGAACATTTTACATTACTCGTGTCGGTCGAACATCTGAGAAAAACTTTGAGATATCTTTTTTCAGCATCCGAGACAAGACATGGTTTCACTTTCGATTATATCATTGTTTCTTAAATCCATATTTTATGCGTTCGTAAAATAGGTCGGTTTTGGCACTCCCCAAATTGACAATTTTCTGACAGCCATCTTTTTCTCCTGCTGCGTGCACTCTTTGCAGTAGTATGCATAGGATATTCCCACTCCTCCGCAGATCACACACCGGCCCTGAAATGATCCGTGATTGCACTCATCACAGACTCGAACAAGTGTGCAGGGACGGCCGTAGGAATCACAAATCACACACTTTCCGTCACACTTTTCACAGTCTTCCGATGGCAATTCCAGGCTGCTTAAGGCACCTAATCAGGTCAGGATGATGCTTGGCCATGTTTTACATAACAAGTTCCTGAGAAATCCAAAAATTGCAAAGAACAAATAGACACTGGTGGCAGGTTTTAGAGATAGTACGAGAATTCAAATAAAAGATCGTTTGAGAGAGGCACCAAGTTATAAGATTTTACCACTTTCAACGTGCACAAAGTTTACCACACCCTCCCCAATGTCCCTCAAAATGACAAATTTCATAACCAACAACAGTTTATATTCAATACTGAGCAAATGATCGTTTCTTTTTCATGCTTCACCCAGTGTTTAAGTACAACCTCAGGCAAAGAAAGACAAACTGGAGGTGAGAAAGGCTGCTTCAGTTGGGTTCACAAAATGACCTCAATCATTGTTAAGTCTTGAAAAAGACTTAATTATGTCTATCAAAGTTATGAAAATTGCTAGACTTTAAGTAATGAATTGAGGGATTTTATGCTGGAAACTGTATTTAGTGCTGCAGCTCACGCTACAGCGCAGAATCAGCGGGCAGCAAGCAAATTATGTTAATTTCGATAATTCCGAGATTATTTTGATCTGCCCGATTGGTTACCTATTTTGCAGGGATTATGCTGGACAAAGATGGAAAGCAATGAAGAGAAAAGAGATAAGATCGGAGATATTTAATTGGCGGATTGGAGAGAGAAGAAAATCTACACAAATCAAGGGATTCCGGATTCTGTTTTGGAAAGAGAAGATTGCTGCTACAATTTTAAATAGATGAGCACGAATTCAAAGAAAAAAACGCAGAGAGGGAGATAGACGAAAGAGAGAAAAACGCAGCCACGCCGGACAAATCGAAGCGGATAGCCGAAGCCGATTCAAGAACTCGCGGGACGCCACCGGGGTTTTGAAGAAAGCGACGGTGATTCCGTTTATTATCTTTTAAGCGTGCTGCAATTATGTTTACCGAACATCGTTTAGTTATTTTTATTTTCAGCATGAACTAAATTTATCTTGGTTAGATTTTGGAAGTATCTTGTTTTACGATCTCTCGATTTGTATTTATTTCGTAATTTGAATAATTCAACTAGGTTTTCATTCCTATCGTGTATAAGCTGGACGCCACAGTTATAACGTACTTAATGATTTCTAACACGCCATTAGAAAATCATCTAGAAAGTAGTTGAATTTCTTGAGTTGTTAAATTAGTGATTTTGCAATTTAACTAAATATCTTCAATTTATTAAAACGTTAGCTCAAGGGGAAACTAATAAGATTGGTTCTGAAGGTCTTTGAATCTCAATGTCCTTGCCATAAGATTGGAATGAATTGAGAAAAGAAGCCAATCGGTAGGCGACGCCAGCCACCGATTTAATAGATATCTTTTCCGTCAAGCGTGCTGTAGTCTGTGCTGTAGCACAGACATACAGCCGAGAGTGAATAAACAGGAGAAACCGAAATCTAACCTTTCTTTATCGCTGAATCTCGTTCGTTTATCAGATCTTCCTATTTCTTTCAATCTGTTTACATTATCCTTTTATTTTACTTTTAACAAAAAATCATCAAAACCATTTTTATCAATTTATATAACTATTTTACATTGCATATTCGGAAAATATTAGATTTCATTATCCTCGTGGGATCGATAATCTTTTATATTACTTGACTGTGCACTTGCGGTTTTTAACGACACATTCGCACCCAACAATCATCTTTTCAAAAATCAAAACTGATAAGTTTTTTGACCGATTAAAACGGACCCAAACGATTTTCAGGTCGAAAACCATATTCTAAAATTGACTTACAACCTGCAATCATTTGTTCATTCAATTTTGGGTCACTCTTTTTCAGTTTGATTCATTTAATTTTTTTTAAAAAAATTAAAGAAAAATAAAAAATATGTTCTCTTGAGAAGAATAGTTACCAACAATCTATTAAATCACAATCTTGCATTCAAATATTCTCCAAAATAAATGACTAAATTAACAGATAATAGCTAACTAACTAACTTACATCCACTAACATCAACTTCACTTCAATCACATCTTTTTTTCTTTGCAAAAAATGAGGTTTTGGCAAAAAAAAAACGTAACAAGACTCGCAACCAAAACTATAAAACATAACTCAACTCAACTTTTTGCATTACATAAAAAGAATCATCCCAACCCGACCCAAAACCTTCTAATTCAGTTTAACACATTGGGTCAGTTTGGTTTGTCATACGCTACTTCCGACTCTGCTTCATGCTTAACTAAAACGCGTTATCTTGGTTAGAGCAAAAAAATCATTAATCAATCATCCCCAGTTTCTAACCATAAACGATGTGAGAATTGGAAACTCCCTTTGCCATCACCAGACAAGTCGTCCTAATCCACTCACCTTGAAGGGTCTGACGTCTCTTGCGGCCATCATTTCACACAAGATAGATTACCTCAAATACTACTTTGTGGAGCCTCCAACACATAATGTGTACTTTTGGTTATACCTTAATAGTGAAGTGGAACTCATGGTGGACAATGCCTAGATAGTCTGCAAATTCCCTTGCAGCTTTCTAGTCAGGAGATCCCTGATCAAGTAAAGGGACTCCTGCAGCATTAGTAACCCAAACACAAAGGTCCGTTTTATTTTCGTTATAATCTCAATTAAGATTTTATTTTCTCTATGAATTCATGTAAGGTACAGGAGAGAGATATGCCATTCTGTATCGATTTTCGTAGTAGATATAAATGTATGATGATAGTTTTTCTCCCAAAATGATTTTCAATTGGAGCCCCACATTGTATTTTCATTTTTGTTTCGCTTGATTATGTTATTGAGGAAAACTTGACCTCTAACCCAACACAAAAAGAAAGGAGGTAGGCACCGCATTGCATGGCAGCCAAGTGCTAGAAGCACCCAGAGACGAAAAGAACGACAAAAATAAGAGAAAAAAAAGTGGGACACAAGATTTAACATGGAAATTATGAAAACTCAAATACAACTGCAAGTTTTGTGACTTTAGCTTACATTATATTTATCGAGAAAATAAAACCTAATAAGATTCTACAACTGCTCCACTAGCTTGGCTTAAATAAAATTTAGATTATACTAAACTCTAAAAGTCTTCACATTGACATCAATTCTATGAAAAAAATCCATGGTATATGCTCGTCAGCCTAACTTGACCTCAATCTCCACTTCTCATCAAATTATGTAAAAAGAAACATATCTTAATATTTTCCTCTTTCACGCAGACTCTTTCTATGCCTCATTAATCATTGATGCTGGCCAAGTTTAAACGTTTTTAAACTCTAACGATGACATCTTAAAATCTCACACAAACAAACAAATTTCCTCCAGAATCTCTCGCATATCGACTTACCATATCAAATCTGCTCTTAAAACTTTCTAATTTTACTATCATTATTTTACCATAACGACATCTTCAATTTTAATTCAAATGTAGAGGTCTTCTTTGAAGATCTTACTGCATCAAAAAAACATATGTTGTAATATCTCACAAAATTAAATAAAATGAAATCGTCCAAAATATCGCAAATATTACAAAATTCAAAATCCGTTTGAATATCAAATAGAAACAATATATAATCTCAAGATATCATGCAAAGTACACTAAAAATATCAAATCTCCCAAAAAAACTCCAAAAATTCCAAACGATTTTTCTAAAGTTTTTATATTTGTCAAAAGTTCACCTTTCCGAAGTATACCCTCACGGTACTATTAAAGCGAGAATGAAGAATGGTGATGCAAATCTTTGGCAACTGGCGATTGACTAAAAAACTTTCCTTCGACGAACCTGTTGTTCGAAGGTACCTCAGCTCCAACAAACTCATTTTACTTCATTTAGGTCTCGTACACACCATGACATATATCAAGCTGTCAACTGCTGAGACGTATAGAATTTTCTACATTTCTACCTTTCCTTCTTCATTCAAAGGACTTTACTCAGAAGTATGTTTGAAATGTTTAACCAGTGGATTATTGACCAGCTTCGCCTTATCTATATAGAATCAGCTGAGAACTTTCTTGATGTATTTTTCTTGCGATAACTATTATTTCATGTTCTTTCTATCGCGAGTAATAGTCATCTCAAGTATCTTTTTTGCCGGTCCTAAATCTTTCATGCTAAGAGACTTGATAAATTCTTCTTTAACTTAACAATCTTTTTTTTTTTTTAATCTAAGCCTTAATCAACATGTCATCGCCATAAAGTAAGAAGATAATAAAGGTAACATCCGTAAGTTTTTTTACTAACTCACAATGGTCTTATTAAATTTTTCTATATCCCTAGTTGAACATAAAGGAATCAGATTTCTTGTTACCATTGTTGAGGGGTTTGCTTTAGTTCATACAATCTCCTCTTCAATCTACAAATTAATTGTTCTTTTGCTTTAACAACAAACTTTTATGGTTGTTTTATGTATATTTTTTCTTCTAGTTCACCATGTAGGAAAGCAGTCTTTACATCGAGTTGCTCGACCTCTAAATTATACAATCTCCTCTTCAATCTACAAATTAATTGTTTTTTTCCTTTAACAACAAACTTTTATAGTTGTTTCATGTAGATTTTTTCTTCTAGTTCACCATGTAGGAAAACAGTATTTACAACGAGTTGCTCGACCTCTAAATTTACACTTTAGGCTAATCCAACTACCACTTGTATGAATGTCGTTTTTACGACAAGTGAAAATATTTCCTCAAAGTCAACATCATTCTTTTGACCAAAGCCTTTCACGACCAATCGTGCTTTATACCGCGATTGTAAACTTTGGTCTTCAGATATAAGTTTGTACACCTATTTATTATTGAGTGCATTTCGCCCCCTTAGAAGCTCAACCAACTCATAATTATAAATTTCATGCAATGATGTCATCTTATCTTGCATCGCATCTAACTAGTGTTTGTTCTAATGATGCTCAATAGCTTCTTCACAGAACTCAAGTTCATCGTCATCAGTGATCATCACATACGACAATCATCTCTAAGACATACAAAGAGTATACAATTTTCTTTTTTAGAAAATTATATTATGCGAAGATTGTATGCAATATTGCTTTTATTTTGACTTTCCATAGAGAGAAATTATTTCCGTTAATTTTTTTTATTCTAACTCTTCTGACCATAGTAACTAGGCTTTCATACCACTTGTTGGGAAAAAATAATCGAATACCTAAAATGCCGAATAATCGTACAAAGTAATGATAAGGAAAATTTCTAAAAAGGGTGCTCTTGGCAGTCCCTTAGATAGAATTATCTCTTCAAATAAGTTCACAAACAATCTCACTTTAAACTCACTCTCCTAGAAATAACATACTTACACAGTATAATTATACTACTAAATAACTGGTATAAAAATAATACAAAATACAATCCAAAAAATACCATGAATATTTTCCCACACCTTTAAAATATAGCAGCTCATAAGTAAGAGAGAAATCTAGCAAAATAGACCGAGAATTTAACGTGGAAACCCAAATCTGAAAAAACTATGATGATCAAATCTAGAAAGATCTCACTATGAAAATATGAATTACAATATTTTTTTAGAAATAAAAAAAGAAATAACCACTCTTAGAATTCTCACTGTATTTAAAAGTATCATACATTTTTCTCTCTCTTTCTTTTTTTTTTTCTCTACTTCTTAGAAGAATTTGATTCTCTCGATTGTAAGATGCATTCTTCATTGCATTCCCCACATGCTGACGCCTTAAACCTGAATTAAAAATTGTTGATCATAGTGAAACATAAAATGTAATCGGAGTGAGAGATCCAGCAAGCCCAGCACGTTGAGCGGAGTGTAGGTGGCCTCCGGAGAGGGCGAGTAACAAGAGTTGGTGTAACATCCATCTTTTACTTGACATAAAATTTTTCGATTTTGGAAGACGTTTGACTTTAAATTCTTTTCGTAAAACTCAACGGAAACATTTAGATAAAATTGTGAAAAACCCATCATTTATTCAAGCCAAACACAACATCATACATATATAAAACATATTTATAAAATGCTTAGTAAACATGTTATAAACATTATTTGAAACTAAACACTCCAAAATACATCAAAATAACTCTTGACATCCCCACGGGTCGGCACTTAACGATTCAAGCTTCCCGCACTGGATCTGCCTCCTCCACGTCATGATTGTCACATCAAACAGGGAGGGCTAAACTCCTCACCTTCATCTTCATTACCTACATCACAAAGCATAAACTATGAGCCTAAAGCTCAGTAAGAAATCTTATGAACTTACATGCCTAACATGCTCGTGCTTTCGTAAATACATACAATTCATTTCGTTCTTTATCGTTCTCGTTTACTTGACCTGGCTTTCCACCCCGTGACCGCCCTGACCACAGACCCCACCAGGTAGCACCCAGGCCCTCTTGACCCAAAAAGCACAGGCCCTCGCGACCCGGAAAGCACAGGCCCTCGTGACCCGACTTTCACCCGTGTGCCCTGATCAAAAGCTCCACCCCGTGGTTCCACCAAGGTCCATCACATTTTCGGGTGCCACCCCGTGGCATCACCTAGCCCTTGAGACCAAGCTTACCACCCCGTGGCTTCATCCCATTGTTTCAGCTTTACATACATTAATGTATCGAATGTCGGAGACGTCTCATACCGACATCCGGTTGAGTGACATTTTGAAAACATGCATGAAAAACATTTTTCGTTCTTTTCTTAAAACATGATGCATGGGCATGATCATGAGCATACATATGCATGACATATTAAAAATAACTCAATCAAATGCAAACGTATAATAAGCAAACGTCTCTCAATAACATGAATGACATTCATAGACTTTCTTAGCATAATCATACTCATAAAACAAATTATGCATCAAACAACAAACATCAAACAATGTCAATCAAGCACCAATCACACCCAAATCAAATTGTATAAAGTCTTAACTTTCTATTCCAACTTCGAACAACTATAACTTCCTCGATAATGATCCATTCCTAATGATTAAAGTGTCAAATTGTTCCTTAAGGAGTCTACTATAACTTCTTAGAAGACACCAAATTCAGAAAACTAAAGCATGTCGACTTATGTGGATAAAACATAGGGCATTCACTGTTTAAACCACGATTCGGTCAACCCAACCTGTAAGGGGTCGACCCATGTCGACAAAACAGAGAGCCTGCGTTTTTAAATCGAGAATCGGTCGACCCAAACTACAAGGGGTCGACCCAAATTCTCTCCAGTTTCCATACACTAACTTGCAATGTCCATAACGTTTTCTACAAAACTTTGATCAAAACACTTAAGGTACCAAATTCATACTTAAGATGTCTACTACATTTCTTTAGAAGACGTTGTGATCAGATTATCACTTAAAAGCCTCATAAATGCTACATCTTTAAAATCGGGTATAACACGACCCTATTAGTTCATACCCTGTTTTTACCTCAACTTCCGATATGCACAACATTCGCTACACTAATCAGAGCAGAATGAATAAGGTATCAATCCAAACCTTAGAATGTTGGCTACATATCATTAGAAAATATCATGACCAAATTGTAACTCAAAGACTTTGTAAAATTTATATTTCAGAAACTGGTTAACATGACTTATAACGTGTATACTCATAAACTACCTTCACAATTTCATGTATTCTTAACCATGTAATGTAAATTCCATCCTTTATAAGTCATTACAGCATCAAAATGAATATCTTAAAGGTATTTCCGAGTACCTTAGGGCTTGAGTCGTAAGCTTTTCCTTCTCTTGCACTTCTAGTTCTTAAACATCAAAATTTCTTGCACAAAATACTAAAACCTCACACTTTTATCACAAAACCCTAAATTTCTCACGTTAGATCAGAGAGAACTTTGAGAGAGGGTGAGCTGAGTCATATTTAAGGCTAAAATAATGAATTTTTTAAACAATATCACGCATGGAACGGTAGAAGATGAAACGTTTTTGGATAACTTCAAAGAGCGTTCAGATAACTTCAAAGAGCGGTCGACACTTTAAACAAGGTGTCGACCGATTCTACACAACGTGTCGACCCATCAAAATCCATTGTGTCGACCCAAGCAAACCATTGTGTCGACCCAACCAAAACAGTTGTGTCGACCCCTCATTTTCCAGAGACGGATCCTTAAGAGTTATGTCGACCCAACACAAAGTTGTGTTGATCCCTCACTTTCCAGAGACAGATTCTTAAAAGTTATGTCGACCCAACACAAAGTTGTGTCGACCCCTCACTTTCCATAGACGGATCCTTCAGAGTTATGTCGACCCAACACAAAGTTGTGTCGACCCAACCTACATATGTCGACCGTTGTTCAACCTATCAATCTTTTCAAAAATCAATTAATCTTAACAGTCAACTTAGGCTAACTTCGCTCATTATCCTACGTTGATAAAATTTAAGATATATAGAAAAATTCGGGTGTTACAGTTGGCGCCTTGAAGCAACATATTTATAGCTTGTAATAGTTCATTAGAAGCTGTTACCAATTTATACTTCAAACTACCCTTTAAAAAGTCCGGTCATAAAAAACCCTAAAAACAAACATAAATCTAACATGAAGCAGGCCGCATTCTTTGTCTTCCTAATATTCGCATATTCTCGAGAACGAGAATCACAACCATCGATAAACCTCGTTATTAGGCCTCGTTTTTAATAGGAGAGGCAGATGGAGTAGTAACCCTTCTTTGTGAATCACGTGTGATGCTAAACGTCTTCTTTTGCAGTGTATATTCATAACAACGTTTATTTTTGAGATTTCATCTCGAATGTCACAGCACTATTCTAGAAACACTTAGTATAGATGACATGCAAGACCATATTTAGTGTTAGTTTTTCAAGCATTTTGTCATTTTAACGTTTTTTCAATGTTTGAGAAAATGACACTATATACGTGGACCGTCATTGCCCATCATCTTTTTTATTTAACTGACATTTATAATATAAAATACTAATAATGCGAATGTTAAAACACATTATTTTCGGATGAAAATCCACTAGAATGGAGTATAATCTCATGTCCACCCTTTTCAACTCATAGATAAACGAGAAATGATTTTTCAGCCTAACACCAGAGATAAAAGCAGCGGCCAAAAGACTGATGGGAATGAAGAAAATGAAGATACTAATGTGGAGAGAAACAGAACGAAGCATAATGTAAATGGGGAAGGGACAACGATCTTTCAACAACAGTGGTAGATATCAATTTGGAATGAACAAAATGAGAAAGCGAGGAGGGATAGAAATATGGTTGCGGATATCACGTGAAGCTTCTATTATTTGAATGAGTTTGTAAAGACGAAAATGTCATTATTCGTTTTCACTTAAATTTAATTCAATTCGTGACTGAATAAAATGGACTCAATTAGTTCATGCCACGCTCCGAAGAATACATGTAACAGAACTGGGAACGACTCAACCCAAATAAGATAGACTGTCAAACCTTTCAATTAAATTTAAACTATTAAATTTCAGTAGAAGACTTGTAAACTTAATTCAAATAATAAAAAGTCCAAAGGAGACCAGCGTTGAAGTCGTCTGCACCTAAACAGCGAGCAAACGACTCAATCACCATGTGATTATTCTCTTAGGACAACTCAAGCTATTACGTGGTGCCATCTGGTTGACTTCTTTCGTTATCGACAAGTCTTCGTATTAAAACTCTTATCCTCAAAAGCTATAGAATAAAATTGTATTATAATTTAAACTTCTTCCAATATGGGAAGGTTGTTCAAGCAATTGGCATCACTTAGCAACGATGGTCAAAGTCGAGCTAGAGAATAAAACAAATATGAATTAAGTGTATGAGCCGACATACAATGAGGAGTCGATGGGAAAATATGAAACAATTTATGACAATTTTTTATGGTTTGATGGTAAAGACAATGCTGATGTGAAATCATCATCACACGGTGTAAATATGTAGGTAATGACTAACACTATGCAACTTAGACAACAATGACACAACAAATTTTTAAGCTCGCCCCAACAAATTATTCTGAGAGTTTTATCTTAAGAATACATGATGAAATAACATTTCAAATAATGGCTATTGATATTCATAGTGGTGGCTGTAGTGGATGTCCAGAGGGTGCCACATGTGACCATTCTGCTCGAGACGCCTCACCATGAGTCGTCCTCCAAGCTTGCAAGACAAGGTCTTGGAGGTGTTTACCGGCTCTATAATGCATGGTAAAAATTTTGGTAGGAAATTATAAATTTCAACATAAGTTCATCTTCGGTAAGAAAAAAGTTGTGAAAATGGCAGCCCCAATGACTTATTTATAGGGGTAGCAATGGATTAAAACGACCCATCAACCCAACCTAAATCGACTAATTAGATCATATCAGATTAATTTTTAATTTAAAAAAATAATGTGAACCCGAATTAAAATCAACCAAAAATTTTGGGTCGGATTCATATCAGATCGAATATACGATCAGATTGATTTCGAATCAAATTTTGTAAAAAAATAATAGACTTTTAGTTAGTTGAGGTCGATAATCCGTGAGTTTAAATTTTATGAAACCGAATGTAAATACAAACCAAAATCAAATCAAAATTTTAAGTTGAATTTAGATAAAAAAATATACAAATGAATCGAGTTCTGATCTAATTTTATAAAATTTGATCTATCCTATCTTATTCATGTTATAACATAACTCAATCTAAACCTATCGAGTATCATCCTCTTTGTTTATATTGCACGGACATATATTAGTATGTCAGCTAGAGCTGTGCGCTCCTAAAGCTTCGATGGACGGCTCAGAAATAGGTAAGGGTCTGATATGACTTTATTAAAACTTGAGTTTTCTTATCTATTTTCCCAAAATTAGGAAATTGCTTCGTTATTACCCCTTTGATTAATATTATCTATTTCGTTGGGCCTCGTTGCATCTGTTTCCATTGGGCTCTCGACGGTGAAGTCCTGTCGTAGCCTACATTCACCAATTATTTCAGCTCTGTCGACCCTTTCGCATCTTCGCCAGCTCAATTCTCAACCCTCTTCTCGACAGCGGGAGCCGTTCGATATACCTCATACAATTTGTCATTTGAAAATCAAAATTTGGCGTAGCAGATTTAGATTTTCGATTTCTGGATAGATATGAATTGGGTTCAGCGCAAGATTTACCTCTACAATGTTACGTTTGGGCTGTACATGCTGGATTGGTGGGAGCGCTACCTCTTCAGTATTTTCTCTGCCTCGTTCTATGTGATTTGTACTGTTTTAGATTTATTCCAACGTAAACGACAACAGATTGTGCGATTTGAAGTCTTTAGTTATAGTTCTATTCGTTGGCTTTGAACTAGATTTGTCATAAAAATCATCTATCTGGTTGATTTAGATTTACGGGATGTCTTCTGGTTTACTCGTTCTCTCGTAGAATGATCTTAGAGGTTTGTATTTGCTATACTATTGTGCTTGATGCGCTATATTTAGGAAGGAAAGTCAACAGATCCAACTGGGTTCTTTTGATTTGATCCCCGATCCTTATGTTTCTGACCCTTCATCTGATTGTTATCCTTGTTTGTGTCAGACATATTGGTGATCGTTTTGATGTGGTCCATATTCCACAACACATCGCGATATGTTTCAGATTGCTTTCACAGGTAACATAGATAACTTGATAGCTATATTTCATTTCTTATTGAAGTTGTCAGCTTAATTTGAATGGTTGATTGAGCGTCACTGTTGCACTGTAAACTAATTGCATGGTAATTATGTTTGCAAAACAGAATGTTTTCCATTTTAATAACATTGGTGAACTTTGAACTGAGATTTGTTGTTGTACTTCATACTCTTTGTTCCAGTGTACTGTTGATCACTAATATATTTAGTCCCTCTAACTGCTTAAATCAGAATGGAATAAAATGAAATAATTTGACTGAATTGTTTTTGAGAGCGTTAGAATTGGATGGAAAATTTATAGGAAGGGTTGAGAACAGTAATAAAATTCTGAATAGAGTAAAATTCAGTATAGAGAACAATAATCATTATGCTCTTAAAGAACACTATATCCTCTGCTCACAGCGCTAATCCTTTTATCTTTAGAAGCCTTCTATCTTTTACTCTCTTCCACGAAGCACTACACTTTTTTTTCAGCGGAAACTTCCTTTTTTGTTTGGATACCTGTCATATTGTCTAAAAGCATTAGTTCTGATTGCAATGAGGAAAAATGGAGAAAGAACACGTCCTTGAAACATGAAATGAAGGATATGAAGTGTGAATTGCATATGTTCAATGTGATGAGAAATATTTTGTTGGTCACCAATGTAGGAAAGAAGTGAAAGTTATGATTGTAGAGTAAGAGTGGCGAGATGAAATTATTCAAAGAAGAGTAGATTCAGAAGAGGTGAGTAACCAAGAACAAAGATGACAAGATGTTTCTTTTATGGAAGATTGTTGATGAGCCACTGTGTAGTTGGAATAATTGAACAGGAAGAAATAAATTGAGAGGTGGATGGAAGGAGCATCAGTGCTGGGCCCTTCATCCTCGGCACTGCGACACCAGAAACCAAGCCATTTGAGACTAGCTGATAGGATGTTTTAAATTACCATCCAAGAACAATTTTCTGTCAAATAAGAGGATTAGGGGAGAGGGAAATATAGGAAAAGAAGAAACAAAAAAAGGCTTTGGTTCTTTGTTTTTTTACCTTGTTTTCTCAAATTATGGAATGCCCATTGGTTCTAATTCCTCTTTAATATTTTTGCAGGAAACTGTGGTAAGAACCAATCTAACACGTTGAGAGATCAAGATGAGAATTGTAGGTGAAACCATGAAACCACAGGTCTTGCTCAAGCCAAGATTTGGTTCTTCTGTATTTGGTAATTCCAACTTGGAGAATTTTGGATGTTCGTTCTTGGATTTAAGATCATCCTTCTGATAGCTTGCGAACTATCTAAACAGAAACAGTGTAGTCATATCTCTGTTTTAGGCAAGGCAAGGCCGAAAAAATAAAAGTTTGTTAGGCATATGTACATTGTTCTGTTCTTTATTAAATACATTACATTTGGTTTTGAACGTTGGAATCTTTGTTTGGCTGACTGCGTGCTCTTTTCTGAAACTTTGACCAGCTATCATCAGCCGATTCTCTGCCGTTGCTTTGGGAAACTCTGAAGCTGTCTGCATGATTCATTTTCTGAATTAACCAATGTCATCTTCTTGTTCTTGTCTCCTTGCGTCTGAATTACTAATTTATTGCTGCATCACTTGATAATTGCGGTAGTAGTAGTTATATAAGCAATCTAATTCTTCAAGAAATTATTGCTTGTATGAGTGACAGTGGTGAGCCAATTTGAACTGGACTTGCAATTTTGTGAGGAACTTCGTTTTTCAGTCTGGTCTTGCATCCAAAGAATTGATTTAAGTTCCGATTCTGCAATCTTGTGCTTCATGGTTGGTTCATGATTAGTTTACAGTTTTTGGAGTAAGAAATCGTGAAAACTCTGTCGAATAAGAAACGGTAGATAGAATCACGAGATAGTAGAATTTCGATTGACCGATAACTTGATGTAGTCAAATGACTTATAGTGACTCAGAGATGTCTGTATAAGTTGACTCAGAGATGGTAGATGGTAGATTAAGTTGGCCCGACGTCTGCGCTGTCCTAGTGTGGGAGTTGTTACTCCTCAATGTTGGGGTAGCTCCTTGGGATATCAGGTAAAGGTCATCTATCTCTGGGCCGTTGAGTCACCGTGATTTAACTCTCTCACAAACTGTCGGGCCGAGGTGTGGGAGTCTTGGGGACGAGAGATTTCACCTTTTGGGTACAAACAGTCACTAGTACTAGATCATGACTTTGACCCACCTAATCATATCTTCATAACAACTAAAATCATAATACAAGATTCAAAAGGAAGTAGATGTTGTAATTTTGACATTTCCTTTCAACACTTACTCCCATAATTGATTTCATCTTCTTCTTCCAACACTTACTCGATTCACCTTGTTGATTTTTTGCCTTGTCATGAGTCTTTCCCGTCACTAACATGATGCATAGATTTCCTCATGCATATAGCGCATCTTCTTTATTCTTTAGCGAGACTCCTCCCATTTATTTAACTAGAGCCGCTTGAACAACTAAAATATTATTGAATTCTCTAAGTGAAGGTTGAGTTTGTCATCCATATAGTGGAACAAAAGATTAAGAAATTTAGGTTTTAAGTCATGAATGATGATATGCTTCATCTTCACGTCATCACTATGAGCTGCTATATCTTGCTTAGAAATTTCCCAACATAGTTGTTTACTTTGTGGAAGTAGGTCGTGTTGGCTTTAAAGTTTTTAAAGTAACTAATTATTTTTTTATGATAATTATCGTTCATGAGAATGTATGAAAGTTAAATTAAACTATGTTGTAGTTTAACTAATGTCTAACAAGTTGGTCGAGTGCTGCAGAATTTTGTAAGTTCTCTCAGGTTATGTCGACCGCTATTCATATATGTCGACAACAACAATTCCAGAGAAGAGATGTATGTCGACCGTTATTCATATATGTCGACCGCAACAATTCCAGAAAAGAGATGTATGTCGACCGCTATTCATATATGTCATCTGCAACAATTTCAGAGATGAGATGTATGTCGATTGCCCAAAGATGTATGTCGACCGATGGAAAGTTTCAGAGATGTAACCTATGTCGACCGATACAGACTTATGTCGACCGACTATGTTCCAAAGACAAAATTTATGTCGACCACACAAGACATATGTCGACCGATACGAAGTTCCAAAGATGCAATCTATGTCGACCAATAAAGACTTGTGTCGACCGCTTACAATGTATGTCGACCGCAGAAGCTCCAGAGTCAAACACTATGTCGACCGCTCGATTGTTAGGTCGACCACTCAGGAACAACTACAAGCGACAAAGCTCCAATGGCTATTTTCTAATCAGTCTAAACGGCTATATTGCAGTCGACCGCTCTCGTACATATGTCGACCGCCCGAGCCTGAGCTGCTGCACAATTATAAATAGCTAAAGAAAAGCTATTTATTGTGATGATTTTTTTGAGAGAAAAAGACACGCCGAAACTCTGCCAAAATCATTCTTGATTTATTTGTTACTCTCTCAACTCTTGTATTTACTTTAGATAATTCATTTGGTGATTGAGAGAGTCGGTTAAAAACCACAAATACTTGTATCAATTCTCTTGAGCGAATTTGTAAAGGGGCGACGCCTTTGAAAAAGAAGAGTCAAAAAGGGGTGACGCCTCTAAGAAAGAAGAGTCAAGTTGTAAAGGTTAGATTGACACCTTGAAGTTCAATCAAGTGAAGGATCACCAAGGAGCTACCTTGAAGCGTGAACGTAGGCAATTGTTGGCCGAACCGCAAAAACATATCGGTGTCAAATTCTCTCTCTCTCTCAACTTTTACTTTGTTGATTGTGCTTGCATAAACTGAATTTGATAACCAACCCTTTTAGTTTTGTGCTTAAGGAATTTAACTCACAAAAAATTTCAATTAACCTAATTCACCCCCCACTTAGGTTAAAACCGGTCCTACAGGTCGCAATTATCATGTTACGTTGCACGATCTACAAAAACTCACTCTCTAAAAGTTGAAGTTTCATATCTATTAGAGTTTGGTGTGAACCAAATTCTATTTTAACTAGGCCGACTGACTCTTATTAGAATTTCAGTAGGATTTTATTTTCTCTGTAATTAAAATAAGCTAAAGCCGCAAAACTTAGCAGTTGTATTCAGATCTTCATAGTAAAATTATTCATTTGCCTGTAGTTTTTTTTCCAAAAGAATTTTTTTACATAACTTGTTCTCTCTTTTTCTATCATAGGTCAATTGTGAATAAATGTCATCATAGCAAGTTTAATAGTTTGGTACACATATAGAATGGATTATGGTGTTGCAATTTTGGAAAAAGAGGCAACTAAAAAAAGGAGAAAAATTTGTTCCATGCGCCGTAACTTGTTCAAGAAAAATTGTTATATTTAACCGGTTAGCTATCATCATAAACAAATTTCCTATACGACGTGAAAGGAATTCGCTGGAGCAGAGGTATTTCTGAGCAACAAGTTCTTCAGAGGAGTATTGTTTAATCAACTGTCAGTTACCAAAAAAAATATAGCAGTATTCTCATTTCTTACTTTGACTGTACCGCGAGGATGTACTTTGTAAATGATGTATTAATAAAATAGATTTTTTGAGACGATGAGATCTTGGAGGCAAATCTTCCACATTTTGAATCGAGACTCAAGGTATTATTATGATAAGATAACGATAGTGGAATTATAAGAGTTTTAAAATAAATTTGGTATGGCATGTCAAGATCCCATATTATTCGCGGTGATTTAGATGACATTAGTTACGATTTGAAGATGTCATCATTGTGATTTAAATGAGTTTAAACTTGATCAACATAAATGATTGATGAGGCTCATGAGGGGCCTGCACTGAAGAAGAAGATATGAAGATAAACTTATTTTGACATGATTTGATTTAAGATGGAGAATGTCTTGGGTTGGGTTGACGAACATGCGCCGCGGATCTCCTTCATACAATTCATGTCAAGGTGGCGGTGATTGCTAAGGTTTGAAATGACTAGAATTCTATTTGGGCCAGGTTAAGTGGCTCATGTTAGAATTTCATTAGAATTTTATTTTATTTATAAATTAATATGAGCTAGAGTCGTAAAATTTAGTAGTTGTTTTCTAATTTTCATTCTAGATTTATCCTTCTACATATTGTTATTTTTTGAATGAGGTTTCGCACAGGCAATGCGTTATTCTTTTTTTCTTGTGATTGTTTGATTCTCAACAATACATTTTTCTTAGAGAATAGTTTAGCAAATGATCCCAAGCTTCTATGGGAGTGTTTGCTTCTTGAATATGCTACGCCACATCTTCAATTGTTGTCTTCAAAAAGAACAAAGCTTTGCTCTCTTTGATCTTCCAATTTCCCAGCGCTCCATTCCCATCTTCTACCTGCGATTCTTTGCTCCCATAAATCTTGGTATTGCACGTAAGACATCATGCAAGTAGACAAAGAATTGTTGAGCTATTCGATTCCACCAACAACTTTTTTAAATCACCCATCATAACAACATTAGATTGCGTACGAAAATATTTTTTGCTCTGTACTATACTGTCGACCATGAAACTAGCGATAGAGACACTGTCTCGAGAGTAGAATTTTGATCAACTAGGACTTGAAGGTTAATTGATGTAATCAAAGGCCTTACATATCCTAGTTTTTAACCATGTTCATTGAATGAGCCACTATGCTTATTATGCTTGATTCAATAGTAAAATACTAGGAAATAATAAATAACTAGAAATAATATATCATGACTTTCTACCTATTCATACCTCAATAACCATTAAATATTTTGTAGTCTTGATTAATACAAAACTAAGTAGGGGTATAGTTTTAACAAACTCAACCCTAGTTAATAAATTGATCCAAAACTAACTAAAATCCAACCTAAAATCGGATAAATCGAATCTAAATTCAAAACTAGATATTATTCATAAAATTCAATTTAAATGGAATAAAAAAATATATTTACAACTTATTGGAGCCCATGACCCACCGAAACATTACGTTGCATGACACAAAAAAACTATGTGCGTACACCTCACGCTTTTCTGGCTGACTCTATAAAATCACTTCTTCTGTCCGATGCGAAGGTTTTGCCGATCCTGAACCCTAAACTCTCGCTCTAGGCTTAGACTTATTCTCCGACATGGCGTCCACCGAACCCACACATAGAGAAGATGACAATGCTCCGGCTGTCGAAGACGAAGACACTGGGGCTCATGTTGCTCCGATCGTCAAGTTGGAGGAGGTTGCTGTGTCCACCGGTGAAGAAGAGGAAGACGCGGTTCTTGATTTGTATGCTTTTTTTTTCGTTCTGAATGTCTGCTTTATATACTTTCGTTTCCTGGACTTTTGAGATCCTTAATTTATTGCTATTTTCATCTGTTATTATTTGTAGGAAATCGAAGCTTTACCGATTCGACAAAGATGGAAATCAGTGGAAAGAGAGGGGTGCTGGAACGGTTAAGCTTTTGAAGCATAAAGAGACGGGGAAGGTTCGTCTTGTCATGAGGCAATCCAAGACACTCAAGATCTGCGCCAATCATCTTGGTTTGCTTCTCGACTTTGTTGGATCAACTTACTTTAATTTTGTTTTATTTTTTATGTTTGATTTTAACCTTTTCTGCTGCAGTGTTACCGACAATGTCAGTTCAGGAACATGCTGGGAATGATAAATCGTGTGTTTGGCATGCCACTGACTTTGCTGATGGTGAACTGAAAGATGAGCTTTTCTGTATTCGATTTGCATCAGTTGAAAGTAAGTATTTCTGTAAAACTTTCATGTGTTCTAACATGATCGCATTTCATTTCAATCCCATATATTTCATAAAACTTTGTAGTAATTTCATCTAACTTGCTTATTATCTTTATTCATGGAAGAGCGTAGTAATAATATGTTGGAGTTAATATGAAAATCATACTCTTCTTAATACAAGGAAGAGGTTTTAAGATAAGCATTACATTTCTTTGAATATAGACATTGAGTCGAGCATGTACAGTCTAATGCTGGGACTCAATTGTAATAGTGTATATGTAATTAAAAGTAGTTAAAAAATGTAGAAGGTACATGAAACTGAGAAAGCGTTGAGGCAGCAATGGAATGTTTTGAAAGACTGATACTAACCTGGTTTCAATGGGAGAAGAAAAAGGAGGCCACTTCAGACTTGAGAAGATTTAAAGAGCTACTTGTGAGCATATTCCAACCTAGAAAGGAGCTATGACAATTCGTTTATGATAAATAAGAAAATATCAGAAAAATTGTCAGAGGTAATTTTAGAGTGTATTATTGAGGGTGAAGAAAATTCAACCAAGAGAAAGAATTTCATCAAGGTTACAGAAACAGATACTCCAGCGGTTGTCATGAATGAAAAATGTGTTGCCAAAATCAGTAGCCAAAATAGTCATGAAACAATTATAGGGGAATTTCAATGTTTACCTATAACCCATTTATTGGCTGAGAAGAAACAGAAGACGTTCGACTGGCGTGAAGAGTTTCCTTACAGAAGATGGAATTGCAATGACCCAGATTTTTCTTTTGACAAATTATTGAAGAAGTCAACCGAAGTTTTGAGAAGAAAAGAGAAAGGCGTCGTAACAGAAGGAAAGGAGGTAGAGCAGAGGACAATCACAAAGGCTTCTACTGGGTCAAAGGCAGTTGCCAGCAGAAGAAAGAGATGGAGGGGAAAGCTGCGGAGGCCAGTCGTTTGAAAGAAGCCATTGTTGTTCTACGCTCGACCGGAGCAAAACCAGCAAATGCAATGGAGGTCAAAGCTGGTTCAATTGTTTTTGTTCTGGACTTCATATTATTCCAATGATTCCAGTAAAGATTCTAACTAAAAGTCGCACCTTGAACAACAACCGGTGAGTGAAGGAAAAGAGCAAAGAAGTAGAAAAGACTGTTTTTTGTTGGTATTCTATTTTTAGGTGACGGTTGGGAGGAGTTTGGAGAGAGACTCTAATGAGAGATCAAATGTATGTCACATGAGGAAGATAAAATTTGGCCATGTGAAAGTGGGCAAATATCAATTGAGAAAAAAGGATAGGCTTGGGAATTGGACAACCCATTAGGAGTTATAATGGGAACTTGGGTTTGATGTGTCAGCCAAATTCCAACGTAGGAGTAGTTGGACTCATGATTTATTCATTTGAATGCAACATTGGAGATGCCTTTTTTGTACCTAAGGAAATGGGTTTTTTGCTTAAGTATAAAAGAAAGGTGAAATTCAAATCGGATCTTGCCATGACTTGTGATGAAGATGTGTAGAAAAAGTTTATGTTCTCTTTTTTTCTCCACCTTGAGGAAAATGTGTGTTTTTAAGAAGGGAGAAATGTTAGGACTCGATTGTAATATTAAATAGATAAGTAGCTGTAGTTAATAGAAGTTGGAAGTAGTTAAGGAAATGAACAATTATGAGATTATTAAATAGAATAGAAAGGAGATAGATCAATATCATTGAGAAAGTGTGTGTTAAGGTAGAGAACCTTCAAAGTCTCTCGGTGGGTATATGTTGTGTTACGTGTTACCATTCACTATACATAAAGATCATTCTTGATCTTATTATCTACCCACCTTCCCAATTTTTCAGAGTAACTAAAGGACTCTTGAGTGTGATTCAATTGATAAAGAAATGCGCTTGAAGCTTGATTTTAATAGCTTACTACAAACTTTCTTATAAATTTAACTTTCTTCCTTGTAGAAGGACCTTTATTTCTTTGTAGCATTTTAAAACTTCCTGGGGACTGCCCATCCATTGAGACTGTTTATTTATGTATTTGGGCTCTTAGGTATTTCCTACTGTTTCATGTGTTTTGCTAACACTCCTTGTGGTATATAATGAATGTTTCCATGCTAATGAGCATCAGGATAATAAAAAAAGCATTCAAATGTGTTTTGGAATTTTTGGATTTGGTAATATTTGAGACTAGGTAATAACGGATTTTCTTTTTGCATGATGGATCAAATGTGAATAATGTTATGCTACATAGTGAATCTTTTGATTATGATGTATTAGATGTTCTTGAAAAAGGCTTGATGATGAGTTTCCTCTTCCCTTTGGTTGCGGTCATTTTTTTAAATCTGAAAATACATGCATGATGTCTTAGTTTCTCATTTCATTAATTGGTAATTTTGATTTCTATTTAGACTGCAAAACTTTCATGGAAACTTTTCAAGATGTTGCTGAATCCCAGCGGAACAAAGAGGAAAATAAAGATGCGTCTTCTGCAGCGGGACTTCTTGAGAAGTTAAGCGTGGAAGAAAAGAAAAGAGAGGAAAAAGATGGGGATGAGGTACCAGCTTCAACAAAAGAGGACAAGGACGAGGAGGCTGAGAAAGATGGCGAACCAGCTTCCTTTACTTAAAAAGAGAGTATTTTTATAGTCAGCCAAGCCAGGCATAATGTCAATTAAAGTGGGAATGCGTCATGCCACCCGCACTACGATGCTATCTACAGTGGAAAGCTTACTGGATTGTGTTATTAGCGCACTGGTGTGGATGCTTCCTTCATTTGGATTCTTTCAGGTCATTTTTTCTTTCATGTCTTGAGATTTCTATTTTGCTGTGTGAGAGTGGTTAAACTTGATCCGAGTTTTCAATAGACCTACTTGTGACAAGGTGTAAGTCAAGTGAAGGAGATTGCATGTTACGTTACGACTTAGAGTCGACTTAGAGTCAGCAATTGAGCCGGCTCGAGCGAGTCGAGTTGGAAATTTTTCGACTCGTCGAGCCTGTTGAGCTATTCGATCCGAGCTTATTCGAGCTGAGCTGGTTTGAGTTTTTTTTCAAAAATTTTAGCTCGAGTAGGCTTGCGAGCCTCGAGTCTATTCGAGTCGAGCCAAACGAGCTGAACATACGTAAATATATTTATAATT
Organism: Begonia fuchsioides; assembly: GCA_003255005.1. Classification (NCBI taxonomy): domain Eukaryota; kingdom Viridiplantae; phylum Streptophyta; class Magnoliopsida; order Cucurbitales; family Begoniaceae; genus Begonia; species Begonia fuchsioides. The sequence continues at coordinate 55,293 of QAOC01047368.1, forward strand.
TTAAAAAAAATTACATATCATTGAAATTAAATTATATGAATTCTAAAAACTACAGCATTAGCCTTAAGTTTCCAGAATTATATCAAGTATCAATTTTCAATATTTAAGTTTATATTTATGATGCATAATGCAATGAAAAAATATTGCCTATGTCAATATAATATTTTTTAAATTTTGTTTTCATTTTGTTAACAATGTCAAAAAAATCATCTATATTTTTATGTCTCTCGAAAATACCTGTGATGTTTACAAATATAGAAAGAACAATTACAAATATAGAAAGAACAATTACAAATATAGAAAGAACAAGATGCATAGTCGGTAATAAATTTCTAACAATCTTTAGTAGCTTCGAAAAATAGTTTAAAAATTCAAGGAATAAATTAGTCATATCACAACTAAAATTATCTAAAGTAATATGTTGTGTTTTTTGATCAATAAAATCATAAATTACATTCCAATACAGTTTAACATTTTCTTACATTAAATAAGTTAGTTTCTACTTTATTTATACATCCGTTTTTAATTTTATAGGTCGAAGATTAGCTGCTTAACATAATTCTTTATATTTTTGTTGTCGTGAGTTAGAAGAATTAATAAAAGAAATTGCATTTCTAATTGCATCAATATGCGTGAAAATAAAATATATGTCATCTTTAACAATTAAATTTAAACCATGACAAACACAACACATATGAAAAAGCGAAGATTGACAAGTATCAAATTGAAATTATCTTTTAAATTGTAAAACACAACGAGAAAAATTTATTTATAAAGTGAGATTGAGAGTGTGAGAGCTTGAGAGAATTTGATGAAATTTTTTTACACTTCCATACCTATTTTTATACTATATAGAAATCGGGGGAATCAGGGTTCGCCAGGCTCCCTCGCTCGAGTTTCTGAGCCCGTCGGGCTAGAGCCAGACTCGTGTCTTAGGCTTGAACCTCGCTCGACTTGGTACTGTAGCGATCTGAGCCAGCGCGAGCTGCCTCGCTCGGATACCACCAATATTACAAGTCTTGGTATTCCTTATCTTGGTACTAATCCATGTCAAGATTAATGTTTAGTGGGCTGTCATTTCAGTTTTTTAATACTTTGAAATTGTCATTTCAGTTTTTATTAATTAAAATGTTATTGTATGAATTAAAATAAATTATAAAATTATGTAAAATTTATAAAATTTTCTGTAGTATTGGTTTCAAGAATTTTTATTGACTTCGAAAATTTTTAACTGAAATTATTTTTTACGCATTTAAAAAATTATGGTAAATCGTATAATTTATGAAAAAATTAGAAATTTTGTAGAGTATTGTCTTTTAATATTATTAATATGTGACAAAACTTTCAAGAATTTTAATTGAATTTATTTTGTATTCATTCAAAAAATTATATTAAATTGTACAAATGTCAAAAATTTGAAACTTTCTAGATAGTATCTTTTATTGCTGTAAATATGTGATAAAAATTTAAGTCATTCTGATAAGAATTACTCAGTTAACTTGTTTAAAAATAAAAATTTAAAAAAAAAATTGAACTCCTCAAATGTTTGAAATAGAGTAAGTGCGTTCAATACTCAGGTTTGTTTAGATTATTTATCCAAAACTCGATCTTAAATTGAGTTTTTACCCTAAAAACTTTTGATACTGTATTTTTACTAGTATTTTTTCTATCATTTTGAGGAACGAATGGGTAAGGGTAGAGGCGACCCTTTTCCACTCGAGTTTTAAAATTCCACTCCCTAACTAGAACTGTAACCTAATATTCATGATTCAGTCCCAACTCAATGCCCAATTTTTATAGAAACGATTTTGGGCTCGTGCACTTTTTTATCATTTTGGAATCCATTGTCACTGATTTCAGGGTTTAAATTTGGCCTTTGGATTTGATTTGATTTCCATTACTTTTCAGGCGAACCATAGAGTTACTGGGCAAAGTTGGAGCTGAAGGCCTTTGGATAAATAAAAAGAGAAAAAACAAAAAATGAAACTGAGTTTTAGGTAAATATGGTAATTCAAACATGAGTTTTTAAAAAAATAAAATTTAAACTTTCCAGACGCATGCTCGGATGCAAGTTGCGTCCGAGTGAGAGTCCGATCAGACGATTCGACTATCACTCGGGCGAAATTTGCCTCATTCGAACGTAACTTACGTCCCGACCTAATTTTTTTTTAATTAATTTAGTTAAAAAAATCTTATCGAAATGACTTAAAATTTTCACCATACATTTACGACAATAAAATACACTAATGTGAAAATTTTTAAATTTTTTTGACATTTGTGCGATTTACTATAATATTTTTAATACATAAACAACCAAATTTTGTTAAAAACATCATAATAAAAATTTATGAAACTTGTATCACAAACTTACAGCACTGTATGACAATATTGCATAAAGTTTTGTAACTTTTTATTTGTACATAATTTTAGCAAATTTTGTTTATTTATGTATAATATAAATTATAGTAAATTGTATCATTATTGAAAATTCATGAAACTTTGTGGCGTATTATCCTAGAGTTTTATAAATGTGTGATAAAAATTTTAAGAATTTTTATTGCCAATGTCATTTTAACAAAATATATTTATTTTTGTATTAAAAAAATTATAGTAAATCGTACAATAGTTGAAAAAATTTAAAAATTTCTAAATTAGTGTCTTTTATTGTTGTAAATGTGTTGTAAAAATTTCAAGTCATTCTAATAAGATTTTAGTAGCCAAATTAATTAAAAACAAAAAATTAGAAGAAAAAAAAAATTTGAACGCAAGTTGCGCCTGAATGAGGTAAGTTACGTCCGAGTGAGGCAAATTGTGTCCGAGTGAGGGTCGAATCGTCCGATCGAACTCTCACTCGGACACAACTACACTAATTAGAGCATCAAGATGAAGACCTTCTTTGGTTCTCAGGATGTGTTGGACATTATAGAGAAAAGTCACGTGGCGCTAAAGAATGAGATAATTCCTTCTCAAATTCAAAATGATAGTTTGAGAGACTTAAGACAGAGAAATAAGAACGCTCTCCATCTCATCTTTTAAGGGACAGATAATGATGCTTTCGAAAAAAATTCAAAAGCAAAGACGACGAAGGGAGCGCGGGAACACTTCAAACCTCTTACAAAGGAGAAGATCTGTCACCTCCCGAAGGAGGGCCTGGCAGAAATGTCAGGTCAGATAACCAAGTCCACATTGGCAGACTCGGAAATCCGACCCAAAAGCTATTAAAATTGCATAAATTCTCTTACCAAAATACATAGGTCCATCCATCCAAAGTGTTCAAAATCATAGTATAAAGAAATCATTATACAATCAAATCGAAAGAAATATTATTCAAATGTGTTCACTCACAAATCCTTACCAATTACAACAAAAGGGAAATAAAGGGAAACTATAGATTCTTTAAAGAAATCTCCACCAGTTCCAAAATCGACTGCTAGCCTGGTGTAAAAAAAATATTGTCAATTTTTGTGAGTGACAAACTCGTAAGTTACCTATATTTAGTGCATTCTAGTTAAAACTTAGATTTTATCTCTTCTTCCATAAATTGTGATCTATTTTATATGATGCATGCATTTTGAAACTCAATCAAAATCATGCATATTTCACCATTTAAAACTCCGGCTCCACGAGCCCTAAGAAAATAAAAATTCATTCCTCTTGAGAAAAACCCGGCCCATCGGGCCCTTGTAAGGTATTTAGAAAACTCATCACATACGTAGGTGACTATACTCCAAAATACCCTCATAGCCATATAAAACATCTCGTGCCAATGAAAAAGGAGTGTCACACAAGGATCACCCCGGCACACCACAGAAAGATGGGCTAAAAGGCTCACCATCTCATGAGTCAGAAAGAATCCTGGTGTTGGTCCTCCCTGAGTACCAACCTTAACCCCCCGGATTAAACCACAGTGGCCTCAGCCGACTGCCATCCAAAGACATCCCGTTAAGGTGTCCTGGACCTAAGCTACTGTAACCCGATGCCAATCAGGAACCCAACTGTTAGCTACCCTGGTCGAACCACAGTGGCGCACAACCAGCTGGAAACCAAGGGCAATATGCTAAGATGGTTCTGATCCCGGTCATCGTACCCTGAACGCATGCAGTATCCCTGGCCAGGTTTAGGGGTATCAGGGCATCACACGAAATAGATGGGGTTTAGATTTAGGAAGTGGGAGAATCGGGTTAGGTTACATGGAAAATGATAATCCGATAATTCAAGAATCGGGACTAGAATTTGGATAGCGATAACTCAACGATGAGATCGAGTTTATGACTGAAATTTTGAGTGGAACTCTATGAAGAAGATAGTTGATAGTCCTCCAAAAATGAAGAAAATCACGTGGATGGATCGCTCGAAACGCAATGGAACAGTAACAGTGGCAACGGTGGCCGGAAGTTGATAACCGGCGGACGAAGTGAAATATCAAATGAAAACAACAATGGAATAAGGAGCTTATGGACTTCAAGCTCACCCTATGACCTTGAGAAAGGCTGGAGACTTTGAAGCAAGAAGAGATCTCCAGCTCGAAGGGAGAAATCTTGAAAAGAACCAACGGTGGCCGAAGGAATTCCGGCTGCCGGCTGAAATTGGAAAATGCTCGAGAAGGGAGAGCTAAAAAGCTTCTTTAATTCAAATTCCAAATTATCCTTACAATCACGCAATGGGGAAGTTTTATCTGCTGAGAAGAGTGGGAAAAAAAGAGGGAAAATTGAGGGCCAAAGGCATGCAACTTGCATGCTGGAAATTGAAATAAAGGAGGGCAAATTGGACCAATAAGATTGCAAGAATGTGAAAACCACGTGATCTTGAATCTCCTCAGCCAATTTCCCTTCTTCCTTGGCCCAAAATACCCTTCTTTTAGCCAAAAATACCTCATGCAAAATCCCATGCAAGAATGCAAAAATAAACAAAATAAAACCTAGCCGAGAAACCCTCTCGGGTTCTACAAATATCCAACGTAAAATTTACGTAAAAATTAAGCTAAAAATGTGATAAGATCTCTTCAATCCATGGCAATGCTGGTGAGTTGAGTCGTGGAACCCTTGATCACTTTTGCATGGGACTCCAACTCGCCATGCAACGTGATACTTCAATCGGGTTCGGGTTCGGGCTTGATTCCAGAGCTCTCGGTTTTTGGTTGAAAATCCATCTTTTCTCCACGCCAAATTATCATGTGTTTTGGCCTTGTTTGATCATCCAAAGTTGGCTTAGAAATATATAATTCTTCAATTAATTTTCCTGCAAAATTAACAAACATATTAGAAAAATTCCAAGCTCGGTCTCGAGTGATTGCTCTGTTCGGCATGACAATTTGTGGCATGTCATCCTCCCCGGGTTCTTGAGGATTTGACCTTAAATCCAGCGGAAAGTCATCTTCATCTTGTTCATCCTTATCAAATCCAGCAAAGGGAGAAAGATCTTGAACATTAAATGTGGCTTAAACTTCGTAATCTCCCGGTAACTCGAGTTTGTATGCGTTTGGATTGATTTTTTCGACAATTTTGAAAGGACCGTCGACTCTTGGTGATAGCTTTGAAGCTCTTTGATTCGGAAATCTTTCTTTTCGCAAGTGTAACCACATGAGATTCCCCACTTTGAAATTAATTTCCTTCTTATCTCGGTTTGCATACTTAGCATAATTCTCATTAGCCCTTTAGATAGATTTACCAACCTTCTCGTGCAGTTTTTTTTATAATCTCGGCTTTCTTAGCACCATCCGGATTGCTGATTTCCTTATATGGAATGGGCAACAAATCAAGAGGAGTGAGGGGGTTAAAACCATACACCACCTCAAAAGGGCTTGTCCGGGTAGCACTATGAACGCTACGGTTGTATGCAAACTCAATATAAGGGAGTTGAAGGTCCCAATCCGAGAGTTTCTTATTTACCACGCTCCTTAGCAAAGTTCCCAACGTTCGGTTCACAACTTCCGTTTGTCCATCGGTTTGTGGATGGAAGGAGGTGCTGAAAAGTAGTTTAGTTCCAATCCTTCTCCAAAGAGTCTTCCAAAAAGCGCTTAGAAATTTTGTATCTCGGTCCGAAACAATAGTCTTCGGTATCCCATGCAAACGAACCACTTCTTTGAAATAAATCTCGGCCACATGTGGTGCATCATTGGTTTTGGAGCAAGCTAAGAAGTGAGCCATCTTGGAGAACCGATCTACTACAACCATGATAGAGTCTTTGGACCTGCAAGTTCGAGGAAGACCGAGTATGAAATCCATACTAACCTCCATCCAAGGATGACTCGGCACGGGAAGTGGGAGATACAAGCCTTGAGGAAGCAATCGGCTCTTGGCTTTCTTACATATAATGCACTTTTCTATAATTCGATGTATATCCCGAAACAAGTGTGGCCAATAGAAATGCTCTTTAAGAGCCTCTAAAGTTTTTTTCTCTCCAAAATGGCTAGCCAACCCTCCACCATGAGCTTCTTTGATAAGGGAATCCCGGAGGCCACCACTTGGAATACATAACTTTCCTCCTTTAAAAAGAAATCCATCCATGAGGTAATATCCGCAATCCACCTTGTTGATACTCAACTCATACCACTTGCTGAAATCTTGGTCATCTTTATATGCTTCCTTAATCCATTCAAAACCAAGGAATTTAGTGGATAATTCGGTTAGAAGGACATACCTCCTCGATAGTGCATCGGCGACCACGTTTACTTCACCCTTCTTGTATTTGATTATATACGGATATCTCTCAAGAAACTCCACCCATTTGACATGCCTTCTATTCAGCTTGCCTTGGCTTTTAATGTGCCTAAGAGCTTGATGATCCGAGTGAATAATAAATTCTTTAGATAACAAATAATGTTGCCATACCTCGAGTGCTCGAATTACCGCATAGAACTCTTTGTCATAGGTCGAATAATTCAGGGTAGCTCCCTTGAGTTTCTCACTAAAATATGCAAGTGGTCTTCCTTCTTGCATAAGGACAGCACCTATCCCGACTCCAGAAGCATCACATTCCACTTCAAAAACTTTGTTGAAATCGGGAAGGCCTAGCACGGGTGCATTGCAAAGCTTGTGCTTAATGAGTTCAAAACTCTCTTGAAAAGTAGGTGTCCATTCGAAATATCTTCCCTTCTTAGTGCAATCCGTCAAAGGAGCCACAATGGAGCTAAAACCTTTAATGAATCACCGGTAAAAAGATGCTAACCCGTGGAAGCTTCGGACATCCGAGACACATCTTGGAACGGGCCAATCCCGAATAGCTTCCACCTTGATTTCATCTACTTCCACTCCCTCCTTGGATATAATAAATCCCAAGAACTGAATTCTTGGTTGCACAAAGGAGCATTTCTTCAAGTTTCCAAAAAGCTTAAAATCTCAGAGTTTATCAAATAACAATTTAAGGTGTTCTCGGTGACTATGCATGTCAAGGCTATAAATCAATATATCATCGAAATAAACCACCACAAATTTTCCCAAGAATTCTTTAAGTACGTGATGCATAAGCCTCATAAAAGTACTAGGGGCATTAGATAGCCCAAAAGGCATTACTAACCATTCGTAGAGACCGTACTTTGTTTTAAACGCCGTTTTCCATTCGTCTCCTTCCTTCATGCGGATTTGGTGATAACCACTCTTTAGATCCACTTTTGAAAAACAAGAAGCTCCGCTAAGTTCATCTAACATGTCCTCGAGCTGAGGAATTAGAAAACGATATTTAATAGTGATTTGGTTGATGGCTCGGCTGTCAACACACATTCGAAAACTTTCATTCTTCTTTGGAACCAATAAAGCGAGTACGGAACAAGGACTTAATGATTCTCGGATATGCCCTTTATCGAGAAGTTCTTGAACTTGTTGATGTAACTCCTTAGCCTCTTCGGGATTCAACCTATGAGAAAGCTCGGCTTGGGAGAGTTGCTCCCGGTTGCAAATCTATTTGATGTTCGATACCCCGGAGTGGTGGTAGACCTAGTGGTAAGTCTTCCGGGAATACATCTTGATACTCCTCAAGGAGTTCTCAGATCTCTTGAGGAATTTATCCCATTTCTTCAATTCTTTCTCGGAATAATATAAGTATCATCGGATTTCCTGCCAAAATAGTTCTCAATAACTCTTTGTTATTCATAAACAAATTAGTTTTGGCCAAGCTCTTCGCCTTCTCAAGTTCATCCTTGGCCACTTGATCCGGTTCAAGAGGAACTAATTTAATAGATCGTCCATTAAATTTGAATGAGTATTGATTTGTGAATCCATTATGCATAACCCTCCGATCGTATTGTCATGGTCTCCCGAGTAATACATGGCTTGCACTCATTGGAACCACATCACACATCACATTATCTTTATACTTCCCAATAGAAAAATCAATGCACACTTGCTCGGTAACCTTGAGGTCTTCCTTATCATTTATCCAATCCAATTTATAAGGCTTTGGATGTAAACTAGTTTTCAACTTCAATTTATCAACTAGATCCCGAGATGCTACGTTAGTGCAACTACCACCATCAATAATAAGCGAGCATACCTTTTCTTGGATCAAACACTTACTATGGAAGATATTTTCTCGTTGGAGTTCCTCTTGTTGAATTTGAGTAGTAAGTACTCTTCGGATAACCATTAACAAGGGAGTTTCTTCATCTCCGGTTTCCAAGTTTAGTTGTTGGCTGAAACCACTTCTCAAAGCCATCCTTCAAACTTAAAATCACACAAAAACAGAGGTAAAGAGGAAGGTGAGGAGGGATTTATGGCTTTGATACCAAATGACACGGAATGGAGGGGGTTTAGATTTAGGAAGTGGGAGAATCGGGTTAGGTTAAATGGAAAACAATAATCCGATAATTCCAGAATCGGGACTGGAATTTGGACTGCGATAACTCGACGTTGATATCGAGTTTATGGCTGAAATTTTGAGTGGAACTCTAGGAAGAAGATAAGTTATAATCCTCCAAAAATGAAGGAAATCACGTGGATGGATCGCTCGGAACACAATGTAACAGTAACGGTGGTCAGCGGTGGCCGGAAATTGATAACCGGCGGACGAAGTGAAATATCAAATGAAAACAACGATGGAAGAAGGAGCTTCTGGACTTCAAGCTCACCCTATGACCTTGAGAAAGACTGGAGACTTTGAAGCAAGAAAAGATCTCTAGTTCGGAGGGAGAAATCTTGAAAAGAACCAACGGTAGCCGGAGGAATTCCGGCTGCCGGCTGAAATTGGAAAATGCTCGAGAAGGGAGAGCTAAAAAGATTCTTTAATTCAAATTCCAAATTATCCTTACAATCACGCAATGAGGGAGGTTTTATCTGCTGAGAATAGTGGGGAAAAAAGAGGGAAAATTGAGGGCCAAAGGCGCAACTTGCATGCTGGAAATTGAAATAAATGAGAGAAAATTGGACCAATAAGATTGCAAGAATGTGAAAGCCACGTGATCTTGAATCTCCTCAGCCAATTTCCCTTATTCCTTGGCCCAAAATACTCTTCTCTTAGCCGCAAATAGCTTATGCAAAACCCCATGCAAGCATGCAAAAATAAACAAAATAAAACCTAGCCGAGAAACCCTCTCGGGTTCTACAAATATCCAACGTAAAATTCACGTAAAAATTAAGCTAAAAATGTGATAAGATCTCTTCCATCCATGGCAATGCTGGTGAGTTGAGTCGTGGAACCCTTGATCACTTTTGCATGGGACTCCAACTCGCCATGCAACGTGATACTTCAATCGGGTTCGGGTTCGGGTTCGGGTTCGGGCTTGATTCCGGAGCTCTCGGTTTTTGGTTGAAAATCCACCTTTTCTCCAAGCCAAATTATCATGTGTTTTGGCCTTGTTTGATCCTCCAAAGTTGGCTTAGAAATGTAAAAATTCTTCAATTAATTTTCCTACAAAATTAAAAAACATATTAGAAAAATTCTGAGCTCGGGCTCGAGTGATTGCTCCGCTCGACATGACAATTTGTGGCATGTCAGGGCACCCATGGAACGTATCAACACCGTCCCATAACCCATTTATGTCACATCATATTGTATCACACCGGTCGAGCCACACCAACTCCGAATGGAAGGGGCCACACCTCACCTTGACCGAACGAATGAGGCCGACCTCGCGACCGAGCCACACCAACTCCGAACGAATGGGGCCGATCACCCGACCGAGCCACGCCAACTCCGAACGGTAGGGGCTACTCCTCACCTCGACCGAACGAAAGAGTCCGATTGCATCGAAACAAAATCGAACAAATTATAAAACCAAACCTAGTTTTAAATAAACAAGGAAATCCAACCAATCAATATCTATCCTATCCAGATAGGAAACCCAACAAATAAAGGGAAAATATCAATCATTTAAATAAAACCAGCCAGTAATAGCCAACAATAGTAATTCATGCCCTATCTGGAAGTCAAAGCATATGTAATTTAAATCATTTAAATTAAACTACATATTAATATTTTAAAACTGACGTGCTGGCTACCAGGCCCCGTTGTTTTGGGTGTCAACCACCAAAATACGGTTATTATCAATTTTAAACCATGCATCTAGGTTTTATGCAGAAAATATACATAATTTACTTCTCCTGACGGGTGCTTTTCCCTTTTCAATCCTTTTCTCATGCTCCAGGCTCTGTTCAATATCGTTAAACTTCTCTGTAATATCCAAAATACAGTGTATAAGAGAAGAGAAACAAAAACCGAGCAAAAAGACAGAAAAAGGGGCCAAAACATCCCCTGGAACTCGCGGCCGTGAACCTGGTTTGGGTTGACTCGGTTCGGCCACGGTCGAGTTGACTCGGCCGGCGACGGCCATCGTCTCCGACGCCGATTCTGGCACCCAAATCGGCCGATCTTCGTATCAAAACACTTAGAACGGGGATGAGAAGAGTTCTGTGCCGAAGATCGACCGAAAAATTAAGGTTTTGGGGGAAAAACAACGAAACCCTACACGTTCAGTTTTTCCCCAAAATCAGACAAAATATCGACTTACCTCGAATGCAGCTTCACAAAGGTTGCTCCCCTAGTCGTCGCAGATGCTTTGGCACCACGATCTCATCGAACGGTCGTCGTTCGCCAGCGGACCTCTCTTTCTCACTCTCTCGGTGTTTTCTGTGTCGGGGGGAAGGAGGCTTCTCCTCCTTCCTCCTTCTTTTATTTTTTACAAAATAATATTATAATTAATAATATTATATTATATTAAATAATATAATATTATTAAAACATAATATTTATTTGTGTAACATTTCTAATTTTTGTTTGATTCCCGTCGTTCCACTAAAAATCTTAGTACGATTATGTGTCCACTGATTTCGTAAAATTAACTTTTACGTCACATTCGAAAATCGTAGCTCGATTTCATCTCGAGGTATTTCAATTTAATTAGTTTGACCAAGTCGTCGCACGTGGCATATACGACAAATTTACGTTTCGTATATGACGATTGATTAGTCAAACTTCGCGAAATTTTTTTTCTTGAAATTCGAGATTTAAAATTTTGGGTCCTTACACGAACCACGAACCACGAGGGTACTTTTCCATCATATTAGACTCAAGTTCCCAAGTCGCCTCATTTTCTGCGTGGTTCTGCCACAATACACAAACCACAAGAACTTCTCTTCTTCGTATAACACGAACTTCCCGATCAATGATCTGTTCAAGGTCTTCTTCGTACGTCACGTCCTCCTCTATAGGTACGTCAGTCTAAGGGACTACGTGTAAAGGGTCTGAAACGCATTTCTTCAGCATAGAGATGTGAAATACATCATGCACATACCCGAGCTGGGCAGGAAGTTCAAGCTTGTAAGCTACTGTGCCCACTATTTTAATAATCGGGCCTCGGAGCCAATTTACCCTTTACTCTGAATCGGTTAATCTCACGCCTTGGCCCAACTTTCAAAAATACATAATCCCTTGCATCAAACTCCACCTCACGGCGCGTAAGGTCTGCATAGCTTTTCTGCCGGCTTTGCACTATGACCAGCCTCTTCCGAATAAGCTTTACCTGCTCTTTCATCTCACGAACCAGGTCAGGGCCCAAAGAAATTCTGTCTTCAGTCTCGGCCCAACAAATTCTGCATAAGCTTTACCTACTGTTATTGTAGACAAATTCGACCAAGGGTAAATGAGTAACCCAACTGAATCAAAATCCAAAATACAGGATCTGAGCATATCTTCTAGGGTCTGAATCGTACGCTCAGATTTTCCGTCGGTTTGAGGATGATGGGCTGTACTCAAGTTCAATTCCGTACCTAGAGCATTCTGCAATCCTCTCCAAAAATTTGAAGTGAACCTGGGGTCACGGTCACTCACAATGCTCAAGGGGTGTAGACAAACTACACTATCAATGTAAAGGCTACAAAGTTTGGATATAGGGAATTTCATGCAGACCGAAATAAAGTGTGCAGCCTTTGTTAGGTGGTCCATAACGACCCATATAGAGTCAAACTTCTGTGGGGTCTTCGGTAAACCCGTGACAAAGTCCATGGTTATATGATATCACTTCCATTCAGGAATAGGCAAGGGTTGCAACAATCCTGCAAGTCTTTGGTGTTCAGCTTTAACTTGTAGGCACACAGGACAACGTGACACGTATTCTTCCACTTCGCGTTTCATTCATGACCACCAATATTGTTGCTTCAAGTCCTGATACCTCTTTGTACTACCAGGATGGATTGCAAAATTTGATTTATGCGCTTCCGACAATATGTCGAGTCGGAGTTTATACTCGCAAGGGACCACCACACGTTCCCTGAATAACAATGTTCCAGTAGTGTTGATTCTCCAACCATTAAGGTTCTCTCCATTCTACAGACTTTTGATAACTTCTATTAAATCTGCATCCTATGTTTGCCTATATTTGACAGTCTCTAGTAAAGAGGGAGAGACAACAACATTGTAGGCATAAGTTGTCCCCTCATCCCTGAAATACTTCATCTCATAATCTCCCAGAACAGTTGACTTCTTCCATTCGTTCAAGGTCATACAAAAAACAACTGCCTGGGGGTTCCTGCTTAAAGCATCAGCAACATCGTTTGCTTTTCCTGGATGGTATTCCAAATCGAAGTCGTAGTCTCCCATATACTCCATCCAACGGTGCTGTCTTATATTTAAATCTCTCTGAGAGAAAAAATACTTCAGAGTATTGTGATTTGAAAAGATTTAGAATCTAGCCCCATACAGGTAGCTCCTCTATATTTTCAATGCAAAAATGATGGCGGCTAATTTCAGATCGTGGGTAGGATAATTCTTTACATGTGGCTTCACCACACGACCATTCTGCATCAGCACACCATCCAATCCAACTCCTGAAGAATCTATGTACACCACATAAGGTGTCTTATTATCAGAAATTGTCAGAACAGGTGCACTAGTAAGACTATTCTTCAACTCTTCAAGTGCACTCTAACAAGCATCATCCGACTCAAATTTAACACCCTTCTTGGTCAGTTTTGTTATCGGTGAGGCTATTATTGAGAAACCGTTCACGAATTGTCGGTAATAGCCAGCAAGACCCAAGAAACTTCTAATTTCTGACACATTTTTAGGAGGCTCCCACTTTGTCACTGCCTCAATCTTCGAAAGATCCACTGAGATTCCTTCCCGTAATGTCACGTGCCAATAAATTTTACCTCAGACATCCAAAATTCGTACTTACTCAGCTTGGCATACAAAGTGTTTTCTCTCAAGGTTTGAAGCACAATTCGATGATGCTCCTTGTGCTCACCCCGAAATCTTGAGTAAACCAAGATATCGTCGATAAAGACCACTACAATGTGATCAAGATATGGTCTGAATATCCTATTCATCAGATCCATAAATACCGCGGGTGCAAATTGATAGGCTAAAAGGTAATACTCTGAACTCAAAATGTCCATACCTCGGCCTAAACGCAGTTTTGAGAATATCTTCCTCGCGTATTTTCACCTGGTAGTAACCGGATCTCAAGTCAATCTTAGAGAAATATCGAGATCCTCCCAACTGGTCGAACAAATCATCGATTCTTGGTAGTAGCTATTTATTCTTTATCATAATTTGGTTTGATTTCTGATAGTCCAAGCATAATCGCAAGGACCCATCCGGGAGCACCCCATGGGGATGTACTCTCCCGAATGAAACCTTGTTCCAATAATTCGTCCAATCAATTCCTTAACTCTCGTAATTCAGTAGGTGTCATGCGGTAAGGAGGAATCAAAATAGGAGTCGCACCCGGAATCAGATTGATGCGAAACTCCACCTCCTGATCAGGAGGTAATCCAGGCAATTCATCTGAAAATACGTCAGGAAATTTCTTTACTACCGTAAGACTTAAGCTCTGCCCGGCAGTTTCATCTGTTGGCTTTAAAAGGTTTTAAAGCAATCAATTATTTTTTATGATAACTATGTTAATTATCTATGAAAGATAAAATTAAATTCTAGCAAGTGCTGCAGAATTCGGTAATTTTTTTTTAAAAGCTTATGTCGACCGAACTGCTCAATATGTCGACCGCACGGATAACAGAAGTGTCGAAGAAGCAACTTATGTCGACAGGTAAGAAGTTCTGTCGACCGCTCAAAGTCCAGAGAAGAATCATATGTCGACTACCTATCAAGTATGTCGACCGGTTGAAGACAATTGAAGTTCAAGACATTGGATCGTATGTCGACCGGACGAAACTTATGTCGACCTCTTGTAATCCAGAGACAAATTTTCTGTCGACCGTTCAAGTTTCCAGCGGAAGAAGAAATTAGAAGTTATGTCGACAGTTAAAGAACTTATGTCGACCGGCTAAATTCCAGAGAGTTTTCCATGTCGACCGCCAAGAGTAGATGTCGACCGAAGAACTTCTAGATACTGAAGTTATGTTGACAGCTCCAAAGTTCATGTCGACCGGTCAAGACCAACGACAGGAAAATTCTTCAACGGCTACTTCCTTATAAGTCTCAACGGCTATCTCTATGTCGACAGCCCCCGAAGATATGTCGACATCTCCGAAGTCTGACAGACGAAAATCTATAAATTGCAGACGAGAAGCCAAAAGAAAAAGCTGATTTTTCAAGAGAGAAAAACACGTCTAATTGCTGCCAAAATTTCTAATTAGCTTTTCTCTTACTCTCTCTTCATTGTAAATCATATAAGATCATTCTCATTGTGATCGAGAGAGTATTTTCAAATCATTCTCGAAAAACTTCAAGTTATTATTTGTAAAGAATTGTAAAGGGGTGACGCCTCTCAGAAAGAAGAGTCATTTGTAAGGTTTGATTGACACCCGGAAGTCAATCTTAGTAAAGCTCGAGGTAGAGCGGAAAGATCTTCAAGGAG